>OY740818.1:1727495-2256730 GCA_963514005.1 Raja brachyura | reverse complement strand
AAATTCTAGAGAGTATAAACCGAGTATATCCAGTCTTTCTTCATAAGGACAGTCCTGACATCCCAGGAATCAGTCTGGTGAACCTTCTCTGCACTCCTCTATGGCAATAATGTATTTCGTCAGATTTGGAGACCAGATCTGTACGTAATACTCCAGGTATGGTCTCACCAAAGCATGGCAACATGGCAGCATTCACATTTCATATGGTGCATCTGAATACGTTTGAAATGCTTAGCAAGGGTTGGCATGGCTGAATATAATAACAATGAAAATATCGTGGCCACATTTAAGGTTAAGGGAATGAATGTGTACCAAACTCGGTATTTTAGGAATGGGCCACCTCTCTTCATTGCGCTTTTCGCGGATTTGCGTAAAACATAATACAATTAGTCAAGAGTTAAGAAAGTCAAGTGTGGGTGCAGCTGTCGTTCAGGCAGATGATGAAGGAGAAATGCGGCGATAATTGCAGGATTCCGACCGAGAATGCGTTCCGGATCCACCCTTCGTGTGTACGAGAGTAACACCTCCCCCAGGAACAAAAACAACAGAGGAATCAACATTGGGTCACGTCATCTAAGCGACAGATTCTGTCTCAATCCCACAATTTAGTGTGATCTCATCCATCACTCGAAATCTGAACTTGCATACCGCTTTAGTGAATTCGGAATAAAATACCGACTCTGGTGGGACTCGAACCCACAACCTTTGAATTACTTCATTCTGCATCAATAGAAGTCCAACACGCTATCCATTGCGCTACAGAGCCTGTACTCGTCAGCTGCAATATATAGCAGTTAATATAGCGAGGATAGAGTTAGGTTAAAGTAGAGGTTTATCACCTAGTTACAGTGAACAGCTTTGTTTGGTCTGAAGAAGGGTCTCGACCCGAAACGTCGCCTATCTCCTTCGCTCCTTGGATGCTGCTGCACCCGCTGAGTTTCTCCAGCCTTTTGTGTACCCCCAGCTTTGTTTGGTTTGTCTAATCAAATCAGGTTGTACTATACACAGATACATTCACGCCGAACTAATGGGTAAACAAAGGAAACCATACAGAGTGAAGAATATCATTATGTGCATTGATTTGAAACAGCTCCAGGGACAAAGTCCAACGTCCGCAATAAAGTAGAGGTGAATCTGACAATACCCGAGTTTAAGGTAGAAACATTTAAAATACGAATTTCAGAAGGACACACGTTGTTACTGTGTCTCGTGGTTCGCGTTTTCAAGCTTCTGTATCTTCTGCCGACCGGAGCAGGTAGAAGTGGGAATGAGCGAGTGGGACAAATCTTTAATTATGCTATATGCTTTTCCATGGCAGCGTGGCGTAGATTGTTAACGGCGGAAAAACTGGTCCATGTGATGGACTGGGCCACATCCACATCTCTGCAATTTCTTAGGCAGAGATGCACTCACACTAAGCGTGATGTAACCCGACGGTATGGGTATCTGCAGGCAACATACAGTGGCTTGCAAAAGTATTAATACCCCTTGAACTTTTCCACATTTTATCACGATACAACCACAACTGTATTTTATTGCGATTTTATGTGATAGACCAACACAAAGTGGCGCATAATTATGAAGTGGAAGGAAAATGATACATGGCTTCCAAATGTTATTACAAATAAAAAACTGAAAAGTGTGTCGTGCAAAAGTATACCCCCCCCCCCCCCCCGAGTCAATACTTTGTAGAACCACCTTTCGCTGCTTTGCACATTCAGAGACTGAAATGTGTGCCCATTCTTCTTTGCAAAATAGCTCAAGCTCAGTCAGATTGGATGGAGAGCGTCTGTGAACAGCAATTTTCAAGTTTTTCCAGAGATTCTCAATTGGATTTAAGTCTGGACTTTGACTGGGCCATTCTAACACATGAATATGCTTTGACCTAAACCATTCCTTGTAGCTCTGGCTGTATGTTTACGTCGTTGTCCTGCTGGAAGGTGAACCTCCGCCCCAGTCTCAAGTCTTTAGCAGACTCTAACAGGTTTTCTTCAAAGATTGCCCTGTATTTGGCTCCATCCATCTTCCCATCAACTCTGACCAGCTTCCCTGTTCCTGCTGAAGAAAAGCATCCCCACAGCATGATGCTGCCACCACCATGATTCACAATGGGGATGGTGTGCTTAGGGTGATGTGCAGTGTTAGTTTCCCGCCAGATAGTGTTTTGCATTTAGTCCAAAAACTTCAATTTTGGTCTCATCCGACCAGTGCACCTTCCTCCACATGTTTGCTGTGTCCCCCAAATGGCTTGTGGTAAAATGCAAACGGGACTTAGAAACATAGAAACATAGAAAATAGGTGCAGGAGTAGGCCATTCGGCCCTTGGAGCCTGCACCGTCATTCAATTTGATCATGGCTGATCATCCAACTCCGTATCCTGTAACTGCCTTCTCTCTATACCCCCTGATCCCTTCAGCCACAAAGGCCACATCTAACTCCCTCTTAAATATAGCCTATGAACTGGCCTCAATTACCTTCTGCGGCAGAGAATTACAGAGACTCACGACTCTCTGTGTGAAAAAGGTTTCCCTCATCTCGGTCGTAAACGAATTCCCCCTTATCCTTAGACGGTGACCCCCTTGTTCTGGACCTCCCCAACATCGTGAACAATCATCCTGCATCCAGCCTATCCAACCCCTTAAGAATTCTGTACGTTTCTATAAGATCCCCCCTCAGTCTTCTAAATTCTAGCGAGTACAAGCCAAGTCTATCCAGTCTTTCCTCATATGAAAGTCCTGACATCCCAGGAATCAGTCTGGTGAACCTTCTCTGTACCCCCTCTATGGCAAGAATGCATTTCCTCAGATTTGGAGACCAAAACTGTACGTAATACTTGTAGATGTTTAGTGCATGTCCCTTTAATTGTAGGTTGTGTAGCCACTCCCCTTTCACCAAGTATATTACTGTCTCTCCATCCCTAGTACCTCCTCTAGTAAAACGTGCAGACCATGTGCAACTAGGGCATCGATGTATGTGATTAATAAAAGACTTGGTAAAGAGACACTGTGTACGTGTAAACCTCTTTACATGGTGTCAGTCGTTTCGAATTGCGCGCCTTCTGTTTATCGGGTTTAGTTTTTTTTTGCCCCAGTTACCCTTCCCTGCCTAGGTATGGCTTCCTCCTGCCGCAAGCCTGAGCCCCTTGTCTTTGACGACGACATCGCTCACCGGTGGAATACGTTCCGCCGGGATTTTCGGCATTATGTGGCTATCGTGCACCCGGGGGTTTCCTCTGCCATTAAAGCGTCGCTGCTATTGAATCTAGCCGGCTCCGAGGCTCTGGAGCGCTCTGAATCGTTTGAGTACGGGCCGGGTGAGGACCCCGAGGACCTTGACTGTCTGCTGGGGAAGTTCAGCGAGATGTGCGACGTGCCCACGAACTCTATTCTGGAGCGTTTTAAGTTTTTTGGACGTCGTCAGAAACCCGGTGAGTCTGCCGGCAACTTCTACGCTGACCTACGGCACCTGGCTCGGCGATGCCGCCTGAATGACGCTACCCCAGAGACCCTGACCCGCGATGTCTTGGTGTATGGTCTACGAGATGAAAGGCTGCGGTCGGAGCTCCTGTGTAAGGCAGACTTGACTCTCCAGGCTGCCCTGCATGCTGCAAAGATGTCTGAGGCGGTTATCTCTGCTGCACCACCCCCTGATCATGAGGTTCGGGCAGCTACCGTCGCAACCCGCCGTCCTGCTCAGCAAACTCGCCGTGGGGCCAGCTATGGTTCAAGCTCCAAGCTGGAGAAGCGCTGCCCGAACTGTAATTTTGTGACTCATCGTTTCAACGTGTGCCCTGCGGTGGGAAAGATTTGTAACTTCTGCAACAAGCCTAACCACTTCTCGTCAGCATGCAGAGCTAAAAAAAATCCTGCCCAGCAACAGCGCAGGAACTCTAATTACCTGGTACGGGATGGTACTGCGTCTGGTTCTTATCACTCTCCTGACAACCTCCCACTGTCTGATTCTGACTCTTCTCAGAGTGAGCTCAGCGTGTTTTCAGTTAGGAAGGCACCTGCTCGAATAACAGACCCTACTGTGCAAGTTACTGTCAATGGTTCTACGTTCTCTGCCAAGGTCGATACTGGGGCCGCCACGAACGTTATGTCTACCAGCCTTTTCAAGAAGATAAGGAATAATGAGCGAGTCACCGTTGAGCGCTCTGTCCTTCGTGCTTATGGGGGAGGGTTGCTTGTCCCTGTGGGGAAGGCTACCCTGAACTGTGAAGTGCTAAAGACCGTTCGGCCCCTCTCCTTCTTCCTGGTTAACGAAAAATGTGTTACACTGCTCGGTGTTCGGGCATGCCAAGACCTCGGATTGGTCAATTTTCACCGGGAGATCCGTTTAGTTCAGCAACCTTTGGACCCGTTAGCCGAGTACCCTGATCGGTTTGACAATGCGCTGGGGATGCTCCCCTGCAGTTATGAGATCTCTCTAAAACCTGACGTGGATCCAGTTGTACGCCCTCCACACCGGGTCTCCTTTGCGATGAAGGATAGGGTCGAGTCCACCCTTCGGGACATGGTGGCTACAGGCATTCTGAAAGAGGTGAGCGAGCCCACTCAGTGGGTCTCCACTATGGTGGTTGCTGCCAAGAAGGACAAGAGTGAGTTACGGATCTGCATCAACCCCAAAGATTTGAACCTGGCTATCAAGCGCCCGCACTATCCCATGCGTACTGTCGAAGATGTTGCTGCACAGGTTGGCCCTGCCACTGTGTTTTCGGTGCTGGATGCTAAGAGCTCGTTCTGGCAGATACCGCTAGATGAACGATCGTCCTACCTGACGACCTTTGCCACTCCCTTTGGGAGGTTCCGATTCCTGCGCATGCCGTTCGGGATCAGCTCCGCCAGTGAAGTTTTCCAGAGGACGATGGAACAGCTGTTTGCGGGGCTCCCGTGCGCTATCATTGTAGATGACATCTTGGTGTATGGTAGAGATGTGGAACAGCACGACCACAACCTCCGACTAGTCTTGGACCGAGCTCGGGAGGTAAATCTGAAGCTCAACCCCAGTAAATGCCGGTTCCGTGTCCCGGAGGTCACCTATGTGGGACACGTCTTCACAGCGTCCGGGCTGAAGCCCGACCCACAGAAGACCGCTGCTATCTCGGAGATGCCAGCTCCTGTGGATGTGCCGAGCCTCCAGCGTTTCCTTGGCATGGCTAACTACTTGGGAAAATTCATCCCCGATCTGAGCGAGTTGAGTGCCCCTTTAAGGGACTTGGTGAAGAAAGACACTGCATGGTCCTGGTTCCCGCAACACCAGGCTGCTTTCGATATGCTGCGTTCAAAGCTTGTCTGCACTCCGACGCTGCAATATTTCGATTTGAACCGTCCTATTGTCCTCACGTGCGATGCTTCAAAGTTCGGGCTGGGTGCTGCTTTCTTGCAAGTTCATGATGGGGTCCAGTTACCCGTGTCCTTCGCGTCTCGCACGATGACTCCAGCTGAACAGCGCTATGCCCAGATCGAAAAGGAACTGCTGGCTGTTGTGTTTGCATGTTCAAAATTTAAGGACTATATCCTGGGAACTGAATTCTCTATTGAGACCGACCACCAGCCTCTGGTCACCATCCTCGGCAAGCCGATTCACGCTGCCTCCTCCAGGCTGCAGCGGATGATGCTGCAGCTGCAGCGTTTTACCTTCTCCGTAGTGTACCGTAGAGGCAAGGACATGTTCATTGCTGACACGTTGTCTCGGGCTCCTCTGGCTTCGACCACCCGTCACCCTTACGAGGCATCAGGTATGATTGTCCTGAACGTCAACTTTGTTCCTTCAAAACAACTACAGTGCTTAGTTAAACACACTGCTGCTGACGCCTCGCTCCAACAGCTAGCTGCGGTCATTCAAAGGGGTTGGCCCGAGCGACGTTCTTCCCTGCCCGCCGCGGCAGTGCCCTACTTCCTGGTCCGTGACGAGCTGGTGCTACGAGATGGAGTTATCGTTAAGGGTCACAAGGTTGTGGTACCTGAGGCTCTTCGCCAACAGTATTTCGACACCGCACATCGGGGTCATCCTGGCGCCGAGGCCACTCTCTCTATTGCCCAAAGCCAGTTTTATTGGCCTGATATGGCTATGTATTTTCGGGACCGGGTGTCATCCTGCCCTACCTGCAACAGTCTCGCCCCGCAGCAGCAGCGTTTGCCCCTTCTGCAGCAGCCCGCACCAGACCTGCCATGGTCGGCACTGGCAACGGACATTTTTGAGTGGCAAGGCAAGCACTTCTTGGTGCTTGTCGACTCTTACTCCAACTGGTATGAGGTCGACCAGCTGTTTTCTCTTTCCTCTTCTGCTGTCATCGCGAAGCTGCGCCGCCACTTCGCGACCTTTGGATCACCGGCGAGCCTGCAGTCAGACAACGGCAGCCAGTTTACCAGTGCGGAGTTCAAGGACTTTGCTGACCGCTGGAACTTTCGGCATTATACTAGTAGCCCTGAGTACCCTCAGAGCAATGGCCTGGCCGAGCGTGCTGTTCGCAGCGCAAAGGACTTGTTGAATCGCTGCCGCGCATCGAAGTCTGACATTTACCTCGCCCTCCTCAACCTGCGAAATATTTCCCGTGACGGTGTTCTGGGGTCCCCGGCGCAGCGCCTCATGTCCCGGGTTACTCGACCTCCCATTCCGGTGGCCCAGCAGACTCTTACCCCAGCGGTTGTAAAACCTGCCGTGGTCCGTGAGCGTATTGCTACCAAGCAGTCCGTTCAGAAGCGTTCCCACGACAGGTCTTGCCGTGCCCTGCCTCCTCTGTCTCCTGGTCAGGTTGTCCGCATGCATTCCACCTCCGGTCACCCTGGCCTCGCGGTTGTTGTTGGGACGGCTGGTTCACCTCGCTCCTATCTGGTGAACCTCGATGGTACTGTTTACCGTCGGTCCAGGCGACACCTCCGCCTGGTGAACGAGCCTTCTCCTCCTCCTCCTGCATACCCCCATGCTCCCCCTCTGTCCGCTCTCCCGCCTGTAGCGGTCACTAAGCCTGTGCCTGCTCGCCCTGTCCCGGTTCTTCTCCCTGTGCCTATTCCCGTGCCTCCGGCCGTCTCTTTCCAATCGCCAGGTCGCTCGCCTCCAATCCCTTTGTCACCACGCAAGTCCCCACATTGTAGTCCTTCTGTCGTGGGGTCTCCCCCGGTGCCCGTTTCTTTGGGGGGAGAGGGTGTGAGCGGGGTTCGTACCCGCTCGGGGCGGATTGTGAGGGCGCCTGACCGTTATGGCGATTATGTTTGATTGCTGCTATTTTACTGTTTATCCTTTCCTAGTTGCTCTAGTGTATGAGACATGGTCGGCTGTCACGTTCCTTTCTTTTGTAAGAGGAAGGATGTAGATGTTTAGTGCATGTCCCTTTAATTGTAGGTTGTGTAGCCACTCCCCTTTCACCAAGTATATTACTGTCTCTCCATCCCTAGTACCTCCTCTAGTAAAACGTGCAGACCATGTGCAACTAGGGCATCGATGTATGTGATTAATAAAAGACTTGGTAAAGAGACACTGTGTACGTGTAAACCTCTTTACAATACTCCAGGTGTGGTCTCACCAAAATCCTGTACAACTGCAGTAGAACCTCCCTGCTCCTATACTCAAATCCTTTCGCTATGAATGCTAACATACAATTTGCTTTCTTCACTGCCTGCTGCACCTGCATGCCTAATTTCAATGATTGGTGTACCATGACACCCAGGTCTCGTTGTATCTCCCCTTTTCCTAATTTTCCACCATTCAGATAGTAGTCTACCCTTCTGTTTTTGCCACCAAAGTGGTTAACCTCGCGTTTATCCACATTATACTGCATCTGCCATGCATTTGACCACTCAGCCAGCCTATCCAAGTCACCTTGCAGCCGCCTAATATCCTCCTCACACCTAACACTACGCCCCAGCTTGGTTTCATCCGCAAACTTGGAGATGTTGCATTCAATTCCCTCGTCCAAATCATTAATATATATTGTAAATAGCTGGGGTCCCAGCACTGAACCTTGCGGTACCCCACTAGTCGCTGCCTGCCATTATGAAAAGGACCCGTTTATTCCTACCCTTTGCTTCCTGTCTGCCAATTCTCTATCCACATCAATACTGAACCCGCAATACCGTGTGCTTTAAGTTTGTATACTAATCTCTTAGGTGGGACCTTGTCGAAAGCCTTCTGAAAGAAAAGATATAACACAGCTACTTGTTCTCCCTTATCCAGAATCTAAGGAGTTTTGAAAAAGTATCACTAATGCATTCACTATTTCTGTGGCTACATCCTTGAGTATTCTGGGATGCAGACTACCTGGCCCTGGGGATTTATCGGCCTTTTATCCATGCAATTTACCCTACACCACTTCCCGGCTAACCTGAATTTCACTCAGTTCCTCCAACTTATTTGACCCCCGGTCCCCTGCTATTTCCGGCAGATTATTTATGTCATCCTTAGTGAAGACAGAACCAAAGTAGTTATTCAATTGGTCTGCTATGTTCTTGTTCCCCATGATCAATTCACCTGTTTCTGACTGCTAGGGACCTACATTTGTTTTAACTAATCTTTTTCTCTTCACATATCTGTAAACTTTTTTGCAGTCAGTTTTTATGTTCCCTGCCAGTTTTCTTTCATAATCTATTTTCCCTTTACCAATTAAGCCCTTTGTCCTCCTCTGCTGGACTCTGAATTTCTCCCAGTCCTTTGGTGGGCTGCTTTGTCTGGCTAATTTGTATGCTTCATCTTTTGTTTTAATACTATCCATGATTTCCCTTGTTATTCATGGATGCTCTACCTTCCCTGATTTATTATTTTGCCAAACTGGGGTGAACAATTATTGTAGTTCATCCATGAAGACTTTAAATACCTTCCATTGCACATCCACTGTAAACCCTTTAAGAATCACTTGCCAGTCTATCTAGGCCAATTCACGTCTCATACCATATAACCATATAACCATATAACAATTACAGCACGGAAACAGGCCTTCTCGGCCCTTCCAGTTCGTGCCGACAATTTATTTTCCCCTAGTCGCATCTACCTGCACTCAGACCCTACCCCTCCATTCCCTTCCCCTCCATTTATCTATCCACTTTACTTTTAAATGTTAAAAACGATCCTGCCTCCAACACTTCTGCTGGAAGATCATTCCACACAGCCGCCACTCTCTGAGTAAAGAAGTTCCCCCTCATGTTACCCCTAAACTTCTGTCCCTTAATTCTCATGTCATGCCCTCTTGTTTGAATCTTCCCTACCCTCAATGGAAAAAGCTTATCCACGTCAACTCTGTCTATCCCTTTCATCATTTTAGAGACCCCAATCAAGTCACCCCCTTAACCTTCTGCGCTCCAAAGAATAAATACCTAACTTGTTCAACCTTTCTCTGTAACTTAGTTGCTGGAACCCAGATTCTAGTAAATCCCCTCTGTACTCTCTCTATTTTGTTGACATCCTTCCTATAATTAGGCGACCAAAATTGTACACCATACTCCAGAATTGGTCTCACCAATGCCTTGTACAATTTTAACATTACTTCCTTACTCCTATATTCAATGCTCTGATTTATAAAGGCCAGCACACCAAAAGCTTTCTTTACCACCCTATCTACATGCGATTCCACCTTCAGGGAACTATGCACAGTTATTCCTAAATCCCTCTGTACCACAGCATTCCTCAATTCCCTACCATTTACCATGTACGTCCTATTTTGATTTGTCCTGCCAAAATGTAACACCTCACACTTATCAGCATTAAACTCCATCTGCCATCTTTCAGCCCACTCTTCCAAATGTCCCAAATCTCTCTGTAGACTTTGAAAATCTACTTCTTTATCCACAGCACCACCTATCTTAGTATCATCTGCATACTTATTATCCAATTTTCCACCCCATCATCTAGATCATTGATGTACATGGCACACAAAATGGACCCACCACAGATCCCTGAGGCACGCCACTGGTAACCGGCTTCCACCCTGACAGCCAGCCATCCACCATTACTCTCTGGCATCTCCCATTCAGCCACTGTTGAATCCATCTTGCTACTCCGCCATTAACACCCAAAGATTGAACCTTCTTAACCAACCTTCCATGGGGAACCTTGTCAAAGGACTTACTGAAATCCATATAGACAACATCCACTGCTTTACCCTCATCAATTTCCCTAGTAACCTCTTCAAAAAATTCAAGAAGGTTTGTCAAACATGACCTTCCAGGCACAAATTCAAGTTGACTGTTCTTGATCAGACACTGTTTATCCAGATGCTTATATATATTATCTCTAAGTATCCTTTCCATTAATTTGCCCACCACTGACGTCAAACTAACAGGTCTATAATTGCTAGGTTTATTCTTTGAACCCTTTTTAAACAATGGAACAACATGCGCAGTACGCCAATCCTCCGGCACTATTCCAGTTTCTAATAACATTTGAAATATTTCTGTCATAGCCCCTGCTATTTCTACACTAACTTCCCTCAATGGTCTAGGGAATATCCTGTCAGGACCTGGAGACTAATCCACTTTTATCTTTTTCAAAAGTGTCAGTCCTCCTCTTTGTTACCTTCAAAGTTACCTTTGTTTAAGTTCAAAACCCTTGTTTCTGACTTAATTATGTCACTCTCCATCCTAATGAAGAACTCAAACATATTATGGCACAACAAGACTGCTAACTAACCCTTCCTCATTACTCAATACCCAGTCTTGAATAGCCTGCTCTCTCGTTGGTTCCTCTACATGTTGGTTTAGAATACTATCCCACATACATTCCAAGAAATCCTCTTCCTCAGCACCCCTGTCCATTTGATTCACCCAATCTATATGTAGATTGAAGTCATTTATTATAACTGTTTTACCCTTGTTGCACGCATTTCTAATTTCCTGTTTGATGCCATCCCCAACTCCACTACTGCTGTTAGGTGGCCTGTACACAACTGCCACTAGCGTTTTCTGCCCCTTAGAGTTTGGCAGCTCTACCCATATCGATTCCACATCCTCCAAGCTAATGTCCTTCCTTTCTATTGCATGAATCTCCTCTCTCACCAGCAACGCTACCCCACCTCCTTTTCCTTTCTGTCTCTCCCTCATGAATATTGAATATCCCTGGATGTTCAACTCCCACCCTTGGTCCCCTGGAGCCATGTCTCCGTGATCCCAACTATAGCATAGCCATTAATAGCTGCCTGCATATTCAACTCGTCCACCTTATTACGAATGCTCCTTGCATTGAGACACAAAGCATTCAGGCTTGTTTTTACAACACTCTTATTCTCATACAATTAGGTTCACAAGTGGCCCCTTTTGATTTTTGCCCTGGAAACCCACCACCTCTTATTCTCTGTTTATTATTTTCTTTCTTCTTTTCCCCCTACATCTTGGGTCTGAGTGCTTCCCTTCTCTGCCTCCTGCCTCAGAACCTGTCGACTGGCGTTCTCTGTTTGATTCCCTCCTGACTTCTTATAGCTTTGTTTCAACAGTGGCTTTCTTCTTGCCATTCTTCCATAAAGGCCCGATTTGTGGAGTGCACGACTAATAGTTGTCCTGTGGACAGATTCTCCCACATCAGCTGTGGATCTCTGCAGCTTCTCCAGAGTTACCATGGGCCTCTTGGCTGCTTCTATGATCAATACTCTCCTTGCCCGGCCTGTCAATTTAGGTGGACAGCCATGCCTTGGTAGGTTTACAGTTGTGCCATACTCTTTCCATTTTCGGATGATGGATTGAAAAGTGCTCCGTGAGATGTTTAAAGCTTGCGATATTTTTTATAACCTAACCCTGCTTTAACGTTCTCCACAACTTTATCCCTGACCTGTCTGGTGTGTTCCTTGGGCTTCATGATGTTGTTTGTTCACTAATATTCTCTAACAAACCTCTGAGGCCTTCACAGAACAGCTGTATTTATACTGAGATTAGATTACACACAAGTGGACTCTATTTACTAATTAGGTGACTTCCGAAGGCAATTGTTTGCACTGGATTGTATTTAGTGGTATCAGAGTAAAGGGGGCTGAATACTTTTGCACGCCACGCTTTTCAGTTTTTTGTTTGTAACAAAATGTGAAAACCATGTATCATTTTCCTTCCACTTCACAATTATGCGCCACTTTGTGTTGGTCAATCACATAAAATCCCAATAAAATGCATTTACCTTTGTGGTTGTAACGTGACAAAATGTGGAAAATTTTAAGGGGTATGAATACTTTTGCAAGCCACTGTAATGAATACCATGGAACACATAGTCAGAGACTGGGCAACGTACACAGTAAGGCAGTCGAGTTTGCTGACCCCACCCAATTTTGTTGATATTGATCGGCACTGTGCCAAAGTAAGTCGGGGATATGAAATGTGTAGCAAAGAACTGTGGATGCTGGTTTAAATCGAAGGTAGATACAAAATGCTGGTGTAACTCAGCGGTACAGGCACAGTCTGAAGAAGGGTGGGGACCGGAAACGTCACCCATTCCTTTTCTCCAGAGATGCCGCCTGTCCCTCCGAGTTCCTCCAGCATTTTGTGTAGCCCTTCGGGGCTATGAAACCTGTCGCCTAGTTTGTAGAACAAACGGGAACTTTTCCATCTGGAATCGATCAATCCTCAAGTGCAAAATAGCGCAGACTCAGTGGGGAGAAATGGGTTACACTCAATATGATGAGGCCCTCAGTTACAGTGCCGTATACAGTGCCATGCGTGCACTGTCATCCTATATCGACATTGGAGTGGGATCTCACCAGCTGGTATCCAAACTATGAGGGATATGTTCTATCCACCCCTCCCCGAACACGATATATTACCTGAGATATAAGGGTGGTGTTGACCCTACTCAGGAGCTGGTCGCCTATGACGGATTTACCACTGGACTTACTCACCTTTAAATTGGCGATGGTAATGGCACTGAACAGAGGACAACGGGTCCAGACTCTACAGGAATCAAACCTGGATAGAATGATCGACCCATAATAAAGTAACTTCTATATAATGAGTTGCTTAAACTACACAGACCTGCGACTACAGGTCTGAAAATGGCCATCAGGAATATGGAGGCGGATCTGTTATCAGCCATGGAAACCCACGTCACATTTGCTTCAATGCTGCCACACTGGCCTTTCCAATTAAGAATGCTCATATACTTTATTGGCATTATTTTCCAGTCTTAGATATGAAACAGTTCTGTAAACACTTTCACTTGCGTCAGAAAATTGATGCAGCTGTGCATATCTGATTCGACGAAAACTTGTAAGATTCATGCACCGAACCACTTCCGAGATTTGCTAAGATCTGACAAAAAATATTTCCATTGGTGATATTTTCCCTCGTCCAATTCATTAATATATATTGTAAATAGCCGGAGTCCCAACACTAACCCTTACGGTACCCCACCAGTCACCCACGGCCATTCTGAAAAGCACCCGTTTATTTCTACTCATTTGCTTCTTGTCTGCAAGCCAATTATCTATCCACATCATTTGCTATGCTCCTCAAGCTATTTATACATCTTTTATTGCCTTTATACAGCTAAGCTTGTGGTGAATTGTTACACCAGAACAGACAGGACAGAGCTATTTAATATATATTAATGATTTGGACGAGGGAATTGAATGTAACATCTCCAAGCTTGCAGATGACACTAAGCTGGGTGGCAGTGTTAGGTGTGAGGAGGATGCTAGGATGCTTCAAGGTGACTTATACATGTTGGGTGAGTGGGCAAATGCATGGAAGATGCAGTATAATGTGGATAAATGTGAGGTTATCCACTTTGGTGGCAAAAACAGGAGGGTAGACTATTATCAGAATGGTGGCAAATTAGGAAAGGGGAGATGCAACGAGATCTGGGTGTCATGGTGCAGCAATCATTGAAAGTAGGCATGCGGGTGCAACAGGCAGTGAAGAAAGCAAATGGTATGTTAACACTCATAGCGAAAGGATTTGAGTATAGGAGCAGGGAGGTTCTACTGCAGTTGTACAGGGTTTTGGTGAGACCACACCTGGAGTATTGCGAATAGTTTTGGTCTCCAAATCTGAGGAAATACATTCTTGCCATAGAGGGGGTACAGAGAAGGTTCACCAGACTGATTCCTGGGATGTCACGACTTTCATATGTGGAAAGACTGGATAGATTTGGGTTGTACTCGCTAGAATTTAAAAGACTGAGGGGGGATCTTATAGAAACGTGCAACATTCTTAAGGGGTTGGATAGGCTAGATGCAGGAAGATTGTTCCCGATGTTGGGGAGGTCGAGAACAAGGGGGCCACAGTATAAGGATAAGGGGGAATTCCTTTAGGACCGAGATGAGGAAAACATTCTTCGCACAGACAGTGGTGAGCCTCACGAATTCTCTGCCACAGAACGTAGTTGAGTCCAGTTCATTGGCTATATTTAAGAGGGAGTTAGATGTGGCCCTTGTGGCTAAAGGGATCAGGGGTATGGAGAGAAGGCGGGTACAGGATACTGAGTTGGATGATCAGCCATGATCATATTGTACGGCGGTGCAGGCTCGAGGTGCCCAATGGCCTAAGCCTGCGTCTATTTTCTATGTTTCTAGGTTTCTATATCCTGAAAAGGGAGGAATTTGGCGAACCATAGAATCATAGGCCAAATCTGACGTACATAAACACACACACACGCACAGTTTTGAAAGTAAACTGGACGAAGTGCAGACCCGTTTGGTCTGGTCCCCGAACGTGCTTCAGTCCCCGAGTACGGGGGTTTGGGGGAGGGGGACGGGGGACGGAGTGGGGGAGGGGAAGGGGTTGTAGCCGAACTGAACTCACTGTGGAATGAATCCAGTAACGGAGCCACCATGCTTCTGGATTGCAAGTTGTCCCTGCCTTCCCTCTGGCCGCGCGGCTCTGTCATGCTAGCTGAAGATCGGCTGCTCCCCCGCTGTATTTCGGAGCACGGCGAAAAGCAGCGGTGGAAGAGGCGATATTTGTCTACAGTGAGTGTGAGCGAGCGGGCCCCTGGGGGGGGGGGGGGGGTTGGAGGAAGTAAAATCGGCAACGAAATAAGACGGGCGGCAGCAGCGAAAATCGCCAGCGTCAAGGAAGAAAATGGCGGCATTTTTGCAGGAGAGCGGGCTGCAGCTGCCGTTCTAGTGGCTGGCCACCAGGAGGCCACACAATGAGTGAGTGTGGCGAGGGGGGGCGGGATGATTTTATTTTAAAAATATGTATATAAATATGTCTAGATGTAATGAGGAATGGATCAGTGGATGTAAAAGGGTAATGTGTACCAACATTTCTCGGAGTTTGAGTGTGTGGTTTTGGCGAACCATGAAATCAAAGGCCAAATATGACTGTCATAAGCACACAAACACACACACACACACACAGCTTTAACCGTATACTAGACCAAGTGCAGACCCGTTGGGTCTGTTCCCCCAACGTGCGGTTGCGGGGGGGGGGAAGCATGTCGCGTCACACACACTAACTACCACCCCGCACACACGCTAACTACCCCCCTTGATATTATATACATTTTATTAATTTGCTCCTTTTACCCCATAACCGCCCTATCCATTGATGCATAGCCCCCAAATTGCAGGTTCGTCTAGGAGGGGGGAGGGTTGGGGAGTGAGGGTAGACAGAGAGTGGGTAGAGACAGAGAGAGAGGGGCAGAGACAGAAGGGCAAGAACAGATGGAGGGGGGGTGGAGGGGAGAAGGAGCGGATGGATGGGTGTGGAGGGGAGGCTGGGGAGGAGGGGCGAGGGAGATGGGGTCAGAGTGGGGAGTGGGAGATTGGGAGAGTGTGGGGAGGGGGAGGAAAGGGGAGGGGGAAAGGAGAGACAGGGAGATGAGAATGGAAGAGGGAAGGAGAGCGAGTAGTGTAAAGGAGGACCCAGGGTTAGGGGGAAGGGGGTGGCAGAAGGGGAGGGGGAGGAGGGGAGTAGAGAGCGGTGGGGGAAGGGGAGGGGAGAGGAGAGGGGAAGAGGGGGAAGTGAGAGCAGACGGGTGGCGGAGAAGAGGGGAGGAAAGGGAGAGGGGAGGAGAGAGGATAGGAGAGGGGAGGAAGAGGGGGAGGAGAGAGGTGGAGAGAGAGTGGAGCGGGAGAGAGGAGAGGGAGAGAGTGTAGAGGGAGAGCGAGGAAGGGGAGAGAGGAGAGGGGGAGAGATAAAGGGGAGAGAGGTGGCGAGGGGGAGGGACAGGGGAAGAGTGGGGCGTGAGGGGGAGAAGGGTAGCAGGGACCGGTGCAAGAGAGAGGGGATGGGCGTGGGGGAGGATGGGGATAAGGGATGAAGAGGGGCGGGGTTTGGGGAAAGAGGGGGTGGGAGGGGAAGGGGAAGACGGAGAGGGGTGAGGAGAGGAATATGGAGAGGGGGAGAGGGAGGAAGGGGAGGAGGGGAGGGGGTGGGGGAGTGGTGAGAGAGGGTGAGGGGAGGGTGTGAGAGAGGGGTGGGGGAGCGGGGAGACAGGGGTGGGGAATAGAGAGATAAAGAGGAGGGGGGGTGAGGAAGAGGAGGGAGGAGGGGGAGAGTGAAGTGGAGAAAGGGTAAGTGTGAGGAGTGAGGGGGAGAGGGGTAATGAGAGTGGTAGGGGGAGAGAGGTAGGATGTGGAAGGAGGGGGAGTGGTAGGGGGGAGGGGGAAGAGTGGGGAGGGAGGTGGAGAGTGAAGAGAGGGAGAAGTGTAGGGAGGGAGAGGGAAGGAATGGGGGCATAGTGAGTGGTGGGGGAGGGAGGGGGAGTGGTGGGGCATTGGGAGCGAGAAGTGGAAGCGTGTGGAGGGAGGAGAGGCGGTGTAGGTGGGAGTGGTGTAAGTGGGAGAGAGGGCGAGGAAGGGGGTGGCGAGGGGGGAGTGGTGGGGGAGGGGAGAGATGCGAGGAGAGCGAGGGGAGAGGGGGACTGAGAGGGGGTGGGAAGGGGATAGATGGGGTGAGAAGGGAGAGGGAGAGGTGGGCGGAGGTAGGGGAGTGGTGGAGGTAGGGAGGGGAGAGGTGTTGGAGGGGAGAGGGGGAGGCGGAGGGAAGGGGGTATAGGGGAGGGCAGGGGAGAGGAAGGGGGAGAGAGAGAGGGGAGATAGAGACGGAGGGGGAATGGGGGAGGTGGAGAGAGAGAGAGAAGAGAGAGAGGGGGAGATAGAGCGGGGCGGAGAAAGGGAGGGTCAGGGAGAAACAGGGAAGGGAGAGAGAGGGGGAGGGAGAGAGAGGGTGGGAGGGGAGGGAGAGAGGGGGAAAGAGAGAGGGGGTGGAGAGAGCGAGGGAGGAGGGAGAGGGAGAGAGAGAGTGAGGGAGAGAAAGAGGGGGAAGAGGGAGAGTGGGATGGAGAGAGGGAGATAGAGAGGAGAGGGAGAGAGATGAGGATGGAGAGAGAGCGAGGGTGAGAGAGAGAGGGGGAGGGAGAAAGTTGGGGGTGAGGGAGGGAGAGATAGGGGAGAGAGAGAGCGGGGGAGACAGAGAGGGGGAGAGAGAGGGGGAGACAGAGTGGGGGGAGAGAGAGGGGGTAGAGAGCGAGAGCAGAGAGAGAATGGGGAGAGACAAAGAGAAAGGGGCAGAGACAGAACGGCAAGAGACAGAGGAAGGAGGAGGGTGGACGGGAGGGTGGGGGAGGTGGGATGAGCGAGATGGGAGGAGAGATAAGGGAAAGAGAGGGAGAGAGGAGGCTGAGAGGTGGGAGGGAAGGGTGGGGAGAGGATGGGGTAGGGTAGAGGGGGAAGAGTGGGGAGAGAGGAGGAGATCGGGTAGGGGAGAGAGGGTGAGAAGGGTAGGTGGAGAGAGGGGGAAGAGTTGGGGGGAGGATGATATGGGGTAGGGTAGAGAGGGTGAGAGGGGTAGGGGGAGAGATACGAAAGAGTGGGGAGGAATAGGAAGAGGTTGTGGGCAGTCCATCTATTCCCTACTCCATATAACCCCCACTGCTTTCCCTCTATTCCCACAGTCTCCCTCCTCACCTCCCCCATTACCCCATCTCCCTCCTTACTCCCTCCTCTCCCTCTATCACCTCCCCTCTTCACCTCCCCAGGATCGGGCCTTTGCCTCGCCGACCGTCGCCTTATTTCCTCTCCCGATCTGCAGAGCATGCCGGCGTGAGAGTGGAGCTGTGGGCTTGTGGCCAATGATCCTGCTGGTTACTCTCTGGAGTGCGGAGGGGATGGGAGGGGCGCGCGGGCGGGGCTTCGCGAGCTGCGCCAGCTGTGAGTTCAGCGGACCTTACGCCTTATCTCTGCTCCCGAACGGCAGAGTATTTTGAGAACTAAGTGGGGGTTTGGAGCGGGCGGCCGCGCGGGCGATTCTAGCTGCGAGAGGCGCGGCGCGAGCGTAGTTGTAGGGGAGGAGGGAGATGGGGTAGGGGATGGAGGGGGAATAGCGTGGAGGGAGGGGGAGAGGTGAGGGGGAGAGAGGGGAACGATTGGGGATGTAGAGTTGGAGGGGAAGGGGTAGGGGGCAGTCCATCAATTCCCCATTCCCTATCACACCCAATCCTCTTTCTCTATTCCCACACACGTGCTCACGCGCTTCGACACAGGCTGCGGGGGGGGGGGGGGGGGGGCTGGAGCAAAGGCATATGTAAATGAATCCATTCCGATTGGACATCACTGAGCATTCGGCATTGTGACATCTGTGGGTGAGAGCTGTTTGATTTTTTTTTACATTTTGAAATTTGGGGGCGGGGAGGATTTTATGAAAAGTGCACACACACGCGCACACACACACACACACACACACACACACACACACACACACACACACACACACACACACACACACACACACACACACACACACACACACACACACACACGCACACGCACACGCACACGCACACACACAGACACAAACAGTTTTAAAGTATACTGTTCCCCCAACGTGTGGTTGCGGGGGAGGGGGGGGGGGGTGGGTGGCAGCATGCGGCGTCACGCACACTAACTAACCCCGCGCACACATGCTAACTTCGTCCCTTCATATTATATTAATTTGTTCCTTTTACCCCGTAATCGATTTATACACTGACGCATAGCTCCCAACTCGCAGGCGCGTCTAGAGGGGGGGGGGGGGGTAGAGCGTGAGGGCAGAGAGATAGTGGGGATAGACAGCGAGAGAGAGGCAGATACAGAAGGGCAAGAGGCAGAGGGAGGGTGGTGGAGGGGAGGAGGAGAGGATGGGTGGGTGAGGAGGGGAGGGTGGAGAGTAGCTGAGAGGGAGATAGGGAGAGAGTGGGGAGGGGAGGAGAGGAGAGGGGGAAGGGAGAGCGAGGATGTGAGGATGGAGGGAGGGGAGGACAGCGGGGAGGGTAAAGGTGGAGACATGGGTGGGGGAAGGTCGTGGTAGAGGGGAGGGGGGGAGGGTGGGTTAGGGGGTAGAGAGGGGAGTGGAAGGGAAGGGAAGAGGGGGAAGGGACGGGGGAGGGTGGGGAGGATGGGAGAGGGAGATGGGGAGAGAGTGGGGAGGAGGAGATGGGGAGAGAATGGGGAGGTGGAATGGGGAGAGAGTGGGGAGGGAGCGAGGAGGTGGAAGGGAGAGAGAGGGGGTGAGGATGGGGAGGAGAGCGGGGAGGGTATAGGAGGAGACAGGGGTAGGGGAAGGGGATGGTAGAGTGGAGGAGGGTTGGTGAGGAGGCCGAGAGGGGTGGGAACGGATGGGACATGTGGAGAAAGAAGTGGAAGATTGGGGAGGGAGGGGAGGGCTGTAGGGGGAGTGGTGGAAGTGGGAGAGAGGGAGGAGAGGGGGAGGGGGTAATGGTGGTAGAGGGAGAGAGGGGTTGCGATAAGGGGTGGGGGAGTGAGGAGATGGAGAGGAGGTGGAGAGAGGGGTGGTGGAGGGGAGAGGGGGAGGGGGGGAGGTGTGGGGGAGGGGGAGGAGGGAGATGGGGAGGGTGAGAGGGGGAAGAGTGTGGAGAGAGGGGGAAGATTGGGGAGGGGGAGCGAGAAGGGGTGGGGGGAGAGAAGGAAGGGGGGTGGTGGAGATGGAAGGTGGATGGGGGAGAGAGATATCGGGTGGGAGGAGAGGAAGATGGAGAGGCGGGAGGAGAGAGGGGTGTTAGAGGAGAGAGGGACGGGGAAGAGGGAGAGACGTGTGGGGCAGGGGGGAGGGATGTGGGAGGGAGGGGAGGAGGGACATGTGGTAGGGGAGGGAGGGGGAAGGGTGTGGAGGGAGGTTAAGAGCGGTGGCAGGAGAGAGGGGAAAGAGTGGGGCGGTAGAGTGTGAGGGGTAGAGGCAGTCCATCTATTTCCAATCCCGGGAGCCGCGGTCTCCGCTGGGAAGTGGCCGATTGGGAAACCCAAGCCGCTGAGAATGTTCTCCCTTTCCGACGGCCGATGGTGACCCCCAAATTTCACTGCACCGATTGGTGCATGTGATAATAAGTGTCTCTTGAATTGAATCTTGAATATTAGGAAATAAAGAAACTACAAATACAAACTAAGAGTAAACATGTTTGTTTTCTCGCCTTCTTCATAGCAAAATCATCCAGAAGTTCATCAAGATTTGTTTTTCTAAGTTTGTCACTCTCAATGCACAGAATGCTCAGTGCAGACAGCCGCTCTTGGGACATTGTGGCCCTTAATTAATTTTAATTTATTTTGAGTCTTGAAAAATCACCTCTGTCCCGAGCATTAAGCTAAGAAACAGCCTCAAAATTGCTTCCACATGAGGTAAGTCCATCAAAATTGTCCCTTGTATATTATTAGATGAAAGTCTGCATGAGACAGAGACTGCTCTTCTGTATGCCGATGACTTTGTCTCACGTACGAGTGAAAGTGCAAAAGTTAATCAGTAAGTTTCAAGTCAACATCTTCTGGGTATGCTTCCATCAACAGTCCAACAACTTGCTGAATTTAATGCAAGTAACGCTGGATGAGCAAGAAAGGAAACTGTTGAGCAACTTCATGGTACAAAGTACCTCTTCTTTTTAAATTGATTTCAAGTGCATCTAATATAGGAATAAAGGATTTTATCCTAAACTTCCCTCTTGAAGAGAGTTAATCTACAGCATTAGGACCAGGTGCACTTCCATCATTTCATTGCCATTTCCTTACTCTTAGTCTCCCTGTGACAATTATGTAGTTAACATCTAGCAAGGTGGCCTTTGCTTGTTGCTCAAGCTCATCAACATCTTCTCTACTTTTGCTTACAAAATCCTGAGTAAACTGTACAAAATTGCTCAAGTACTTAATAACAGTTTAGATTTCTGCATGTCTTTGTGGAAATGACCTTGCAGACGGGTAGAAAAATGCAGCATAAACACAACTTCCAGTTCTTCCATTTTCTGCAAACGATTGTCAGCTTGAAGCCTGGTATCACCCTTCACATTAACATCAGAGTACAAATGACTGAAGGCATCAGTGATAGCGCTCTAACTTTCCAAAATAGCTTATGTGGCTTTTGCATATGCCTCCCAGACAAATATTTAGGTTGCAAAAATGATTTTAGAACTGCCCGTCTCTTGGTGGAGCATGAAAAAGCTGGTATAAATTCCATTGATAATTCCCAATACACTTCACTGCATCGAGGCAGCAATCAACAGCCGAACGGCCCAACAAATTTAATGAGTGAGCAGCGCCTGGAAAAAAATCTTACAAATGTGTTTGTTTCGAGGATTTTGCGGCATACCCTTGTATCTACCAGTCATGTTGGCAACATTGTCATAAGACCGCCCTCTGCATTTCTAAAGTCAATTTCAAGCTCAGTAGTGAGATAGTTAAACACAAAATCAGCCATGCTTTCTCCTGTGTGGTCTATTAACTCAAGGAATGTTAACAATCTTTCACTTGGTAAACCGTCATCAGGTGCTACATCTCTGATAATTAAAGTCAACCGATCAGGATGTGAAATGTCAGGGGTGGAATCCACTGACAAGCTGAAATATCCAGCCTTTTTCAAGTCATCCTTAACTTGTTTTGCCATGGGCTGAGTTATTTCCTCACATACTGTTTTTGGCATATGAGGGATTTCCTGATATCGATTGATATGAGCCATAAAATGGATCACATTTTACAACTAGCTCTAAAAGACGAAGATAATTGCCGTTATTTGGAGATCCACATTTTTCATTGTCTCCTCTGAATGGTAAGGCTCGTTCTGCACGAGTGCATATTACGGCGACAATTCTCTCCATGAGATGCCGCCAGTACTGCTGCTCTGCTTTTATTTGTTCCTGTAGTTTTGAAGCTAAAGTTTGCCCTCGCTTTCTTGTTTGATAGGTCAAGATGGCATTCCTGTGCTTATCTGAGTTTTCTTGCATTTGCATAAGATAGCGGTTTTGCCAATCATCAATGCATTCAGAATCTAAAGATGTAGCAGAAGAATAAGAGGCAATGTTTGGAAAACGTTTACAAACAAAGCAATATATCCGGCCTTTTGAGGGAGAATACCCAAGCCACTCTCAGCTATATGTTTGAATAAAAAGAGCTTTGGTGCAAAACCTAGACTGATTTTTATACCCTCGCTTGAAATTTGAAAATGATCCACAACGATGCCGAACTTGAGAGGGGCCGCTTTCTACCCAATAGGATAGGTCCTCATGTAATAATTCTGTCCACAAACCAACGTCTGTGCACTACATCTATATTTTACTTCGGAGTCACGTGAGTGACTAGATGAAGAATCCCGTACAGCCGTTGGTACGTCATGACGTCAGACGCATTGGTGCAGTCGGCCGGTTAGAGCAGCAGCGCTCCTCCAAGCGGTAAGTTTAAAAACGCGTGGGAAGTTTAGAAAAAACATTCCACTGGTCATTTTTGTGCGACGGTTGGAGGTCTGTTGGAGAAAGTGAAGAAGGTGTCGACGAGGCGCTCCGGAAGTAGGAAGGAAAATGACCAGCAGAGAGGTTGTTGATGGAGGCCCGTCTGGTACACCTGGTCCGGTGCTGTCTACACAGCCAGTGGTTGCAGACCCACTGCCTGTGAGCAGTGGAGGTTTTCCAGTAGGGTGGAAGGCCAATGGCAAGCCTGATAGGCCCGTGGACCCTCAGTCGGGCCTGGAGGTTATACCCTCCCTAGGAGAGTCCGTTTGCTCACGGCTCTCCCAGATCGAGATTGTATTACAAATAATGATCGACTGGGACCAGCTCCGTGAGGAGGAGTGGCGCCCAAGCCAGGCTGTGGGAGAGCCTGTGCTAGCAGTACCTGTTACATGGCTGCATGAATATCCTGCCTGTGAGGAGGATGTTCCATCAGTGCAGTTCGCTGACACTGATTCCATGGTGGGGGAGAGCAGTAAATGAGTTCAGTTGGAGGTAATTCCGAATATTGCTGAGAAATCTGCTGTGCCCGGAGAGGCAGGAGAGGCGATGGAAAAAGAATTGGCTGAAGCAATTCAGTATATGCTCTCCCACCAGTTACAGGAGCTAGCAGCGAAAAACGATGAAGCTCCTGTTAATTGTGATCTCCTGAAGGTACCGGTGGTTAATCACCAAATTTGGTCACGGTTGGGTATGCCAGCTAGGGCCCAGGAGATGAAATTCCAAAAAGTGCTCAAACTGTTGTCGGCAGGTGTCACGGCTTTTGTGAAAGTTATAGATACAGAGAATATGTTTGAAGCACACCAGGATGCACTTGGATTATTTTGTAGTGCATTTTTTGAAATTAATAATATAAGGAGAGCCGCTATAAGGCCAGGGATTAATCCTAACTTGGCGAGTTTGTGAAAACCGACCAGTGTACCGCCACGAAATCTGCTGTTTGGAGGTAACCTTGCAAAAAGGGTCAGTGCGAACAATTCAACCAGAAGTGCTCTGTCTTTTATTTACCCATGAATTCAGAATTGCATACAGTAGGGATACATCCGTTCGTTTCTCGATTCATGAGAGGAGTTTTCAATTCTAATCCTCATAAAGCCAGGTATGCCGGTATTTGGAATGTGAGTGAAGTTCTTATGCTTCTTCGCCAGAGTGCTCCGGTTACAAGCCTATCTATAGCCAAATTAACTATGAGGGTGGTCATGCCTATGGCGTTGGTTTCAGCCCAACGTATACAAACATTGCAAAAGCTTCGGCGAGATAAAATGCATGCGTCGGCAAATGCCATTATGTATTATGTCTATGATTTTCATAAACATAGTAGAAGAGGCATGACAGGATGTAAGGTTGTGTTTTCAGCATACCCCACAGATGATCGCTTGTGTGTAGTCTCACATTTTTCTCGTTACATTGAGGTCACTAAAGCTCTAAGAAGAACAGAGTCTGCATTATTTATCAGACACAAAAAAAACACGCAGTAAGGTGTCGGTGCAAACAATTTCTAGGTGGCTAAAGCAGGTCCTGGGAAGTGCTGGAAATTATACTGATAAATTCAAATCTCATTCCACCAGTGCGGCATCAACTTCCGCGGCAAGGGCGATGGACGTGCCAATAGACCATATCCTCGCGGCCGCAGGGTGCTCCAGTGAGCTGACCTTTCAAAGGTTTTATCACTGATTGCTGATTCTGTTTTTGAGTTCTGTTATAGTTTTCCCCTGAGTTAGAGGGGTTGTTATGATTTCGTTTGTAAATAAACTGTTATTCATTTAACAAATGTTATTATTGGTGCATTATTGATTGTTAACGACTTTTGAGTCAATCGATGCAATGTGAACGCCGGATTTGGGTCTGCGGCGTGAAATCACAGTACTTTGAAGTCTTCACGTAGTCACCTACGTGACTCCGAAGTAAATAAGTAAGAATAAACGAGACCTTACCAGTTTGAAGTTTGATCTTCATTTTATGAGGAGTCGAGTTGAGGGACTACGTTCTCTCCGCTCCCACCCTCATAGATCTCAGCTGATAGTTCTTGTCTTTGTTATCTTACCATTATACTTCAGTCATTGTCAGCTGCGAATTCACTCCGCTGCTTTGAAGATTGACGCACCAACGGCTGTACGGGGTTCTTCACGTCGTCCCTCAACTCGACTCCTCATAAAATAAAGATCAAACGTCAAACTGGTAAGTTATCGTTTAATCTTACTATTTGGCATCATCAATCAATTCTATATTTTCATTTTGAGCCGGCATCATGGTTGCTTCCTCATATTCAGCTTGCTGTTGCACGTCCTGCTTCGCTGTTTCTGTTTCAGCGAGGTTTTCTTCTGGTTGAATGCTAGTGGATGGCTGGATAGCTCAACCAGACTGATTTATTTGTGTTCATATCAATGTATCTGCTTCACCGCTGGCACTTGTTGCCTCTCTCAGTGGTGACCCAAGAAAGCAGTGATTGGTCTTAACTTCTTTACTGTATCAGTTTCAAGTCTCTTTCTCTTGCGCTTGCTAGCACCACTTTCAAATGGTGCTCAGATTAGAATCTGAAAATGAAACATAAAAATTAATCTTCAATCTTCAGTTGTGTGAAAGGAAAACATGAAGGGGCGTTCTCACAAAATGTGGTTCACGAGTGAAGAAAAAACATCTGTATAATAGTTAGGAAATATTTCTTATCGAATTGTTCCGTCTTGATACTTATTTTGCAAAACCTGAATCAAATCTGAATCAAAACTGCTTGAAGAAGGGTAACTTACAACTAAACAAACAGGTTCACTTCTTAATAAACAGACAACTCACAAAGCAGTTTGGTTTACCAATTCAAAACTTCAGTAATTATCGGCCGATGGATGTGGCAAGGAAAACAAACCCCAGCGAAGTGAACAACACAGACGCTTGGTTGTCCTCTCTCCACTTCCCTGAACACAGATAAGATGGCATTGTATACTGTTGACGAGGTGGATGTCCGGCCGGCAGTTTAAAATAAAATGGTCTAAACCGGAAGATGGCCATGAGGGGTGGGGGGGGGGTGAAGAGGAGGGGGTCCGTTCGAGATGGGGAAAGGGATCATCAATGGGGGGCGAGGCCTCTTTCCCATGGAAGAACGCTGTGAGGCAGAGGCGACGGAAGAAGAGCACCAAATCGCGGCGGGCGCGGAACTCATTGAGGTGGGGACAAATATGAGGCCTTTGCTGAGGACAGACCGTTCGGTGTCGTAGAGGGGGAGGTCAGTGAACACACGGCAGGGATGGGGGTTGGGGCCGGAGGAAGGCAGGTGAGTGGACTGAGGCCGGGGCGGAGGCGATGTCTGGTGTGGGGGGGGGGGGGGGGTGGTGGGTGGTCAGGGAGGAAGGGGGTATGAAGACTGTACTGTGGGTGGGGAAGTGATAGGGTCACATGGTTTGAGTGAGATGGGGAATACCCAGTGGAACAGCAACTGATTTTGCCAGGGTTGGGGGACTGGCACTAGTACTCAGCGGAGTCAAGCCCTGGGGAGTCGGAGTCTGCAGCGTGGAAACATCAGGCCCGCTGCTGAGACCAGGATTCAGGTAAGGCGACGGCTGTGGGTTGCTGGAGGGCGGTGGAGTGGCGAGGGTCAGCATGCAAAGCGTGGAAAGTCCCGGTGGGCGGAGGGTCGATGGGGCGGTGAGGTTGGGTGGGCCCAATGATGCGGCGAGGTGAGAAGTCCTCTGTGCGGGGCGAGTTTCGGCGGGGAGAACGGTTAAATAAACTACATACCTTTCGATTTTTCCTGCACGTGCGATCACTGATGGTGAAGGTGTTTTTAGTCACGTGGAACTGGTTTTCAGCATCTGGCCTTTGAGTAGCAGTCCGAGCAAATAAATGATCCAAGGATCATTGAAGCAAATTCGTCTCCGACAGGAATATATATCTCACCTGCATTTTAACACGCCCCCCCCCCCCACAACTTCCATCATATCACTGCGGAGATGACCAATTACATTCTTGAGTTGACCCAAGCACTAAGAGATGCACACTGTAGAGTAAAGGCAGCATGTAATGAGATGCCTCTATTGGTAGCTTCGATTAAAGTGGAGCCTGGAATCTATGTCCTCGCAAAGAATTGCGTAAGGAAAGGGTTAGAGATTCGCTGGGAAGGACCTTACTAGGTTCTCCTGGCGACCCCAACAGCAGTGAATGAAGACAGAATGAGTGCATGGGTGCATCTCCACCACTGTATCAGTAGCATTGTAGGCTATTAACATGCTTTACTCCAGGTTATATTAGAAACGTCATACTCTACTAAGGGTCAAGCACGTGAGATCTTCTTAAATGGATGGAGGGGATTTACGCTCACGAAAACTCGGGAGGTGAAGACTGATCAGGGAAATCATGAAGCTACACCCATGAAAACTTGGGAAGCTTGGTGAAATTCTGGGAAAAGACATCAGTATATTTCAGTTAAGATATCTGTTAGAACAACGCAGTCATCGTTGTATTTAGGTTATTATTATTGATGGGTTGTCATAATGATAATATGGAGGAATGTTAATATTGGCCAATTTAGAGGTATTATAAAATGGAGGATATTTGCACCTGCAGGGCCTGTTTGGCTTCCTTCTGTGAGCAGTTACAAGCTGTGAGATGGTTCTAGAAAGTCTGGACCCCCAGAATGATAAGCAGGATAAGATCAGGTTCAGATGTCCTTTCCTATGTTAAAATTCATGAGGACTTTCCAAAAGAGCTCAGAGGTATTGCAAATGCATAGTCAGGATTGGACAAATAAGGGTGAATGTAAATATTGTTAATAATGTTGGAAGGTGTTTGTACTGCTGTATAATGTTTGGCTGAAATGTGAAACTTTTTTTGAGTTGTTTAGACAACCTGGGAAAATGTTGCATGAACTTGGTTAACGGACTTCTTTCCACTAGTTCATTCGGCCCCATGTCTACTAAAGTCAAGAGTCTAGAGAGTGTTATTCTCATGTGCCCCAGATAGGACAATGACATTCTTGCTTGCTGCAGCACAACATAATATGTAAACATAGCACAGAAAAGGAGATAGAAGTTAAATGTTCAGTGTGGCTATATTCCATGGAACATACATATAAATAATAAATACACAGATAAAGTGCAATAGCCTGTTATTGTTCAGAGTTTGTTGATCTAGTGTTTAATAGCCCGATGGCTGTGGGGAAGGAGCAGTTCCGGAACCTACATGTTCCAGATTTCAACTCGTGTACCTTCTTCTCGATGGCAACGTGGCCAGGACGGTGTGGGATATTTCGTGATGTTGGCCGCCTTTTTGAAGCAGCGACTGCGATAGATCATTTCGATGGTGGGGAGGTCATAGCCGATGACGGACTTGGCAGTGTTCACAACTATCTGCATTATTTTCCGATTCTTGCCATTCAATCATGGCTGATCTGTCTTGCCCTGTCATCCGCATTCCCTTGCCTTACCCCCCATAACCCTTGACACCCGTACTAGTCAATTAAATATTCGTGCTTTTATCTATAATTACTTAAATATAATGTAGTTGGAACTTTTTACCTGCGTGTCCTTATTCCCTTTCCATCCAAATTCTATCCGAAGGCATAGGTGAAGCAACCTCCCACTTTTAATGCAATGGGGACATGGAATGTCCGCTTGTTTACACCATACGTACGACAGACCTTTCAGGCTAGCGAACTGTCCCCGCGAGAAATAACTGGGAGCATTGCTACGTATGATTTTCCTCATGCGTATCTTTACGAAGTGTACTGTCGATCTTTGTTACATTCAACATTCTGAGTTTACTCAAATTACATGTTTGACCGCGACACACCACCACACGTATAACAATATATTACAACAATGTTGGATTGTTTTTCACGATCTCATGAACAGTTTCTCTTTCTTTCGCTTACCCCCAGCTAACATACTGGTGATAATCATTCTGAATCAGAGAATATGCGGTCTGTCCAGGTGCGTCACGACCTACATGAACAGCGGCGGATCTACTTGTTTTTATTATCGATCTCACTTTAAGACACATTCCGATTGTCTATCCAGACCAGTTTCGTTTTGTGTTGTGTCTCCCATTATGTAACATTCACTCAATACTGCTTTTTGCAGCAACTGACTCATCTGTGTGGTTCACTGTTTCTTTCACATTAGAACGTTTTGTGGCCATCTGTTGTCGAAAGCTGAAAGTTCAATGTTGCACCGAGAAAACGGCGGCTGTGGTTTTGGGAACTGTGACAGTGTTCTTCTGTTGAAGCGACACGACTTGGTATTTTCTGCACATGAAAACTTATTGCCTTGACAATATTCCTGCATTTTGTGGAGTTGAAATGAGTGTAAATTATTCACTTGCGTGGGGAGCAATCGAGATCCTCCATTATGACCTCACCCCCTGTATCCCATTTGTGCTCATTCTATTCCTAAATGCTCCAACCGTCAGAATTTTATTCGCCAGCAGGGTCCGCAAGCGACTTCGTGGTGGTGGCGGCATGGAAAGTTGCAAAGACACGGAGATGGAGAACCGAAGGAAATCTATGATTTTATTGTTTGTCGTCTCGGGAAATGTTATCGTGTTATGGGGGCTCTTTACGTTTAGTTTAAAGACCAACCGATTGTTCACGATGGGGTATACGAATTATAAACCAGCCCTTCTTGCAGAAGAGTTGGGATTCATGCTTCAGCTCATGAGTTGTTGCACAAACACAATTAATTATGTTGCAACACAGGCTAAGTTCAGAGAGCAATTGACAAAACTGATGAAATACCCGTTGTATTTAATCTCGAAACGTATGAAGTGGTAAGATATTTGAAAACCTTTACAACGTCAGAAATCTATGCTACCTCCCATCCGCCCCGTTCACCGACACAAAATTGTAAATTCGGTGCATTGGGAACACGCTTCCATTTCTTATCCCAGTGTCAAATATAAAATACACTTCTCCTACTGTAACTGTCTTCTAAATTCCCGTTGCCTTTATCCACCAATAGCCGCCGCGACATCAACCGTGTCGACTTCTGCACTCACCGTAATCAATCAAAACTTAGCCCCTTCGTGCATGCCGCCCGCTCACTCAGTACCAATCCCAATAGTGCAAATAAGGTCAACTGATAACGAATATGTTGCTGGAGTATATTAGTCTGATCGCTACTATGCGATGTCACATCTCCTCTGCGAACACCAGGTAACCCTCTCTCAAACCATTATCTTATCGCCCCCTGTTATCTCCGCCCGAAAACTTCATAGAAACATAGAAACATAGAAAATAGGTGCAGGGGTAGGCCATTCGGCCCTTCGAGCCATTATAGTCCCTCTAGGCTGCACTGCCTATTTCTAGCCCCTTCCAAAAATCCAAGAAAGGGCTCACATTGCAGACCCATCGTTTCTGGTTACTCATGCCCCAGGAGAATCATTTCCCATACCAATAATTTATCCGTTCCCCCTTGTCTTGCCCCCTGCGAGCAACATGACAGATGCCTCACACGCTCTCCATTACTCCAATGATTTACAATTCATCGCTTCAGCGTTTTATTGAAAACAAATTGTGTTAAGTGAAAAAGTTAATGTCTTACATTCTGACTTGTTAAAAATAGTGTCCCGGTAATAACTAATACATTTGTCTTTGAAAACTCACTTGTACGGCACTACGCGAATTATCACTGTCGGACGCACAACTGATCCATGTATCACTGTCGAAATTTTGTGTGAATAATAAAATCACGTTGCATTAGTTTTCTTCAACGGTTGTACTGGCTTACACGGATCTATGTCCACTCAAAGGACAGTTAATACTTCCACAGTCTACCTGGCGAACCTCTGTTGCAGGTGTGTACTTCCTAAAATATCCAGTACGGTATCTTGATCAATGCCCAGTACATTCCGTTTCAGAATGTTCACGAAATGAAGTATATATCAAGTATATATCGACGAATCGCCTCTGCATTCCCATCTCAATCCACATTGCCACTAACCTTGCATCAACACCAAAGTTGGATGCAGCGGCCTCATCCAATGATTGGTTGGGATGAGGGAAGCCGAGTTCCGCGCGTATGTACTAGTCCTGCAGCAATTCACAGTCTCCGCTGATTACAGATGATTGCAACTGTTGTCTGTCGAATAATCGACCATTAATTCCTGCGCGTATATTCACCTAATGCCGAATCTTCTCGAAAAGCTTAATGTTACTACTTCGGTGCCAGTTTATCGCATTTCTCCGGAAAGTCCAAGCTCGACAATGGAAGGAACAGGAGCGGCAGCATGGAGCAACAAGTCCGGCGATGAGTCGGAGCATCTAATTTGGTTAACTGAATAGCAAATAAATTTAAGGAAAGGCGCAGTGGAACGGCCATTATGGAGCAAACTTGTTGGGCGAAAGGCTGCGTGGAGGTCAATGGTGAGTCTTTGGTTCACGATTCTTAAATGTTGTGTGGAGATCAAGTGCGAATATTTTACACAAGATTCTTAAATGTCGTGTGGATGTCAAGTGCGTGTCCGGCTTAAGGCACTTTTGCGAGGAGGCTGAGGCTACGAGACAAACAGACGCAGCTATGTTCTGTCTGCTCTTTTGCGCGAGACTCTTGATTTTAATATTATCATGTTATTATTTGTTCAATTGCTGTGGTGATAGCAGGTAAGTTGGTACAAAGCTCTCCCTGCAGAATGTGGAAAGTCCGGTAAACTTTTGGAGTCCCGGATGACTTTACCTGTGGAAAATGTGTCCAGGTGCAGCTCATACACGTATTTGGAAAATAGAGCAGCAGCTACATGGCCTCAAGACATTCGGGGAACTGTGAGTTTTTGCGCAGGGCAAATAGCGAGGTTGTCCTGTCGAAAGTGCAGAAAGAGAGACGGTGGGTGACCACAGCGAACAGAATTGGACAAGCAGTGCTGTGACCCATATACCCACACCCTTCAAAACAGGTATAACGGTGTCGGTGCTATTGGGGAGATGGCATATCAAGGTTCAGCAACAATGGCAGGCAAGGCTGTAACAACAATCCTGGAACTTAGGCTCACTAGCGAACTGTGAAGTTAGGCTGAACAATAGCGGTAAGCGACACATAGGTGTGGGGTGCAGACAGGATATTCTGCAGCAGCTTTCGAGATTCCAGGATAATGCACAACCTCTCTGGTGTCAGGGCCCAGGTCTTCGAGCGGCTGCACGTTATCCTCAAGTGTCAGCGGGAGTAGCCGGAAGTCGTTGTAGATGTTGGCACTTATGACATAGGTAGGAAAAGGAATGAAGTTATGCAATATGGATGTAGAGTGTAAGATAAAAATATAAAAATCATGACCTCCAGAGTAGTGATCTCTGGATTGTTCCAGTGCCGCATGGCAAGTGAGGATAGGAACAGGAAGTTAGGGGAGATAAATATGCGCCTGATGCGTTCGTGCATGGGGCAGGAATTGATATTTCTGGACCATTAGACGATCTTCTGGGGCAGAAGCGACCTGTACAAGAGGGGTGGGTGGGTATGGAGGGTAATGAGTCAGACTAGGCAAGAGGAAGACAGAGAGTGAAGAAGGACTGCTAGGTTAAATTACATTGATATTAATGCAAGAAACCTGACGAGTAAAGGTTATGTACCACCAGCATTCGACTCGATGTGGTGAGCGCAACAAAACTGGAAGCGGGGGACGAGCGGAGGTCGGTGATTCCTGCACAGGGCCAATCCCACCAGCATGCATCTGCATGCGGCGAGCGCAACCAAACCGGCAGCGGGGGGCGCGTGGACGTCGGGTGAGTGGCGTGACGCGTGGCGAAGTGACACGAAGTTGGAGCGAAGTCCGCAAGGTAAGTTTACAAGGTCAGAGAGGGACACACAGAGCGGGGCACGGAAGCACACAGATAGAGGGCCACGGGGGCACACACAGAGAGGGTCACGGAGGCACATATAGAGAAGGTCACGGAGGCACGACGTCAAAGCGGTGCATAATGGTAATAATGGTGCATAATTTAAACTGAATAAGGGGGGTGGGGTGTCAAATGGGATAGTCGAGGACGGAGTTAAAGGGAAAGAGAGTAAAGGGATGGTTAATGACCCCAGAATTAACGGGAAAGAAAGCTCACAAAGGGATAGGAGAGTATGGCCAAGTGTAATAGGGATCGATGTGAAAGGGGCCACTTGGCAACATAATTGTATAAGGAGTAAGAGTGTTGTAAAAACAAGCCTGAAGGCTTTGTGTGTCAATGCGAGGAGCATTCGTAATAAGGTGGATGAGTTGAAGGTGCAGATAGCGATTAATGACTATGCTATAGTTGGGATCACGGGAACATGGCTCCAGGGTGACCAAGGCTGGGAGCTGAACATCCAGGGATATTCAATATTCAGGAGGGATAGACGAAAAGGAAAAGGAGGTGGGGTAACGTTGCTGGTGAGAGAGGAGATTAATGTAATAGAAAGGAAGGACATTAGCGTGGAGGATGTGGAATCGATATGGGTAGAGCTGCGAAACTCTAAGGGGCAGAAAACGCTTGTGGGAGCTGTGTACAGGCCACCTAACAGTAGTATTGGAGTTGAAGATGGCATCAAACAGGAAATTAGAAATGCGTGCAACAGGGGTAACACGGTTAAAATGGGTGACTTCAATCTGCATGCAGATTAGGTGAATCAAATTGGCAGGGGTGCTGAGGAAGAGGATTTCTTGGAAGGTATGCGGGATAGTTTTCTCAACCAACATGTGGGGGAACCAACGAGAGAGCAGGCTATTCTAGACTGGGTATTGAGTAATGTGGAAGGGTTAGTTAGCAGTCTTGTTGTGCGTGGCCCCTTGGGCAAGAGTGACCATAATATGGTTGAGTTCTTGATTAGGATGGAGAGTGACACAATTAAGTCAGAAAAAAGGGTTCTGAACTTGAACAAAGGTAACTTTGAAGGTATGAGATGTGAATTGGCCAAGATAGACCGGCAGGTGATTCTTAAAGGGTTGACAGTGGATGTGCAATGGAAGATATTTAAAGACTGCATGGATGAAGTACAAAAATTGTTCATACCAGTTTGGCAAAAGAATAAATCGGAGAAGGTGGTGCATTCATGGATAACAAGGGAAATCAGGGATAGTATAAAAACAAAAGATGAGGCATACAAATTTGCCAGAAAAAGCAGCCTACCGGAGGACTGGGAGAAATTCAGAATCCAGCAGAGGAGGACAAAGGGCTTAATTAGGAAAGGGAAAATAGATTATGAAAGGAAACTGGCAGGGAACATAAAAACTGACTGCAAAAGTTTTTATAGATATGTGAAGAGAAAGAGACTAGTTAAAACAAATGTAGGTCCCTTGCAGTCCGAAACAGGTGAATTGATCATGGGGAACAAGGGCATGGCAGACCAATTGAATAACTACTTTGGTTCTGTCTTCACTAAGGGAGACATAAATAATCTGCCGGAAATAGCAGTGGAACGGGGGTCAAATAAGATGGAGGAACTGAGTGAAATCCAGGTTAGCCAGGAGGTGGTGTTGGGTAAATTGAACGGATTGAAGGCCGATAAATCCCCAGGCCCAGATAGTCTGCATCCCAGGGTACTCAAGGAGGTAGCCACAGAAATAGTGGATGCATCAGTGATAATTTTTCAAAATTCCTTAGATTCTGGAGTAGTTCCTGAGGATTGGAGGGTAGCTAATGTAACCCCACTTTTTAAAACAGGAGGGAGAGAGAAAGCGGGGAATTACAGACCAGTTAGTCTAACATCGGTAGTGGGGGAACTGCTAGAGTCAGTTATTAAAGATGGGATAGCAGCGCATTTGGAAAGAGGTGAAATCATTGGACAAAGTCAGCATGGATTTACGAAAGGTGAATCATGTCTGACAAATCTGATATAATTTTTCGAGGATGTAACTAGTAGAGTGGATAAGGGAGAACCAGTGGATGTGTTATATCTAGACTTTCAGAAGGCTTTCGACAAGGTCCCGCATAAGAGATTAGCATACAACCTTAAAGCACACGGTATTGGGGGTTCAGTATTGATGTGGATAGAGAACTGGCTAGCAGACAGGAGGCAAAGGGTAGGAGTAAACGGGTCCTTTTCAGAATGGCAGGCAGTGACTAGTGGGGTGCCGCAAGGCTCAGTGGTGGGACCCCAGCTATTTACAAAATATATTAATGATTTGGACGAAGGAATTCAATGTAACATCTCCAAATTTGCAGATGACACCAAGCTGGGGGGTGTAGTTAGGTGTGAGGGGGATGCTTGGAGGCTGCAGGGTGATTTGGATAGGCTGAGTGTATGGGCAGATGCATGGCAGATGCAGTATAATGTGGATAAATGTGAGGTTATCCACTTTGGTGGCAAAAACTTGAGGGTAGACTATTATCTGAATGGTGGCAGATTAGGAAAGGGGGAGATGCAACGAGACCTGGGTGTCATGGTACACCAGTCATTTAAAGTAGGCATTCGGGTGCAGCAGGCAGTGAAGAAAACAAATGGTATGTTAGCATTCATAGCGAAAGTATTTGAGTATAGGAGCAGGGAGGTTCTACTGCAGTTGTACAGGGTTTTGGTGAGGCCACACCTGGAGTATTGCGTACAGTTTTTGTCTCCAAATCTGAGGAAATACATCCTTGCCATAGAGGGGGTACAGAGAAGATTCACCAGGCTGATTCCTGGGATGTCAGGACTTTCATATGAGGAAAGCTTGGATAGACACGGCTTGTACTCGCTGGAATTTAGAAGATTGAGGGGGGATCTTATAGAAACTTACAAAAAACTTAAGGGGTTGGACAAGCGAGATGCTGGAAGATTGTTCCCGATGTTGGGGGAGTCCAGAACAAGGGGTCACAGTCTAAGGATAAGGGGGAATTCCTTTAGGACCGAGATGAGGAAAACATTCTTTACACAGAGAGTGGTGAGTCTCTGGAATTCTCTGCCACAGAAGGTAGTTGAGGCCAGTTCATTGGCTATATTTAAGAGGGCGTTAGATGTGGCACTTGCGGCTAAAGGGATCAGGGGGTATGGAGAGAAGGCAGGTACGGGATACTGAGTTGGATGATCAGCCATGATCACATTGAATGGCGGTGCAGGCTCGAAGGGCCGAATGGCCTACTCCTGCACCTATTTTTCTATGTTTCTATGTTTTTATGTTTCTATAATGCGTCGAGGCGACTGCGGGTCGACAGGCCATTGCCGCACGGAATTATTGAACACCGTCAGTCTTTTGGAGCCCTGCGCGATGTCTGGACCAGCTCCGCACAACTCCGCACGGCTCCGGCGATCGAAGTGGGACCGGCCCCGTGGGGAGTAACTGACTAAGCGCTGAAGCAACTCAGCAGGACAGGCAGCAACTCCCACTTTGGTGACGCTTCGGGTCGAAACCCTTTTTCAGACCGTTTCTGGTCGAAACCCTTCTCTTCCGCTGAGTCACTCCAGCTTTTTGTGACTATCTTCTGTTTAAACCAACATCTGCAATTCCTTCCTATACATGATTCCTTTCTATTCTGATTGTGGCACGGGTGAATGTAGGCCCTGGACGGAAAGGTATTCTTCCTACATTAACATAACGAAAAGCAGACATAATCCTCAGTGTGACGTAGCAGCACAGTTCGCCAGTACTGCCGCAGAACGGGGTATGATTTCCGTAGCCCTTATCTTCCGACAGCACGTTTTCCATAGCATATTCTCTCCGATAGTGTAGTATTCCTCCAGCACCATTTATCCGACAGGGGCAATACAACCATAATCAGAGACCATGCCGCTGTGCGAAACATTTAGTTCGGCGCTGCATCGGGACGAACCTCCCAACACTGCTTCCGCATTGTACCCATGGGGATTGCGCGAAATAGTGAAGAAGAACGACCTCTCGATTTTCTCGCAGAAAGATGAGTTCCCTAATTTGAATGTATGGACTAACAGATTGTTGTTTTCTATTAATCTTCTTATAATACATTTGTGTCACATCGGCGTCAGATATTTTCGATCCCGGTCAGTGGGACAGAGAAAAGGAAACGATTCGCCTCGTCGCTTTCTCTTGACAATTTATAATATAATTCGGTGACTGTTTCCCATCCTCTCTCTCCGCATGGTGACGGACGCTCACTGCCGTTAACATAGTCTAAACATATCCCTACCGTTTCCTGACTCAAATTCAATTGATTTCCACCCTATTCCCAATTCCCCCGTCTACACCGCATCTGCGTCCAGGATGATGCTTTCCATACTAGATCATCGGAGATGTCCTCATCCTGTAGGAAACGGGGGTTCCCCTCTTTTATTATAGATTAGGTTCTCAGTGGGGTCTCCTCGACATCCCGCAGAAGTAAGAGCAACGCCTGATGGACGACGACAAGCTCCATGCTCACCATCAGCCGGGCACCAGAGAAAAAGGCCATACAAAAACACACCTGTTTTTGCATTTGGCTTTGGGAGCGGGCACATTTCACTTTTCGTTCAGTGATGGGTTATTTTCGTTTTCTCCTTTGACGGCTATTTACGGTCTGCCGAATTTTGTGACGTGAATTTTCGAATAATAATATGTTTCCAGAGAAGGAAATTTGCAATATATTATTGCTATTCCTGCACAGTTAAGCGATGACTGTGCACAAGTTCAAGTTCAAGTTGGCGTTTATTGTCACGTAACCAAATAAGGTACAATGACATTTGAGTTACCATACAGGCATACTAAATGAAAAGAACACAAGACACACATAAAATAAAATGTAACATAAACATGCACCACAGTAGAATCGACATTCCCCACTGTGATGGAAGGCAATAAAGTTCAGTCATCTTTTTATTTGCTCACCGTCGTTGGGACCTTCAACCGTCCGCATTTGCCGTTGTCGACGGCCCGATGTCCAGGTCCTCTCGTCGGGATGATCGAAATTCCAGTGTCGGAGAGGATGCAGTAAACATGTTCCAGATATTGGGGGAGTCCAGAACCAGGGCTCACAGGTCATGTATTGAGGGTAGTACATTTAGAACTGAGATGAGGAAACGATTTTCCAGCCAGAGTTGTGAATTTGTGGAATTCTCTGCCTCAGAATGCAGTGTAGGCTGATTGTGGATGATCAGCCATGATCACATTGAATGGCACATCTATGGACCGAAGTCCATTTGCGCCGGACACGTTTCCCCCAGTCGCAAGATTTCTCTCCGAAAGAGTGAATGTGATAGGATAGACTAGAAACGGATTAGTTCAGAGTGATTCCACGGAGCCAACAATCGGTTAAAGATCTCATTCCGCAATTGGATATTCAATTTTAATCTTGTAAATCACATACTTTCAATTCAACCGCAAAGCACGAGGGACATTGGTGTACACCTTTTCTGCCTGTGCGAGTAATCGGCATGTTAAAGTAATAGAAAAGAACCCTGATGTTCCCAAAACAAGACAATAGGCCTCAGAATTGGGAGTGTAATAGAAATCGACAAAAATGACTAAATAATTGTCAGTGGAAAATGAAGAGGGAACTCAAAATTAAATGCACGAAAGTTAAAAGTAATCTGTAATAGTTGGAACGAAATTTCAAACATATCTGAATTGGGACCAGGTGGCCGATAGGTTACGGCGATGGACTGCCCACCGTGATTTGCACGCGGATCTCCGAATGCCACCCTGGTCGTTAGCTGTTAAGACTTTCGGCAGAGCTATTGTTGATAAGTTTCAATTGGAGATACTCATGGAACAGGCTAAACGGCCAGTTGAGTTAATAACGGGAAAGTTGAGTGAATATCCGGGCTGCTTTTCTTTCTCCGGCATGGACAGGGTAGAAAGTCAGATTTTTTTTCTCAGTGCCGATATATAAAAACCCGTGCGGGGCAAAGGTTTTACAAGGATAACTCGCGGATTCTTGGAAACCCAGCGGTGGCGGCAGAGGCAGATAGCATAATAGCGTTTAAGCGCCGTTTGCTGAAGCAGATGGAGATACAGAGCATTTACCGACACAGATCACTTTCAGGGATATAATGGATTGTCTTGGCTTCATGAACGGCACAGACATTGAGTGCCGAACGGCTGATCTTGTGCTCAATTTTCTATGTTTTTGATCCTTCTCTCGTTCTGCTTTGAACATCTATTACGAGAGCCTAAACAAGTTCAGTCAGATTTTCTTTGAATATTCGTGGATAAAGGTGCTCCTACTGCAGCCGTAAAACACTGAGGGGCGTGACGACGTAGACACGGAGATGTGTTCACCAATAGAAACATTCCAACGAAGAAATATTGTCACAAGGTACGTGGCCGGTCTTGTAAAAGTAAGGAGCTTATTTATTTGAGCATTCCTTTGACTCCAGTTTACAGCAGTCTGTTTCCGTGTTAGCGGTGTACACATCCCAACAGAGCACAGCAAATGTTGCAATTTTTCACTCACGAGAAGTGTGCTTATTATAAGTATTTAATGGGAGATAATTTTTGAAAGATGGGGATTTGCTTCTCCAGAGATATCGAACAGGGTGGGCATAAAGCACACGGATCAAACACGGTCCAATTGCACAGTGGATCAGCATAGCTATGATATCACGGCGGAGTAGATCATTGTAAAGTTAACAATCCCGTCCTAACTGACATAACATGGAATATATGTGAACAATCTGCAATCTAATATGTTCTTAAAGAAGGAACTGCAGATGCTGGAGAATCGAGGGTTACACAAAAAGCTGGAGAAACTCAGCGGGTGCAGCAGCATCTAAGGAGCGAAGGAGATAGGCGACGTTTCGGGTCGAGACCCTTCTTCAGACTGGTCAGGGATCAGGGAAACGAGAGATATAAACAGTGATGTGGAGAGATAAGGAACAATGAGTGAAAGATATGCAAAAAAGTATGGGTGATAAAGGAAGCAGGCCATTGTAAGCTGTTTGTGGTGTGAAAATGAGAAGCTAGTGCGACTGGGGGGGGGGGATGGAGAAGGAATGTCAGGGCCAGAGGGCTGAGGGAGAGGTGGGGGGGGAGGCAGTCTGGGTTAACAGAATTGAGAAAATTCAATGTTTAAGCCCAGAGGATGCAGACTCCCCAAGCGGAATATGAGGTGCTGTTCCTCCAACTTGCGGTGTTGATCACTCTGGCCGTGGAGGAGGCCCAGGACCGAGAGGTCGGATACGGAGTGGGAGGGGGAGTTGAAGTGCTGAGCCACCGGGAGCTCACCCCTCCAACCTCATCTACTGCATCCGTTGCTCCAGATGCCAGCTGATCTACATCGGTGAGACCAAGTGGAGGCTGGGCGATCGTTTCGCCGAACATCTCCGCTCGGTCCGCAATAACCAACCCGACCTCCCGGTGGCTCAGCACTTCAACTCCCCCTCCCACTCCGTATCCGACCTCTCGGTCTTGGGCCTCCTCCACGGCCAGAGTGATCAACACCGCAAGTTGGAGGAACAGCACCTCGTATTCCGCTTGGGGAGTCTGCATCCTCTGGGCTTAAACATTTAATTTTCTCAATTCTGTTAACCCAGACTGCCTCCCCCCCACCTCTCCCTCAGCCCTCTGGCCCTGACATTCTTTCTCCATCTCCCCCCCCCAGTCGCACTAGCTTCTCATTTTCACACCACAAACAGCTTACAATGGCCTGCTTCCTTTATCACCAATACTTTTTTGCATATCTTTCACTCATTGTTTCTTATCTATCCACATCACTGTTTATATCTCTCGTTTCCCTGATACCTGACCAGTCTGAAGAAGGGTCTCGACCCGAAACGTCGCCTATCTCCTTCGCTCCTTATATGCTGCTGCACCCGCTGAGTTTCTTCAGCTTTTTGTGTAACCCTGCAACCTAATATGTTTGTCTAGTGATGGACATCAGATCATATTAGTTGAGGAAGAGAGTCCACACAATAGGTGGTCAGGATGGCCGAGCGGTCTAAGGCGCTGCGTTCAGGTCGCAGTCTCCAATGGAGGCGTGGGTTCGAATCCCACTCCTGACAATTTTACAAATTACTCACAGTTCTCCTCTGCTGGATTTCTTGACTGCTATTCGCCGTCTTTCAAAACGATCACAACCCATCTCGCTTAATTTTTGCACGATCTGTCGTCTTTCCTGAACTCATCCTTGCCTTTATCGACCCAAAACAAGACGCAAAAGTTAATTTTTTACCATTTGACTGACCAGTCATATTTCTAATTTCCTTTTTTATTTCGCCATTTATTGATGGCGGTGCTTAACGAACTCAAAGGTGGAAGAAGAATTGGTTAACCGGATGAATGCAGCACAACGATCCAACATATACAGGCTTTGCAACGGCCTGTCCGCACTACCGCCTTCTCCATGACACCCCAGCGCTGTTATCGACATGAACCCATCTCACCGCCTCCACTGGATATTTTCCCTAAAACTGCAGAAGGACCAACCCTTGCCCCTTCATCACCTCCTTTACCTTTAACAACGCACTAAAACAGCACATGCAGAAAAAGCAGAGATACATGTGATAGGTGCACTTCGTTCAACGTGGTCAAGTACATTCCACACCTGCCCTAAAAGTAAGCATGCAGGTATAGACAATAGACAATAGGTGCAGGAATAGGCCATTCAGTCATTCGAGCCAGCACTGCCATTCAATGTGACCATGGCTGATCATCCCCAATCAGAACCCCGTTCTTGCCATCTCCCTATATCCCCGGACTCCGCTATTTTAAGAGCTCTATCTAGCTATCTCTTCAAAGCATCCAGATAACCTGCCTACACCGCCCTCTGAGGCAGATCATTCCATAGACTGTGAGGAAGTGTTTCCTCGTCTCCTTTCTAAATGGCTTACTCGTTATTCTTAAACTGTGGCCCCTGGTTCTGGACTACCCCAACATCGGGAAAATGTTTCCTGCCTCTAGCGTGTCCAAGGCCTGAACAAACGTATATGTTTCAATGTGATCCCTTCTCATCCTTCTAAACTCCACAGTGTACAAGCCCAGCTGCTCCATTCTCTCAACATATGACAGTCTCGCCATCCCGGGAATTAACCTTGTCAATCTACACTGCACTCCCTCAATAGCAAGAATGTCCTTCCTCAAATTAGGGGACAAGAACTGCACACAATACTCCAAGTGTGGTCTCACTAGGGCTCCGTACATCAGCAGAAGGACCTCCTTGCTCCTATATTCGATGTATCTTGTTATAAAGGCCAACATGCCATACGCTTTCTTCACTGCCTGCTATAACTGCATGCTTACTTTCATCGACTGACGTACAAGGACCCCTAGATTCCGTTGTACTTCTCATTTTCCTAACTTGATGCCATTTAGATGGTAATCTCTCTTCCTGCTTTTGCTACCAAAGTGGATAACTTCACAGTTATCCGCATTAAACTTCATCTGCCATGCATTTGCCCACTCCGCCAACCTGCCTAAGCCACACTGCATTCTCATAGTTTCCACCTCACAGTTCACACTGCCACCCAGCTTGATGTAATCTGCAAATGTGCTAATGTTACTTTGAATCCCTTCATCCAAATCATTGATGTATATTGTAAATAGTTGCGGTCCGAGCACCGAGCCACGTTGTACCCCACCAGTCACTGACTGCCATTCAGAAAGGGACCCGTTAATCCCTACTCGTTGTTTCCCGTCTGCCAACAACATCTCTGTCAATGTCAGCACTCTGTGTAGTCGGCAGTACAGACAGCTAATGGCCTTGATGAGACCGCAGCTGGAGTATTGTGTGAAAGTTTGGTCTCCTAATTTGAGGAAGGGTATTGTTGCTATTGAGGGAGCGTAGCGGACGTTCAACAGGTAGATTCCCGTTAATGGCGGGACAGACATATAATGAAAGAATGGGTCGACTGGGCCTGTATTCACTGGAATTTAAAAGGATCAGTGGTGTTCTTATCGAATACTTTTCTAATGTTTAAAGAATTGGACAGGTTAGATACAGAAAACATGTTCCCGACGTTGGTGGAGTCCAGAATCATGGGAGGTCACAGTTTATGTATAAGGGGTAGGACATTTAGAAAGGAGATGAGGAAAATCATGTTTTGCCAGGCCAGGGCATTTGCGGAATTCTCTGCCTCAGAAGGCCGTGGAGCCGATGCATTCAAAACAGGGTTAGATAGGGCTTTTAGGGTTAGACGAATCAATGGATATGAGGAGAAAACAGAAACGGGGTCCTGATTGTGGATGATCAGCCATGACCTCATTGAATGGTGGTGCTAGCTCCAAGGGCCGAATGGCCTACACCTGCCCCCAATTGTCTATGTATCTATTTATCTATGGACCGCATGTTTAGTGTCCATTTGCTCCGGACAAAATTCCTCCAGTGACATCATTTCTCTCCATTGAATATAGTAAGATGCACAAGGAACGGTTTCGTTTAGAGTGATTCCACGGAGAGCTATCCAAACAATGGAAACCATACACGAACGAGTGGTAGTTTGGTTGCAGTAGATGAGCAAGATGTATTATCACACGCGCCAACAATCGACTAAACGTCTCATTCCACAGTGGGATATTCAATTTGAACATTGTAAATAACATATTTCCCATCCAACCATAAAGTACGAGGGAAATGCGTTTACACATTTTCTGCCTGTGTGAGTAATCGGCATGTATAAGTAATTGAAAGAAATGGTGTTACCAAAACAAGACACTATGCATCAGAATTGGGAGTGTATCAGAAATCGACAAAATATGACTAAATAACCGTCAGTGGAAAATGAAGAGAGAACACGTAATTAAATGTACGAAAGTTAATAGCAATCTGTAAAAGTTGTAATTGAAACATGCGAGAAATGAGACTAGGTGGCCGAGAGGTTAAGGCGATGGACTGCGAGCCCATTGTGATTTGCACGCGGATCTTCGAATCCCATCCTCGTCGTGAGCGGTTGTAACTTTTGGCAGAGATATTGTTGATGAGTTTAGATTGGAGATACAGCATGGAACTGGTCAACCGGCCAGCAGAGTTGAAACCGACCCGTTCACTCTATTTGTTTGCTGCCTCACTTTCCTCTCCCCGACAAACTAGGGACTATTTACAGATGCCAATTAAGGTACAAACCCGCGCGTCTTACGGGCGTGGGAGGAAACCGGAGGATACCACAGTAATTAACTCACAAAATAATAAAACCAAATCGAATTATGAACTTTTCGCATAGTCACGCAATGTCTCACTGGCCAGTCTGCCTTATGACCTGGAAAACATAAGGTAACATTTGGAAAGTCTCGCCACATTTGTTCGCAAACGAATGCAATTAATGACGAGAAAGTCGGGATGAATATCCGGGGTTATTTTTTTACTCCGACATGGACAGGGTAGAGAGTCAGAACATTTTTTTCACAGTGTTGATATATTGAAACCAGTGCGGGGCAAAGGTTTTTCAAGGATAAGTCGCGGGTTCTTGGAAGAGGCAGATATCATAGTGACGTTTAAGCGGCTTTTTGAATAACCAAATGGAGATACAGACTATTTAGCGACACAGAACACTTTCAGGCGGATAATAGATCGGCTTAGCTTCATGAACGACGCAACCGAACGGCTGATCCTGTGCTGAATTTTCTATGTTTTGTGTTCCTTCTTCTCGTTCTGTTTTTGAAATATATTAAGGGAGACTATACATGTGCAGTCAGATTGTATTTGAATGTTCGTGGGATAAGGGTGCTCCTGCTGCAGCCATAAAAATAACCTGGAGGACGCGACGACGTAGACACGAAGATGTGTTCACCAAAAGAAACATTACAACGAACGAAGAGTTACTGTCACAAGGTACGAGGCAGGTCTTGTAAAAGCATGGAGTTTATTTATTTGAGCATTCGTTTGGTTCCAGTTGACAGCAGTCTGTTTCCGTGTTAGCGGTGTACACGTCCCAACACAGCACAGCAAATACTGTATTTTTTCAATCATTAGAATTGTGTTTATTATAAGTATTTAATGGGAGATAATCTTTTAAAGTTGGGGATTTGCTTCTCCAGAGATATCCATCCGGGTGGACGTAAAGCGCATTAATCAAACACGGTCCAATTACGTAGTCAATCAACATGGCTATGATATCACGGCGGAGTTGCAAAGTTAACTATCCCGTCCTAAGTGACGTAACATCGAATAGATGTGAACAATGTGCAATGTAATAGTTTGTCTAGGGATGGACATCAGAACAAATTAGTTGAGGAAGAGATTTAACACAATAGGTGGTCAAGATGGCCGAAAGGTTTAAGGCGCTGCGTTCATGTCGCAGTCTCCACTTGAGGCGTGGCGAACCCACTCCTGACAATTTTATAATTTACTCACAGCTCTCCTTCTGCTGGATTTCTTGACTTCTATTCGCCATCCTTCAAAACGATCACAACCCATCTCGCTCAATTATTTCACGATCTATCCTCTTTCCTGAACTGATCCTTGCCTTTAACAACCCAAAACAAGACGCAAGGCTCCACATTTCAACATTTAACTGACCTGTCACATTCTTAACCTCTTTTTTTCTCGCCATTTATTGATGGCGGTGCTTAACGAACTCAAAGGCGGAAGAAGAATTGGTTATCTAGACGAATGCAACACAACTATCCAACATATACAGGCTATGCAACGGCCTGTCCGTGCATCGCCTTCTCCATGACACCCCAGCGAGTTATCGGCACAAACCCACCTCACCCCCTCCATTGGATATTTCCCCTACAACTGCAAAAGGTCCAACCCTTGTCCATTCATCATCACATTCTCCTTTAACCACGCACTGAAACAGCACTTTCAGAAAAAGCAGAGATACATGTGATACATGTACTTCGTCCAACATGGTCTAGTACATTCCACGCCTGCCCCGAAAGTAAGCATGCAGGTATAGACAATAGACAATAGGTGCAGGAGTAGGCCATCCAGGCCTTCGAGCCAGCACCGCCATTCGTGATCATGTCTGATCATCCCCAATCAGTACCACGTTCCTGCCTTCTCCCCATATCCCCTGACGCCGCTATTTTCAAGAGACCTATCTAGCTATCTCTTGAAAGCATCTAGAGAACCCGCCTCCACCGCCCTCTGAGGCAGAGAATTCCACAGACACACTATTCTCTGTGAGGACAAGTGTTTCCTTATCTCCGTTCTAAATGTCTTACACCTTATTCGAAACTGTGACACCTGGTTCTGGACTCCCCCAACATCGGGGACATGTTTCCAGCCTCTAGCGTGTCCAAGCCCTTAACAATCTTATATGTTTCAAAGAGATACCCTCTCATCCTTCTAAACTCCAGAGTGTACAAGCCCAGCTGCTCCATTCTTTCAGCATATGACAGTCACATCATCCCGGGAATTAAACTTGTAAACCTACGCTGCACTCCCTCAATGGCAAGAATGTACTTCCTGAAATTAGGAAATTAAACAGCACACAATACTCCAGGCGTAGTCTCACTACGGCTCTGTACAACTGCAGAAAGATTTCTATGCTTCTATATTCGGTTCCTCTTGTTATAAATTCCAACATGCCATTCGCTTACTTCACTGCCTGTTGTACTTGCATGCATACTTTAATGAACTGAAGTACAAGGACCCCCCCCCCAGATCCCGTTGTATTTCCCCATTACCCAACTTGATGCCTGCCATTTAGATAGTAATCTGCCTTCCTGTTTTTGCTACCAATGTGGATAACCTCACATGTATCCGCATTAAACTTAATCTGCTCACTCCCCCAACCTGTCCCAGTCACCCAGCATTCTCATCGTATCCTCCTCACGGTTCACACTGCCACCCAGCAGATGAGGAAAAGCTTTTTATGCAATAGTGGATTTTTGGAATTCTCTGCCTCAGACAGCAGTGGAGCCGATGCATTCAAAATATAGTTAGATAGGGCTCTAAGGGCCAGCGGAATCATTGGATATGGGGATAACACATAAACGGGGAGGTGATTGTGGATGATCAGCCATGATCACATTGAATGGCTGTGCTGGCTCGAAGTGCCGAATGGCCTACTCCTGCACCTATTGTCTATGTATCTATGTATCTATGGACCAAATGTTTATTGTCAATTTGCGCCGGTCAAGATTCCTCCAGTGCCAAGAATTACCTCCGAAAGATTGAAAGGTAGACAAGAAACGATTTAGTTCAGAGTGATTCCACGTAGAGATATCAAAACAATGAACGAGTGGTAGTTTGGTTGCAATAGAAGAGCAAGATGTATTATCACACACGCCAACAATCGGGTAAAGGTCTCATTCCGTAATGGGATATTGAATTTGAACCTTGTAAATCGCATACTTTCCATCCAACCACACAACACGAGGGAAATTGGTGTACAACTGTTATGCCTGTACGAGTAATCGGTATGTAATTGAAAAGAATCATGATGTTTGCAAAACAAGACAGTCGACCTCGGAATTGGGAGCGTATTATAAATCGACAAGAGATGACTAAATAACGGTCAGTGCAAAATGAAGACAGAACGCAAAATTAAATGTACGAAAGTTAAACGCAATCTGTAAAAGATGTCATCCAAACATACCAGAAATTGGACCAAGTGGCCGAGAGGTTAAGGCGATGGACTGTGAGCCCATTGTGATTTGCACGCGGATCTTCGATTCCCATCCTCGTCGTGAACAGCTGTGACTTTCGGCAGAGATATTGTTGATTGGTATACATTGGGGATACAGCATGGGAAAGGTCAAACGGCTAGCCAGGTTGAATCCGACCCGTTCACTCTATTTCATTGCTGTCCAACTTTCCTATCCCCTGCAGACTAGGGACAATTTAAATAGGCCAGTCGGAATATGAACTGTTCTCATAGTCACTTAATGTCGCACTGGCCAGTCTGCCTTATGACCCGGAAAACATAAGGTAATATTTGGAAGGCCTCGCCACATTTGTTCGCATAAGAATGCAATTAATAACGAGGAATATGCGGTGAATATCCGGGCTGCTTTTTTCTTTGCGACATGGACACGGTAGAGGGCCTCAGTGTTGAAGTATCAAAACCCGTGCGGGCAAGGGTTTTACAAGGATAAGTCTGCCAGCGGTGGTGGAAGAGGCATATATCATAGTAGAGCTTAAGCGGCATTTGCACAAGCAGATGGATAAGCAGAAAAATGTAGTGAGACGGACCGCTTGCAGGCAGATACTAAATTGGCTTCACTTCTAGAACCGCACAGACATTGAGGGCTAAACGAATGATCCTGTGCTGAATGTTCTATGTTCTGTTTTCCTTCTTCTCGTTCTGCATTTAAAGTTCAGTTACGAGAGCCTTTAACAAGATGTCAAATTTTCTTTGCATGTTCGTGCGAGATGGGTGTTCCTACTGCAGCCGTAAAAACCTGAGGGGCTTGACGAGGTGGATGCAGAGATGTGTTCACCAAGACAAACATTTCAACGAAGCGTTATTGTTACCAGGTACGAAGGCGGTCTTATAAAAGCAAGCAGCTTATTTCTTTGAGCATTCGAGATTGGTTATAGTTGACAGCAGTCTGTTTCTATCTTAGCGGTCTACACATCTCAGCAGAGCACAGCAAATACTGCAATTTTTCACTCAGTAGACTTGTGCTCATTAGAAGTACTTAATGGGAAATGCTGTGCTTTTTGAAAGATGGGGATTTGTTTCTCCAGGGATATCCAACAAAGTGGACATAAATCACAGAGTAGATCAAACACGGTCGGATTGCGTTGTGGAGCAGCATGACAATTACATCACGGCGTATGAGATAATTGTAAAGTTAATTAACCCGTCCTAACTGACATAACTGAACAATTTGCAATCCAATATTTTGTCCAGCGGTGGGCACCAGCACAGATTAGGTGAGGAAGAGAGTGCTACCAATAGATGGCCATGATGGCCGAGCGGTCTAAGGCGCTGCGTTCTGGTCACGGTCTCCACCTGAGGCGTGGGTTCGAACCCCCCTCCTGACAATTATCCATTTTTTCTTCTGCTTGGTTTCTTGACATCTACCCGCCGCCAATTTTGCCTAGCTGTCTCATTCCATCCGAAGCTGAAAACACTTCGTCCTTCAAAACGATCGCAACCCATCTCGCTTAATGTTTGCACGATTTATCGTTTTTCCTAAACTATTCCTTGTCCTTATCGACCCAAACAAGACGCACGGTTCAACTTTCCACCATTGGACTGACCCGTCACATCCGTAATTTTACTTTTTGTCTCGTCATATTGTTCATGGCGGTGCTTCATCAACTCAAAGGCGGAAGAAGAAATGGCTAATTGGGTAAATGCAACAAAACGATCTAATATATACACGCTATGCAACGGACTTCCACGCACCGCCTCTCCTTGACTTCCCAGTGCTGCAATCGGGGTAACCCACCTCACCGCTTTTACTCGATTTTTCCCAGCCACTGCAGGCGGTCCAACGCTTGCCCTTTCACCATCTCCTTCCCCATTGACCACGCTCTGAAACAGCCCTTTCAGAAAAAGCAGAGATTAATGTGCGTACCTCCAATGTGGTCCATTACACTCCACGCCTGCCATGAAGAGAAGCATACAGTTATAGTATGCAGTGACGAAAGCTAATGGGATGTTGGCCTTCATTGCGAGATGATGTGAGTTAAGGAGCAAGGGAGTCCAACTCCATTTGTACAAGGCTCTGGTGAGACCGCAGCTGGAATATTGTGGGCAACTTTGGGCTCCTAGTTTGAGGATGTTATTGTTGCTGTTGAGGGACTGTAGCCTATGTTCACCAGGTTAATTCCCGGTGTTAAAGAAGGAACTGCAGATGCTGGAGAATCGAGGGTTACACAAAAAGCTGGAGAAACTCAGCGGGTGCAGCAGCATCTAAGGAGCGAAGGAGATAGGCGACGTTTCGGGTCGAGACCCTTCTTCGGTCTGAAGTTAGCAGCCTATTCCTTCACCTTTCTCCGTCCGTCGACTACCTAGTTTAGTCTGCCCAAGCATCCTCATTACCCGTTTCCATCACAATCTACGTCATAACCTCACTTCTATATACAGGCTACGTTCTCAACGCTATGATCCTGATGTGTGATCTCAATCCGAAAGGTTGACCACGCCGTTATCTCCAAAAATCCTGCCTGAGCCACGAATAACATGAATGCAAATATAAAGAGTTGAATCATCACCATCTTCAGTTGAGCTCGTCGGCCACCGAGACCACCAACCTGCTGTGCAAATAAACGGATACACGTCCTGTCCAATTGAAGCTGGACACCAAAAACTGGAGTAACGAAGCCGGACATTCAGCATCTGTGGATAGAAGCAATGGGTGACGTTACATGTCGAGACCCTTCTTCAGACTAGTTAGGGAAAAGGGAAACGAGCGATTTTGACGATGATGTAGAGGAATAAAGAACAATGAAATAAAGATATACATAAGAGTAGCAATGATAAAGGAAACAGGCCATTATTAGGTACTTGTTTGGTGAAAACGAGAAGCCGGTGCCACTTGGGTGGGGAGGGATAGAGAGATAGGGAATGTCAGGGTATCTTGTTGGAGAAATCAATATTCATTCGACTCGGCTGCAAACTGTCCAACAGGAATATGAGATGATGTTCCTCCAAATTGCATCGCGCCTCACTCTGACAATGGCGCAGACCTGGGACATAGATGTCTTTGTGGGAATTGGAAGGATAATTAAACTGTTTAGCGTCCGGGATTTCAGGCGGAATGAGCGAAGGTGCTCAGGGAAAGGATCGCCCGGTCTTCCTTTGATATCGCCGATGTATAAGAATCCACATCTTGACCAATGGATACAGTAGAGCAAATCAACCTCTGTCTAACCTGAAATGACTGTCGAGGTCTCTGGATAGAGTCGAGCGAGGTGGTATAGGGACAGGTGTTGCATCTTCTGCGTTTGCAGGGGAAGGTACCTGGGGATGGGGTGCCTTGGGTGGGAAACATAGAAACATAGAAAGGAGGAGGAGTAGGCCATTCGGCCCTACGAGCCAGCACGGCAAATCATTGCAATCATGGCTGATCGTCCCCAATCAATACCCCGTGCCTGCCTTCTCCCCATAATACTTGATTCCACTAGCCCATGGAGCTCTATCTAACAGTCTCTTAAATCCATTCAGAGATTTAGCACTCACTGCCCTCTGTGGCAGAGAATTCCACAAATTCACAACTCTCTGCGTGAAAACGTTTTTTTCTTACCTCAGTTTTAAATGGCCTCCACTTTATTCTAAGACTGTGGCCCGTGGTTCTGGACTCGCCCTACATTGGGAACATTTTTCCTGCATCTAGCTTGTCCATTCCTTTTATAATTGTATATGTTTCTATAAGATCTCCCCTCATCCTTCTAAACTGCAAAGAATACAAGCCCAGTCTTTTCAATCTTTCCTCAAATTCTAGAGAGTATAAACCGAGTCTATCCAATCTTTCTTTATAAGACAGTCGCGCCATCCCAGGGATCAATCTTTTGAAACTACGCTGCACTGCCACAATCGCAAGGTTGTCCTTCCTCAAATTGGGAGACCAAAACTGTACGTAATACTCCAGATGGGGTCTTCCCAGAGCCTTATACAACTGCAGAAGAACCTCTCTATTCCAATACTGAAATCCTCTCCACTCCACTCGCCACTGCCTGCCATTCTGAAAAGGTCCCGTTCACTCCTACACTTTGCTCCCTGTCTGCCAACCAATTTTCTATCCACGTCAACACCCTACCCCCAATACCATGTGCTCTAAATGTATTCATCAGTCTCCCGTGCGGTACATTATCAAAGGCTTTCTGAAAGTCCTGATACACTACATCCTCTGGCTCCCCTTCATCCATTTTACTTGTCACTCCTCAAAAAATTCCAGAATATTAGCCAACCATGATTTTCGTTTCATTAATCCATGCTGACTTAGACTATTCATTTTACTGCTTTCCAAATGCCCCATTATTATCTTTTTAATAATTGACTCCAAGCATCTTTCCCACCACCGAAGTCAGGCTAACTGGTCTCTAATTCCTCGTTTTCCGCTCCTTTCTTGAAAATTTAGATAACATTAGCTATCTTCCAATCCACACTAACGGATTCTGAATCTATTGAACATTAGAAAATGATCACCAATGCTTCCACTATTTCTAGAGCCACCTCCCCGAGGACCCTGGGATGCAGTCCACCAGGCCCCGGGGATATATGGTTCTTCAGTTGCATTAGCCAACCAAATACTATATCTCGCCTAATGAAAAATTATTTCAGTTCTCGAACCCCCTTAGATCGTCTGTGCTCTAGCACTTCTGGGAGTGTTTTCCTTAGTGAAGACAGACCAAAGTACCTGTTCAACTCTTCTGATATTTCCTTGTTCCCCACAATAATTTCACCCGTGTCTGCCTTCAAGGGTCCCACATTTGACTTTGCTACTCTGTTTACCTTAACATATCTAAATAGGGTTTTACTGTCCTTCTGCATACTCCTGGCCAGCTTCCCTTCGTACTTCATCTTTTCAGCTAGTATTGCCCGTTTTGTTTCCTTTTGTTGTGCTATGAAAGTTTCCCAATCCTCTGGATTCCGGCTACTCTTTGCAGTGTTATACATCTTTTCTTTTAGTTTTATCGTATCCCTAGCTTCCCTTGTCAACCACAGTTGCCTCCTACTCCCCTTAGAATATTTCTTCCTTTTTGGAACCGGGCACAGGAGGTAGTGATCATAATATCCTTTCTTCATTTTTGGAATCAAATGATCCTGTGTCTTTCGGATTATGCCATGAAATACCTGTCATTGCTGTTTACTGTCGTTCCTGTTAGTGTCCTTTTCCTGTCTAACTTGGACAGCTCCTCTCTCATGCCTTTATAATCCCCTTTGTTCAGTTGCATTATTGCCACTTCCGGTTTAATATTCTCCTTCTCAAATTGCAGATTAAAACTAATGATATTATGATCACTATCTACAAGCGGTTCCTTTATCTCGACTTCTCTTATGAAATTTGGTTCATTGGACAACACTAAATCCAGAATTGCCTTTTCTCTGGTCGGCTCCATTATAAGCTGCTCTAAGAATCCATCTCGGAGGCACTCTATAAACTCTCTTTCTTGGGGTCCTGAACCAACCTGATTTTCCCAGTCTACCTGCATATTGAAATCCCCCATCACCACAGTGGCATTACATTTGTTACATACCAGTTTAACTCCTGCTGCAACTTACACCCTACAACCAGGCTACTATTTGAGGGTCTGTAGATAACACCAATTAGTGTCTTCTTGATTTTGCAATTCCTCAACTCAATCCACAGGAACTCTATCTCGTCAGTCCCTATGTCTTCCCTCGCAAGGGACTGAATTCCATTCCTCACAAGAAGATCTACCCCACCTCCGCTGCCCACCTGCCTGTTCTTTCTATAGGATGTACAACTCTGAATATTAAGTTCCCAGGCCCAATCCCCCTGCAGCCACTTCTCGGTAATCCCCACAATGTCATATCTACCAACCTCTATCTGAGCCTCAAGCTCATCTACTTTACTTCTTATACTTCGCGCATTCAAGTACTTTTAATTCCTTACGCATCTCACCATTCACATCGATCCCTACTACACTTGACCGTACTCTCCTATCCTTTTGTGAGCTTTATTTCCCTTTCATTCTGGTGTCATTAACTATCCCTTTACTCCATGTCCCTTTAACTCCGTCCTTGACTCTCCCATTTGACCCCTCCCTCCCTTATTTAGATTAAAACCAGCTGTGTGGCAGTGGCAAACCGGCCTGCCAGAATGCCGGTCCCCCACCTGTAAGGAGCAATCCGTCCCATTTGTACAGTTCCCTCTTACTCCAAAACAGATCGCAGCGGTCTAAACATTTGAATCCCTGCCCCCTTCACCAGTTCCCCAGCCACACATTCAGGTCCAGTATCTCCCTGTTCCTGCTGTCGCCAGCACGAGGAACTGGATGCAGACCGGCGATAACCACCCTGGAGGTCATTTTTTTCAGCACATTTCCGAGCTCTCTGTAGTCACGCTTCAAAATATTAATCCCCTTGTTTCCGACATCGTGTGTACCAACATGCACTACAACCTCCGGCTGTTCACCTTCGCCCTTGAGGATTTTCTGCACTCTGTCCGTGACATCCTGGATCCTGGCACCCGTGAGGCAGCGCACCATCCTCGAATGCCGCATGTTGCCGCAGAAACCCCTGTCCGTACCTCTCACAATGGAGTCCCCAACCACCAATGCGTTGCCTGACGTCGGCCTCCTTTGGTTTTCGCTCAACAACACATTTTGCATCGCAAGCCAGTGCGCCGCTCAGTGTGTCAACGTCTTCTGTCCCGACAGTTGTAAGTGGGTGAACCTTTTCACAAGAGGTACAACAACCGGGGCCTGTGCATTCCATGTTTACTTCAGTTTCTCACTGCCACCCACCTTCCCTCTTCAAGTACCTTCGGTGTAACAATCTTGTACATGTTAAAATTGTACAAGGCATTGGTAAGACCAATTCTGGAGTATGGTGTACAATTTTGGTCGCCTAATTATAGGAAGGATGTCCACAAAATAGAGAGAGTACAAAGGAGATTTATTAGAATGTTGCCTGGGTTCCAGCAACTGAGTTACAGAGAAAGGTTGAACAAGTTAGGTCTTTATTCTTTGGAGCGCAGAAGGTTAAGGGGGGACTTGATTGAGGTCTTTAAAATGATGAAAGGGATAGACATTGACGTGGATAAGCCTTTCCCATTGAGGGTAGGAAAGATTCAAACAAGAGGGCATGACATGAGAATTAAGGGACATGTTTATAAGTAACATGAGGGGGAACTTCTTTACTCAGAGAGTGGTGGCTGTGTGGAATGATCTTCCTGCAGAAGTGGTGGAGGCAGGATCGATTTTAACATTGAAAAGTAAAGTGGATAGGTATATGGGCGGGAAGGGAATGGAGGGGTATGGTCTGAGTGCAGGTCAATGGGACTAGGGGAAACTAAATGGTCGGCACGGACTGGAAGGGCCGAGAAGGCCTGTTTCCGTGATGTAATTGTTATATGGTTATATGGTTATAATATTGCTGTAGGCTCGTCGAGGAACGACCCAGCCTCTCGGACGAACCTGAGGTCATCCACTTGCTTCTCCACTTCCCCTACACGGTCCTTCGGGAGCTGTACCTGAATGCACTTCTCACACTTGTAGAAGCCAGAGGCACCAGCGCTCTCCTTGACCTCCCACATACTGCAAGCATCGCTCTGAATCAGCTTGCCTGACACCTCATTCTTTCGTCTCTCCCCATGTAGCGTATTGCGTCGTCTCCTCCCCTCAGCCTCCTCATCGAAGACCCTCGAGCCAAAGACTCACACTTCCCTCACAAGGCCGCCCCCTCACTGCCCCTGGAGCAGCCTTGCTGAATTGATACAGTGATACATTGATTACACTGAAAAATTGCCTAATTTGCCAATTTACCTATTTACAAATTAAATTCCTCAGTTTTAAACTGTTTGTCCCTTGTGACTTCCTCTCCACCCACACGGGCTCCAGCCAATCAGTGCTTCTTTCTGCTTCTCCTTGTTGCTGCTTCTTCAAAATCCACGTCAGCGCTTTGTTAAGTCTGTCAGCGTTTTCCGCTCTTTTTCAACTGTTTTCACCCTCTGACTCACCTCTGTCTCTCCTCCCCCACGGGCTCCAAATAATAAGTGCTTCTTCCTACTTCTCCTTGTGGCTGCTTCTTCAAAATCCACGTCAGCTCTGTGTTAAGGCTGCGTGCGTTTTGCCACTAATTTTTAACTGATTTCCCCTCTGACACCTCTGTCTCTCCCCCCACGGGCTCCAACCAATCAGTGCTTCTTCCTGCTTTTCCTTGATGTTGCTTCTTCAAAATCCACGACAGCTCGTTGAAGGGACGAGTTAAACAGGGAGTTGCGAAGAGAACGGTATCTGCGGAAAGCAGAAAGGAGTGGAGATGGGACAATGTGGTTTGTGTTGGGATCCCTATGGAGGTGGCGAAAATATCGGAGGGTTATGTGTTCTATGCGAAGGCTGATGGGGTGAAATGTAAGGACGCGAGCGACTCTGTCTCTGCTGCCACTAGCGGTGGGTCAGCAAGGGCAGGGCTGCGGGGAACAGAGAAGATACTTGTGGGGGGCGAATCTATGATGGGAGTAAGGGAACCCTGTTCACTAAAGAGAGAGAACAATCGGATGTCCTCAATGGAACATCATTCCGTTCAATGGAACAGCAATCCTGTGATAATAATCACGGGTGTAGGCCTCGTTTCCGACTTGTCTCAGTTAACAGAAGAAGATAAAATGACAGCTCTACTCCCAAACGAGTTTCTGACTAATACATACGAACACCAACGTGCGTGACGAGTAAACAGGTAAATATTAAATTGCACATTTTTGTACACAAGGGTTAAACGGAAAAAACCGCAAAATCTCAACCTTTAGTGCAACTGCAAAGAAACATTCCATGAAATTTGAATTAGGCAGAAAAGGATGGTCAAATACATCTGTAGAGAATTACAGATAGATGGAAGTCAGGTTTCCATTCCAGCTTGGAACTTTGTAGATAGGAAGACGCCTTGGGTCAGAGCTGGGGCGACTCCTTTGAAATAGGTGTTACTAAGTGCCAGTGCGTGGATTCCGACTTTATGGGCCATATCGTGAGTGCATAAATGGAAATAACTCAGATGTTGGTAACACCAGGACAAATAAGTTGGTAAGCTATCTGTATGTGGCCTTGGCGATAAGACTTATTTTATCCTGCGATAACATCTCATACCTCCTCCTGTGCAATAGTGTTGGGGGATTGTCCTGGCCCTCCATGATTTTCCTTCTATAATGTGCTTCGGCTTCCTTTATTAAATTCAGAAGCCCGCATCAGATTAGCGTTATTCTGCTCTCATTAAAAAGTGTTAAGAACGGTCTCGATACTAAACGTCACCCATTCCTTCTCTCCTGAGATGCTGCCTTACCTGCTGAGTTATTCCAGTTTGTTCTGCCTATTTTCGGTAGAAACCAGCCTGGATTGTGGCTCGCAGTGTGCATGCATATGATACATCGGCCACTCCAGTAATTCTGTTGCTCAGTGGTGAATGTTAACACATTTCGCTGGGTTCCAATCTCTTCATATCGTTCACCAGGGCTACCCAACATTTAGCGATGGAGCAGGTTGTTCGTTTTTTGTCGTCACGCGCTCTTCGAGAGCCGGTTCCCAGAAGAATGCTGATGTAAATGAATGTGCACTGTGTGGGGCTCCTTCGCCTTTCCATGGATGGAAAGGCGAAGGACGAGAGCGTTGTGCCTGGGCGAAACAGAGGCCACCACTCTCTGGTACGCTGTGTTATCCTGAAACCTCCAAAGTTGATTTTAACTAAACTGGCTATGCTGTGGAACGGAAATACCTTGATAGATCTATGTATTCCCTCACTAACATCCAAAAGATCCCTCTTAGACATAAAATGCTGGTGTAACTAAGCAGGACAGGATGGTGCCTGAGAACCCAGAGCGCTGGTTTATCGTTAGTCTCAGGAGCGTCAGTGGGTGAGCTACAGCAATGTTAGGGGTTTTGACGGCGTTGAGAGCACACAGCTGAAGTGTGTGGCCGTGATCGTATAGTGGTTAGTACTCTGCGTTGTGGCCGCAGCAACCTCGGTTCGAATCCGAGTCTCGGCAGACAGTATTTTATAAATTATCATTTCAGGTGCTCGGGCCATTTACTGAAGCACAGTTAGCCGCCAGCGATTGAGGTTGCTCTGTCCCTCCCGCTTTATGCTGGGAACATTCCTTCTCGCAAACAAAACTAGTTGGTTAATTTTGTGATGAACAGTATCGACAGGTTAACGGGCTAGAGAAAAAGCGGGATCTTTAGGTATTTATCATTCTTCGCTCTTCGGGCCCGTGGTGTAAGGGCAGAAGCAGCCGGATTGTCTTGGCAATGACATACGATCTCCGCTCACTGAACCAGCCACTGCCAGCGGAGAGCTGCCGTTCGTCGCAGCAGCCGTGTCTGAATGCCACATGCCGCAGACGATCTTCATTAAACGAACAATGTCGGGTGAATTCACATACTGGCTCAAGTCCCGTCTGTTCACAGGCTCGGTCCGTTTAAGCGTGTTTAGCTACGTGAATGCCGTTGATAAATAGATTCTTAGCATCATCCGATTATAATTCCATCCTGTTGTGCAATGTTGTGTTACGGATGTAAAACACTTAGTCGTGGGGGTCCCGTCGATTCGGAATGCAATGAAGTTGCGATACTGAGTCTGTAGGACAAAAACAAGAAATGCATTTTAATCGGCAATGACAGATAATGTATATTTAATTGACGGGGCGAGGCAGCAAGAATCATATTGTGTCTGTGTTCCCACTTTATCCGTCAGACTGAGCGTCTGCCTCATAATCTCTCTCTCGATTGATTAGTGCAGCCATCCACACCCAACCGACTTGGCAGCTACCGGTATTGTTCAGAGAAGTACGATTTCCGGATGCCATGCTGCACTGTTTGCCCCGGGCTGCCGCTGTGTCCCGGATGTTTATACAGGTTCACCCACCTCATCCCTCCAGTGAGCATTTGGCCCGAGCGTGCGCAGTCTCCACTGTTCACCGGCCAGTGAATCTTGGCATTCCGCGCCCCCAATTTCCTAATTCCCAGCAGATGTCTCATCATCCCAGCTACCTTGAACTGAACCGAGCCTTCATATCTCTCAATATCAACGGCTATGGCCACCAAACTAGCTGACGCTGACTGGCTCCATGAATGCGCGCAGGCTGGGACCACCGACGGACAGTTCGCACCTCTCTTTCGATGCTCCCTGGGCAGGGGCATTGACTCTCCTTGTCTTACTTGCTTCCCCATCACACGCGGATACGGGCCACTGACTGCACGCATCCTCGTCGCCTAAGGCGGGGACACCGACTTAGTTGGATTCGACGGCACCCCGGCCTCATCCAAGGGTTGAAAGATGTATCCTACGTAGAGGCCGCGTCGTTGTACCCCTACGCCTTCATCTCGAGGAGTTCAGAACCCGTTCCAATTTTTCTGTCGCCTCCGCCTCCGGGCCACGGCTCCTACTTTCCAGCCCAATACCATTCGACACAGCCCTCTCCCCTCCACCCACCCTCCGCCCACGACACCTCACCCGCTCCTTCCATCTGCCATCCTTAGATCCTGGTTCTGACCCATGTCCCAACCCTGTCGTTTTCAGCATTATAAAGTGACCTCTTATGCTCTGTCGCCAGGAGCCATTCTTCACACGCCTTCGCCTAGACCATTACCCCACGTACAAACACCCGACTTCTTCGCCCCGTATTGTAGGTTCTGTAAATACGGGTACCAAACTGTGACATGGGTGGCGAAATTTGAAATGTATTTAATCAAAACAAAATACCGCAGTATTAACAATGGGCCTAGCTATCATCCTTTTGAGCTAATTTCTGATCAAAAATCGGCAGATATTTGACCAAAATTTCTGATTTTCAAAAAACTTTTAAAGCGAAAAATAAATATTTATAAGACATATTACACATATGGAACACTTACTGATTTATAAGCTCGCTTACAAAATATCGGCACCTAAACCACCACGAGGCCCTTAGTTCACATCATGTTCATTATACTCACGTTTTTCCAATAAAAATAAATAATAGCGGCGAGTGCAAAAAAACAACCCGGAATAGCGCTATAGCTATGACAACGGGAGGGACTACAGAATGAGGTTTCGTAAAGTCGGTGAGCAAACTAGATTTATATTTCATGATTTTAAGTTCTATTCATTATTAAGCATTTCAATGAAAAGCTTAAACACAATATATAAACAAGGGAAAAAACAATAAAACGTTTATTCTGCTTTAAATTCACATATTTCACATGTAACCAAATGGACGTTGCAAAAACGTGGGGCATCAGAAAACCATCTTATCGGGTGATAAATGATAAAAACCATAAGCATAATCAGAATGTGGCTTATATAGAGTTCTTTAATTGCAAAATCAATGACATTAATGAAATGTTTCTGGTAACAAATAGCCTACGGATTTTATGAAATCAACCCTACTTGAAAAATGTCACAAAAAAGGCAAAAAAAAACAGGAATATAACTGATATTTTTCTTGGAAAAACAGATGTATTTATTTTTCCATTTCATTATTTGGGTTATACACCATGATCTATTCTACTTAATATCCATTGAATGAAACAATGGGAATATTACATATAAACAGGAAACTAACATGGAAGTGTGGGGACCTTCAGTTTCTCCACTGTGCTGTACTTACGGAAACACCAAAATCACTCCCGTGAATTTACATTTCACGCCTCCTATTTTTAGCTGACTGCCTTTTCTTCTTTTTCAGGTGTGACCTTGTCACTTGGTCAACCTGTCAGCCAATAGCCCCTTCACCTGTACCCGTTTATCACTTGCGGGTCACGTGACACATCTCATTTCCAGCTCCTCCCCACCCGACTCCAATGCGTCCGCAGAAAGGTTCCTACTAAATATACCCCGTTGAGAAATTCAGAGTCCAGCAGAGGAGGACAAAGGGCTTAATTAGTAAATTGAAAATAGATTATGGACGAAAACGGGCAGGGAACATAAAAACTGACTGCAAAAGTTGTTATAGATATGTGATGAGGAAGAGATTAGTTAAAACAAATGTAGGTCCCTTGCAGTCAGAAACAGGTGAATTGATCATGGGGAACACGGACATGTTAGACATCCCAGGAATCAGTCTGCTGAACCTTCTCCGTGCCCCCTCTGTGGCAAAAAAAAATATTTTCTCAGATTTGGAGACCAAAACTATGCGCAATACTCCAGGTGTGGTCTCACCAAACCCCTGTACAACTGCGGTATATCCTCCCTGCGCCTGTACTCAAATCCTTTCGCTATGAGTGCTAACATACCATTTACTTTCTTCACTGCCTGCTGCACCTGCATGCCTACTCGACCCGAAACGTCGCCTATCTCCTTCGCTCCTTAGATGCTGCTGCACCCGCTGAGTTTCTCCAGCTTTTTGTGTAACCCTGCCTACTTTCAATGATTGGTATACCATGACACCCAGGTCTCAGTGCACTTTTCCTAATTTGCCACCATTAAGATAATAGTCAATCCTCCTGGTTTTGCCACCAAATTTGATAACCTCACATTTATCCACATTATACTGCATCTGCCATGCATTTGACCACTCAGCCAGCCTATCCAAGTCACCTTGCAGCCGCCTAATATCCTCCTCACACCTAACACTACGCCCCAGCTTGGTTTCATCCGCAAACTTGGAGATGTTGCATTCAATTACCTCGTCCAAATCATTAATATATATTGTAAATAGCTGGGGTACCAGCACTGAGCCTTGTGGTAACCCACTAGTCACTGCCTGCCATTCTGAAAATGACCCGTTTACTCCTACCCTTTGCTTCCTGTCTGCCAGCCAGTTCTCTATCCACATCAACACTGAACCCCCAATACCATGTGCTTTAACTTTGTATACTAATCTCTTATTTGGGACCTTGTCGAAAGCCTTCTGAGAATCTAGGTATAACACATCCACTGGTTGCCCCTTATCACCTCTGCTAGTTACATTCTAGAGAAATTATTTCAGATTCGTCAGACATGATTCACCTTTCGTAAATCCATGCTGACTTTGTTTAATGATTTCACCACTTTCCAAATGTACTGCTATCCTATCTTTAATAAAGGACTCTAGCAGTTTTACAACTACCGATGTTCCAACTACAGACTAACTGGTCTGTAATTCCCCGTTTTCTCTCTCCCTCTTTTAAAAAAAATAGATTAGAGAGATCCCGAGGATTAGCTACCCACCAATGCTCAGGAAATACTCCAGAATCTAAGGAGTTTTGAAAAATTATCACTAATTCATGCACTATTTCTGTGACTACTTCCTTGAGTACTCTGGGATGCAGACTATCTGGCCCTGGTGATTTATCGGCCTTGAATCCATTCAGTTTACCCAACACCACTTCTCGGCTAACCTGGCTTTTACTCAGTTTCTCCACCTTATTTGACCGCCGGTTCCCTGCCATTTCCGGCATAGTATTTATGTCTTCCTTAGTGAAGACAGAACCAAAGTAGTTATTCAATTGGTCTGCCATGTCCTTGTTCCCCATGACCAATTCACCTGTTTCTGACCGCAAGGGACCTACATTTGTTTTGACTAATCTATTTCTCTTCACATATCTAGAAAAACTTTTGCAGTCAGTTTTTATGTTCCCTGCCAGTTTTCTTTCATAATCTATTTTCCCTTCCCTAATTCCTTCTCGGCTGAATGCTGAATTTCTCCCAGTCCTCTGGTAGGCTGAATTTTCTGGCTAATTTGTATGCTGCATATTTTGTTTTTATACTGTCTCTGATTTCCCTTTTTATCCATGGATGCATTACCTGCCCCGATTTATTATTTTGCCAAACTGGGATGAACAATTGTTGTAGTTCATCCATGCAGTCTTTAAATACCTTACATTGCACATCCACTGCCAACCCTTTAAGAATCACTTGCCAGTCTATCTTGGCCAATTCACTTCTCATACCTTCAAAGTTACTTTTGGTTAAGTTCAGAACCCTTGTTTCTGAGTTAGTTATGTCACTCCCCATCCCAATGAAGAACTCAACCATATTATGGTCACTTTTACCCAAGGGCCCCGCACAACAAGACTGCTAACTAACCCTTCCTCATTACTCAATACCTAGTCTAGAATAGCCTACTCTCTCGTTGGTTCCTCTATATTTTGGTTTAGAAAATTATCCCGCATACTTTCCAATAAATCCTCTTCCTCAGCACCCCTGCCCATTTGATTCATCCAGTTCATCCGTCACATAGATAGTCTTGCATGACCGATACTTTGCATTGATTCTTTTTGGATGGCTTTTATTTTCAACGTAGAATGCTGCATTACCTTTGCGTTCTAGGGTTTAGAAAACATTTAGGGAGAAATGTCCGTCCTAGGAATTAGGTTGAGCTTTAAATCAGACAATAAGTGCACTTTAAATGTGTTGTGACAGGCGATTTCTTATGTTGCTCTTTGCAGAAAATGTGGCAACGATTGCGTTTCTGTGCAACGGTCTATTGATCGTTGTCACGGGCGACACACTGTTCTGTATTCATATCTGACATTTCCCAACACGTTTCCTGATGGGAAAAGCAGCCACGGACAATTCGTGTGCTAGGCAATCGCTCTCATTATGTGCCGATGTATCGCCTCACACTGAAGATAACATTTTGCAAAAGGGAAAATACAACCGCATGGGGACCATGCATCGACTATTCCGTTGTAAAAACTTCCCCAGGTACTTTGCGTTTATTAATCTCTGTGTAGAACACAATATAAATGACATTACCTTACTTCGTTACTCATATTACTACACGGAACCAGAGTGGGTGCTATTCGCCTTGATTCACTGCTGACTCGAGTCTTCTTTTTCCATTAGTCCTGATCTTGCTGCTCAATGCCTTAACACCAGGGCACATTTCACTAGCCAGCAGAGTACTTATGTGTCTGACTGGCAGGAAGAATAATAACATTCGAATTTACTCGCATTTGGAGAAAATGAGGAAGTCCAGCATCTTGCTTTTGAAATTTCAGGGAATGTTATACGACGTTGGATCATAAATATTCCCTATTGAGTTTTTTTTCGTAAAAGTGACAACTCGCTATTTTGCAACTTGTTTCAGTGACTCTATTTTGATCGCGGACTAACGCAGCTTAATGCCCCTGTTTTATTGCTAGTGTACGTGTTTGTGTGCAGTAACTCCGTCAAAGTCCAGGAAGGAGATAACGAATGGGATACAATCTACCCTATCAGTAAGATGTAACTCTGGTATGGAGTGGAACACTTATTTTTGCAATGAAAGCGCCTGGCCCCCATTGCCCATTGTTCTCCCACCCTCCCTTATAGTCCATTGTGCATCCCTACAACCCCCACGGCGGTTCCCCACGCCGGGTCCTCCATTGTACTTCCCCTCCCCTTAAACGGCGCCCCCCCACACCTGGTTCTCCATTGATCTTCCCCTGTGCTCACACGGCGGTCCTCCACGTTCTCATCGACCGTCGACCGCGGGTCACCCCACGAGGCATCGCCGCCGTCGCCGGGCTTCACCACCACCGTCGATTCACAGTCTTCGTCTTTCGTATGGCGTGCACAGCCTAAAGTTCTAGGACAACTTGTTCTATTTGCTCAATGTTTGTAAACGTCGAGTTGGTTGCATGAGTCGGAAAAATGGCGGACCACGTGAAGGTTGCAATCTTCCACCCCGCTTCACAGTAAGAACGAAAAATAATGTAGGTATTCCAATCATTGGATCTTGTCAGTATTTCACTTCCAGTTTCACCTGAGATTCGGGACTGTCCAGCCTGTTTCCGACATGCCACACGGAAAAAAAACAGGAAATCCTGGTGTAGTTTGAAATATTGACCAGACTGAGGTTAAGGCCACGGAATCATATATTTAAATATATTTCTGTGTTTTACTATTACGAAAATGTAAATGTATGTTCTAGATCGGATGATAACATTAAGGGAAAGTTGAAATGGTGCTTAATACGTGTGTCATAACTTCAGAACGACGGGAAATGTGAACGTATATGACTCGATTCAGAACATTAAAGCATGGATTATAATAAACTTCACATATCGCCTTCGCCTTCCTTTTTGGTAAGTGAATACATCACCTAACAAACCTCAGGGGCAGTAGGGACCCACCGACAGCTGCAAATACATCGCTGGCAGAGGAGCTCAACCACTTTTTTGCCCGTTTCGAGAGATGTCCGAATGAAGGAAACTCTCTCCAACTTGACCCTGCTGACCAGCCACTTACTCCCCAGTTAGAGGAGGTAAAGCGGGCCCTGCGAACTGTTAATGCTAGTAAGGCTGCTGGCCCGGATGAGATCCGAGGCATGTTGCCCCGGGACTGTGCTCGCCAGTTCGCTGGGGTATTCAGAGACATTTTAAACCTTTCCCTGGCACACTCCTCCGTGCCAACGTGCCTGAAAACCACCACTATCATCCCGGTGCCGAAGCAGACATACATCAACTCCCTCAATGACTACAGGCCCGTTGCTCTTACATCTGTAGTCTCGAAGTGCTTTGAAAGGCTGGTCCTAGGTCACTTTAAATTATCTGTCTCCCCTCCCTCACTCGACCCACACCAGTATGCATATAGGGCTAATAGATCTACAGAGGATGCCATAAACACTGTCCTCCATGCTGCACTATACCATCTAGAGGAGATGGGGTCATATGTCAGGATGATTTTTGTTGACTACAGCTCAGCTTTTAATACAATCATACCCAGAAAGCTGATCACAAAAATTCTAGACTTTGGCCTCAGCAGCCAACTGTATCGTTGCATATTGGACTTTATCAGTTAACGCCCACAGACGGTGAGAATTGGACCCTACACCTCGACATCCCTGACCATCCGGGGCACCGCTGGGCCGCGCGCTCAGTCCGCTCCTCTACGCCCGATACACACATGACTGCTTGACCCATCACCCCTCAAATAGGATCATAACATTTGCCAACGATACAACTGTGGTGGGGCTCATCTCAAATGGGAACGAAGTCGCCTATAGAGAGGTGCACAGATATTCTGAGTGGTTTCCTCACAACAATCTATCTCTGAACACGAAAAAGACAAAGAGATCACCACAGATTTCAGGCGACATAGAGCGGAGCTCAGGCCACTGGACATAGGGGCGAGGAGGTGGAGAGGGTGCCTAGTTTTAAATTTCAGGGGATCAAAATCAGTGAGGATCTTAAATGGTCTGTGAACTCTGCTGTAGTTGTAAAAAAAGGCGCAGCTGATACTTTGCTTCCTCAGAACACTGACGAAGGCCCATCTGTCTGCTAAACTGCTGGAGTCTTTCTACCGCAGTTCGGCAGAAAGCATACTGACTCACTGCATAACTGCCTGGTTTGGGAACTGTTCAGCAGCTGACAGAGCAGCTCTCCAGAGGGTGATAAAAACTGCCCAGTGTATCATTGGACTCCCCCTGCCTCCTCTGGTGGACATTTACCACTCCAGATGCCTGTAATATCGTGAAAGACATTACACATCCTTGTCACCACCTTTTCATACCACTGCCATCAGGAAAAGGATGCAGGTCGTTAAAGTCACGCACTGCCAGACTCAAGAACAGCTTTCATCCATCAGCAATCTTGGAACTGAACTCTGTCTCTGGAGCGGGTTATGGGGAAGGAGGGGGGGGGGACAGTGTTAATTTATGTAAATGTGAATCCATGGGTGGGTTTGGGGAGGGAGGGAGTGTAAAAAGTATGAGTATATGAATGTTTGAAGTTTTTGAATGGAGAGACACAGTAATCTCGTTGTTTGTGACACATGCAATGACAAAAAAGCATTCTAATCTAATCTAACCTTTACTGCCGATAACCTCGCCCTCATAAACAGCGTGGAATTACTTATTGAGGAACTTCTCGTGTTTTTCCCCGAATGCACTCTTGTCCACAGCAACTACTAACTAGGTCTTGTCTATGTTAACGATGGTTTATGGGAGTGTGACGTGTCCGTCAACACGGACGTCGTTGTTATCCAGCATAAGCATGAACCAATGAACATGGTTCTTCCCGTCACACGTATTTTGGTCACAGATGTAGCCAGCTGTATTTTTAGCTGCGAGTCTCCCAATTGTGTTTCCACTAAAATTCACCGCCATCGATCGCGCTCTTCAACGGAGTCGCATTTGTGTCCCATGGCACCAAGCTAGGCCGTATCTATGGACAGGTGTGCCGTAATTCTGTATAATTCTTACCAATTATTCCGAGGGCGCCGGAGCATGGACACCGTGTGCTAAAACACGTTGGATTCAAATATTAGATGAAACCGAACAACACGCTTCACGTGATTCATTAACTAATTCCCAACAATTCCCCCATTTCTACGAGACACACCAAGCGACAACAGGTTACACGTGACGGCAGAGCGCCTTGTTGTGACGTTTCACGTTGCGGCTAAACCGCCGTGCAAGCGCTCAATACATCTAGGCACACTGAACATCGTGAAAATAAATTGATATAGTTGACTAGGTCGTAGGTTAAACACAAGATGTGTGATTGCATCATGTATGCGTTGAGGAGACTGACATTGTGACTAGTGAGCCTGAAGAATGGTCACGACCCGAAATGTCACCGATTCCCTCACTCCAGAGATGTTGCCTGATGAATGACATACCCCAGCATGTTGTGTCTACCTTCCATTCTGATTAGTGATTTGCAGAAGTTTTGATTTAGTCAAGCAGCAGAATGAGAGAATTACGTGCCAAGTATGTGGCGTGGACAGGTAGACATTTGCTTCTCCGTGGATTGTCACCTTTTCGTTATGGAGAAGCTTGCGTGGTCCTGAGATGCTGAGGGCAATGCCGTCTGCGGCTGCGCTCCTGGTAGGGCCACCCATGGCGCTAAGGTTAAGGGGGAGGTCTATGACAAAGATTAATCCAACCAAGACCTCGACGGTTGAATATGCGGAGGATGATGGCACACATTAGTGGAGCGTCACAACGGCATATGAAGGCTGAATGACGCGTATGAAGGCTGAAGCAGAAAAGGGTCTCCGGATGTCTTGGACTCCATGCAACTGGATCCTGACCCAGATATGTCAAGGGCCGTGTGGTGGCTGTCTGTGCACCAGTCGCCCCTCGTTAAACAAAGACTTGCACAGGCGTCCTCCATATAGGGAATTCTGTCCTCCGTTTGAATGAATGAGCAGTAGCGCCATCTGTTGGACCTTTATTGTGAAATCTCCGTTGAACACAGGAAGGTGGAAGCAGGAAGCAGGAAGTGGTATCCTATCTTTATTTGTCGGTCATGCTTTAACATCAGTTGCAAACCTTTCCAATCCTAGCTTGTTACACTTCAGAAAGCAATTGCTGTAAGTTCATATTATTCACTCTATGCTTAGAATGCTACATTGGGGAGTATTTATGACGGATAGAAACATAGAAACATAGAAAATAAGTGCAGGAGTAGGCCATTCGGCCCTTCGAGCCTGCACCGCCATTCAATATGATATTGGCTGATCATCCAACTCAGTCTCCCGTACCTGCCTTCTCTCCGTACCCTCTGATCCCCTTAGCCACAAGAACCACATCTAACTCCCTCTTAAATATAGCCAATGAACTGGCCTCAACTACCATCTGTGGCAGTGAGTTCCAGAGATTCACCACTCTCTGTGAGGAAAAAGTATTTCTTATCTCGGTCTTAAAGGATTCCCCCCTTATCCTTTACCTGTGCCCCCCTCGTCCTGGACTTCCCCAACATCGCGTACAAGCTTCCTGCATCTAGCCTGTGCAACCCCTTAAGAATTTTGTAAGTTTCTATAAGATCCCCTCACAATCTCCTAAATTCTAGAGAGTATAAACCGAGTCTATCCAGTCTTTCTTCATGAGATAGTCCTGACATCCCAGGAATCAGTCTGCTAAACCTTCTCTCCACTCCCTCTATGGCAATAATGTCCTTCCTCAGATTTGGAGACCAAAACGTACGCTATATGCCAGGTGTCGTCTCACCAAGACCATGTACAACTGCAGTAGAACCTCCCTGCTCCTATACTCAAATCCTTTTGTTATGAAAGCTAACATGCCATTCGCATTCTTCACTGCCTGCTGCACCTGCATGTCTACTATCAATGACTGGTGTACCATGACCCCATTTCTCGCTGCATGTCCCATTTTCCTAATCTTCCACCATTGATATAATAGTCTGCTTTCCTGTTTTTGCCACCAAAGTGGATAACCTCACAATATACTGCATCTGCCAAACATTTGACCACTCACCCAGCCTATCCAAGTCACCTTGCAGTCTCCTAGCATCCTCCTCACAGCTAACACTGCCCCCCAGTTTAGTGTCATCCGCAAACTTGGAGATATTGCCTTTAATTACCCTCATCCAGATCATTAATATATATTATAAATAGCTGGGGTCCCAGCACTGAGCCTTGCGGTACCCCACTATTCACCGCCTGCCATTGTGAAAAGGACCCGTTTACACCTACTCTTTGCTTCCTGTTTGCCAGCCAGTTCTCTATCCACATCAATACTGAACCCCCAATGCCGTATCCTTTACGTTTGTATACAAATCTCTTATGTGGGACCTTGTCGAAAGCCTTCTGGAAGTCCAGATACACCACATCCACTGGTTCTCCCTTATCCACGCTACTAGTTACATCCTCGAAAAGTTCCACAAGATTCGTCAGACATGATTTACCTTTCGTAAATCCATGCTGACTTTGTCCAATGATTTCACTACTTTCCAAATGTGCTGCTATCCCATCTTTAATAACCGAGTCTAGCAGTTGCCCCACTACCGATGTTAGACTAACTGGTCTGTAATTCGACGTTTTCTCTCTCCCTCCCTTCTTAAAAAGAGGGGTTATGTTTGCTACCCGCCAATCCTCAGTAACTACTCCAGAATCTAATGCGTTTTGAAAGATTATCAATAATGCATCCACTATTTCCGGAGCTACTTCCTTAAGTACTCTGGGATGCAGCCTATCTGACCCTGGGGATTTATCGGCCTTTAACTTCCCGACTAGCCCGGATTTCACTCAATCCCTCCTTTGACCCGCGGTCCCCTGCTATTTCCGGCAGATTATTTATGTCTTCCTTAGTTAAGACGGCACCAAAGTAGGTATTCAATTGTTCCGCCATATCTTTGTTCCCCATGATCAACTCACCTTTTTCTGACTGCAAGGGACCTACATTTGTTTTAACTAATCTATTTCTGTTCACATATCTATAGATACTTTTGCAATAAGTTTCTATGTTCACTGCCAGTTTTCTTTCATAATCAATTGTTTCTTTACAATTTAAGCCCTTTGTCCTCCTCTGCTGGTCTCTGAATTTCTCCCAGTCCTCCGGTATGCTGCTTTTTCTGGCCACTTTGTACGCATCATCCTTTGCTTTGATACTATCCCTGATCTCCCTTGTTATCCACGGATGCAAAATGAAACAATTCCTCCAGTTTGATGACCTCGGAAATATCATCCACACATTTTTCTCTTCCTGCCGAGATTGTGGTAACTCCCTTTACACTGGCATCAGCCAATCTTCCCTGTCCCACCTGCAACTGGTCCAAAACGCCGCCGCGAGACTCCTGACGGGCACTCGAAAAAGGGACCACATCACCCTGATCCTGGCCTCTCTCCACTGTCTCCCTGTGCGGTTCCGTATACATTTCAAGATCGTCCTATATTTCTACAACGCCCTCAATTGGCTTGCCCCACCTACATTAAACGTCTTCTCACCCACCACTCCACCTCCAGGTCCCTAAGATCGGCCGACTTGGAGTTACGGAACATTCTGCATGTCCAGGTATAAGCTCAGAGGCGACCGCGCCTTTGCGGTTGCAGCTCCTCGACTGTGGAACAGCATCTCTCTTCCCATCAGAACTGCTCCCTTCATCGACTCCTCTAAGTCAAGACTAAAAACGTATCTTGTACGTACACAGATAAATCTTTACTGCTACTTTATTAATAAAACACACACATCACTGCCCCAGCTGTACGTGGTCTGTCACGGATACTAGAGAGTGAGCTAAGGGTGGGAAGGTCACAATTATACTGAATGATAAGGGGAGTGGTTAGAAAGGGCTACGTCACTACTGTTAAAGGTGTACACACATATCATCTACATCCTTCCACTATAAAAAAAAAACAATAAGTAGTGACATGGCGACCACGTCTCATGCGCTGAGGGGAAATAAACAGCAATTATACAGGAACCACAATTCACACGTAATCACCATAACGATCGGGCGGCTTGACAAGGCGACCAGACCGGGTCCGCACCTCACTATCACACCCCCCTTCAACGGGAACGAATGGGGCCGGCGCCCGGGCCGGAGGGGAGTCCCTGACAGGAGAGCCACGGGGGGACGGAGAGAGCGGAGAGGGTGGAGAGGGTGAAGAGGCCGGAGAACTAGGGTACACAGCGGGGGGCCGCACCGTAGATGGATGAAAACGAGGAGGACTGGGCGGGGTGGGCATGAGACGAGGCGGCATAGTCATACAGTGGGGGGGGGGGCATACGGAGCAGCCGGAGGGGGACGTTGTTCGTTCACAAGCCAGAGGTGTTGACGAGACCTCCGGTAGATTGTACCATCGTCGTCGACCAGGTCCGAACGAGGGGAACCAGCAGAACCGACAACAATGGCGAGCCTGGAGTGGCCGGAGGCAGACCACATGCGGACGACCTGGCCAGGGAAGATAGGTGGGAGGACACGGCAGGACTTGTCATGGGAGCGCTTCTGGATACTGTGTTTTTGGGCAATGCACATCCGGACCGCAGCTGGCTTAAGGATGGAGGATGCAAGCGACGGCTGGGTCACCGGGATCAGAGTCGTCGTAATACGGGACATGAGGGGCTGCGCTGGGGATCCCAGGGTATGGTCGCGGGAGATGTTGCGGAGGTTCAGGAGGGCAAGGTAAATATCGGAGAAAGACAAACGACAACGTTCCAGCAATCCTTTTGCACTGCGGACCGCGCGCTCAGCCAGGCCGTTGCTTTGCGGGTAATCCGGGCTGCTGGTGTAGTGACGGCAATTCCAACGCTCAGCAAAAGCACGGAACTCAGCACAGGTGAACTGACTGCCATTGTCCGACTGCAGGCTGGCCGGAGAACCAAAAGTAGCGAAGTGGCGGCGCAGCTTTTTCGATTACAGCAGATGAAGATAGAGAGTGAAGCTGGTCAACCTCAAACCAGTTGGAGTAAGAGTCGACAAGCACCAGAAAATGCTTTGCGTGCCACTCGAAAATGTCAGTCGCCAGTGCAGACCAGTGCAGACCAGGGGAGATCGGGAGCAAGCTGCTGCAAGAGGGACTGCGGTTGCTGTTGCGGGGCCAGGCTGTTGCAAGTAGGGCACGAGACGATCCAGTCCCGGAAGTAACGAGCCATATCAGGCCAGTAAAACTGGCTCTGAGCGTTGGAAAGCGTGGCTTCGGCCCCGGGATGGCCACGATGAGCCGTTTCAAAGTATTGTTCACGTAGTGCTGCGGGCACCACTACCTTGTGCCCCTTCACAATCACACCGTTATGCAGCAGCAGCTCGTCACGAACCAGAAAATAAGGCACCGCTGCGGCCGGCAGGGAAGAACGGCGGTCTGGCCAGCCCTGCTTGATCGCCGCGGCCAGCTGTTGTAGTGAAGCGTCAGCCGGCGTGTGCTGGACCAGGGACTTCATCTGGTTTTAACGAAATTAACGTTGGGAACCATCAAATCGGACGCCTCGTAGGTGTGACGCTTGGTGGATGCGAGAAGCGCCCGAGACAGCGTGTCGGCAACAAATATGTCCTTGCCTTTGCGATAAACCACAGTAAAAGTGAACCGTTGTAACTGAAGCATCATGCGCTGAAGCCGAGAAGAGATGACGTGTATGGGCTTGTTGAGGATGGTAACCAGAGGTTGGTGGTCCGTCTCAATAGAAAAGCAGGTGCCCAGAATATAGTCCTTGAACTTGGAGCAGGCAAAGACGACAGCCAGCAATTCTTTTTCGATTTGGGCATAACGCCGTTCGGCGGGAGTCATTGTACGGGATTCGTAAGACACGGGCAGTTGTAATCCGTTGTGGAGCTGCAAGCAGGCGGCCCCCAGGCCAAGCTTGGACGCATCGCAAGTGAGAACGATAGGGCGCTGGAGGTCGACATACTTCAACGTTGGGGTGCTGACCAACCTGGATTTGAGAATGTGAAAAGCCTTCTGGTGTTGCGGGAACCAGGCCCAGGCAGAGTCCTTTCAGCTCGCTCAGATCCGGGATAAACTTCCCCAGGTAGTTGACCATGCCCAGGAAACGTTGGAGGCCCGGCACGTCAGTAGGCGCAGGCATCTCGGAGATAGCGGCCGTCTTCTGCGGGTCCGGATTCAGCCCCGATGCTGTGAAGACGTGTCCCACGTAGGTGACCTCAGGGACATGAAAACCGCATTTTTGGGGGTTCAGCTTCCGGTTGACATCCCGAGCACGTTCCAGGTCCCGGCGGAGTTTCTAGTCGTGCGCGGCGACATCCTTTCCGTAGACTAGGATGTCGTCGACATTGATGGCACACGGGAGACCGGCGAACAGTTGTTCCATAGTCGTTTGGAATACCTCACTGGCAGAGTTGATACCGGACGGCATGCGGAGAAAGCGGAACCTGCCAAAGGGTGTGCTGAACGTTGTCAGGTATGAAGAATGTTTGTCAAGTGGTATCTGCCAGAACGAGCTTTTGGCGTCGAGAACCGAAAACACGGTGGCCGGACCGACTTATGCAGCAACATCTTCAACAGTTCGCATGGGGTAATGCGGGCGCTTAATGGCCAAATTCAGATCCTTTGGGTTGATGCAGATTGGTAGTTCACTCTTACCCTTCTTTGCAACAACGGCCCTTGTAGAGACCCGCGCGGACCTCATGATCGGGGGGCGACACCGCGTAGGAGACAGCCTCCGCCAGGCGAGAGGCATGCAGCGCCTCGTTAAAAGTCAGATCAGGCTTGCGAAGGAGCTCAGCTCGCAGCTTCTCATCCCAGAGGCCATAGACCAGAATGTCCCGGGTCAAAGGTTCAGGGGTTAAGGCATCCAGGCTGCAGCGGCGAGCCAGGTACCGCAACGCGGCCACGAAATTGTCGACCGATTCCCCAGGATTTTCGCGGCGCACGAAACGTTTGAAACGCTCCAGAATACAGTTTGTAGGGATGTCACACAACGCAGTAAACTTTGCGAGAAGACATACCGGGTCCAGAGCACTCTCGTTGTCCCCGTAGACGAACGACTCCGAGCGTTCCAGGGCTTCGGGACCGGCCAAGTTGAGCAGGAGAGATGCTTTGACCGCAGGGGTGACTGCGGGGTGAGCGATGGTAACGTAGTGCTCAAAGTCACGTCTGAAAACGTTCCAGCGGTGAGCGATGTCAGCATCAAAAATCAGAATGTCAGGTTTACGGCAAGCAGAAGCCATCGCGGCACAGGGAGGGGGGTACTGGGACTAAAGAAACAAACCCCGATAAACACGAGGCGCACGGTAAAAAAAAAACTTCTGACACTATGTAAAGAACTGACGCGTACACAGATAAATCTTTACTACTACTTTATTATTTAAACACACACATCGCTGCCCGAGCTGTGCGTGGTCTGTCACGGATACTAGAGAGTGAGCTAAGGGTGGGAAGGTCACAGTTATACTGAATGATAACGGGAGTGGTCAGGAAGGGCTACGTCACTACTATTAATGATGTCCACACATATCATCTACAATCTTTACTCCCAAGCCTTTATTGACGTCCTCTGAGCGCGGGGTATATGTATATATGTATGTAATTTGTTTGTTTATACTATTCATAAAATAAATGTAAAGCACTCTGGCCAACGAGAGTTGTTTATTAAATGTGCTATATAAAGAAATGTGACGACTTGACTTGACTCGAGTTTGGCTGGCTGTCAATCTACGTTCTACTGTTAACAAACACGTAGGGAGGACAGTTGCAGTGGAAAAGCCAGGAGGACAATGAGTGAAGCAAGCAACTGCAATAAAGCTGCAAACATAGAAAAGACAAATGATCATGATGACGGAGCATCGCAACCCATTTCAAGCTCACGAATCACCTCCTCCTCTTCATCTTCGATTACTGCAGCCGCTAAAGCTCTTGCAAAGGCTGAGAATGCACGTGCACGGGTATCATTTGCTGAGAGAGAGCTGGCCATAAAAAAAGAGAGAGAGCAAGACTAGAGGCAGATAAAGCAAGAGTAGAGGCAACTTTAGAGGCCTTACATTTGAAGCAATTGGCTGCTGCTGATCTAGCACATGCTGAAGCTTTGGAAGCAGGTTGCAGAAGTGGAAGATGGAGAACGTCACAGCCAAGGTTAGTCACACTAACAACAAGGCATAAAGCAACGGACAGAAGGCTATATACAAGAGCAGACCGAATGGCTAACTGTCGGCTCTATCACCTCTCCACCTGGCAGATCATGCAACAATGAGGATTCACCACCACCAGCAAAACACGAGGTCACTCAGGTAACTCATTCACGCTACAATGTTGATAACCGACACCCTCAGAGTTTTAAACCAAGAAAGCGTCAAGGCATCATCCTTCCCCGTCTCGTATACACCAGCCTGGCCCAAGCCCTTCTCGCAAACCCGCCCTTGCTGAAGAAGAATCTGTAGTAGGCCATATAGCTTATGACGAACACGCTTTGAATCATAAACAACACCTTGCACCTGAGACAGGACCTGCTAGTATATAAACATAGAAACATAGAAAATATGTGCAGGAGGAGGCCATTCGGCCCTTCGAGCCAGCACCGGCATTCATTGTGATCATGACTAATCGTCCCCTATCAATAACCCGTGCCTGCCTTCTCCCCATATCCATTGACTCTACTAGCCGCTACAGCTCTCTCTAACTATCTCTTAAATACAGCCAGTGGCTTGGCCTCCACTGACCTCTGTGGCAGGGAATTCCGTAAAGTCACAACACTCTGGGTGAAAACATTTTTTCTCACCTCAGTCTTTTTTTTTCAATATTTTTTTTAGAAGCAAAGTACATACATAATAATCATGGTATTTAACAAAATACATTTCATGACCACTCCAGTTGTGGTCTCACCAGAGCCCTATATAACTGTCGAAGACCCTCTTTACTCCTATGCTGAATCCCTCTTATATTGAATGCCAACATTCTATTAGCTTTCTTCACAGTGTGATCCACTTCGCCTTGTACATAGCTAGAATAGAACTCGTGAACAGTGGGCTCACTAATTTCGATGATAGACCTGAGAACTTCAGAGCATGGCAATCATCCTTTATTAACGCCATTCGCGGCTTATATCTCACTGCTATCTAAGAGCTAGATTTCTTAGTAAGGTGGTTAGGCAATGAATCGTCAGAGCATGTCAGAAGAATTCGCTCAGCGCATGTTAGCTTGTGGTTGGATAGCTTCCACCGCATAACCAGTAACGTCACTGCCAACTTCGAGAACTCGGAGATTTGCTTATGGGTTTGCTGTCCGCTAAAGAAGATTGATACATACCTGGTTTGACTTATTGGACACGGCTCGTGGCATCAACAGAATTGTGGAGAAACTCCACCATTGCCTCCAGGAACAATGGATCTCCATGGGTTCAACGTACAAAGAGGAGCACAGTGCCTGCTTCCCACCATTCTCCTTCTTCACACACTTCATCTGTGGAGAGGCAAGAACTAGAAACGGCCCAAGGTTTACCTTTTCAAGCAGTGTCAGTAGTCCTGCCAAGTATGAGAAGCCTACCCAGAGATAAAATCAATCAACAACCCCCATATACGTACACAAGAATTCAATCGCAACAACAGTTTATACCAATACAAACAAAACAACGCACAGCAATGACCCGGCGATGATTTGCCCCATCCACGGCAAACCTAATGTCCCCGCCAAATGTGGAGATTTTAGATCCAAGCCCGTAGAGGAGCGTAAAACCTACCTTACGGAGAACAGCATATGCTTCAGGTGTTGTTCCTCGTCTTTTCACTTCGCCAACGACTGTAAGCAACTGTGCAAGTGCAGAGAATGCGTAACCAACCACCATAGCACAGCAATGCATCCAGGCCCTGCCCCCTGGACCTCCAAGCCCCCCACTCAAGAGCCAGGTCTTACAGCACGAGCGAACGAAAGTCTCAACCCTCCAACCACTATCACTTCCCATTGCACCGAGGTATGTGACCCTTTTTTTTCAGCTCGTTCTTGCTCCAAGATATGCCCGGTACAGGTATACCCACGTAAGAAGCCCGAAAGCTCATTCACAGTGTACGCAATTCATAATGATCCGAGTAATCACTCTTTAGCGAGGTCAAGTTTATTTGATCAGTTTAGGATTGAAAGTGACCCATCCCCTTACTCACTGAAAATGTGTGCAGGAGTGATGGAGATGCCAGGAAGAAAAGCAGATGTATTCCAGGTCAAGGCTGTGAACGGAGGGATAGTCATTGATCTTCCTCCACTCATCGAGTGTGACGAAATTCCGGATAATAGGACAGAGATACCAGCACCGGAGGCAGCACGTCAACTTATATCCTTTTGCAGCTCACATCACAGAACTAGATCCAAATGCTCAGATTCTACTCTTGCTTTGAAGTGATATCCTCAGAGCACACAAAGTGAGGCAACAAATCAATGCGTCAGGCAACAATCCCTTTGCACAGAGTGTGGACTTAGGCTGGGTCGTCATAGGTGATGTTTGCCTTGAGGAAATGCATTCGCCAACATCACCTTAAAGACGCACATCCTTGACTATGGTCGACCCTCATTCCTCTCCCCCTGGCAAAGCCAAATATATCTCAGAGAGACGGTGAACCACGGCGGGGAGTTAATATATTGTGATGTGGTTCCTTCACCTACAAGTGTCTCTGCTGATAAAGCGGCTGTAGATAAGCTTGGCAGCTCAGTAATCGGGAGGATCGAGAGTGCTGACAAGTGTGCTCCATTCTTTGAAAACAGAACCTTGCTAAAGGCGAAGGAGGAAGAGTGCCATAAAGATGACACCAACAACTGGGTGGCGCCTCTACCTTTCAGAGTATCCAGACATCCTCTTCCCAACAACAGGGATCAGGCCCTCTCTCGTCTTGCCTCTTTACAGCGCACCTTGAACAAAAAGGCCTGCAATGATAGAGCAGTGCATTGCCTTCATAGGAAAGGTGTTTTAGAACAATCACGCTGAACGAGCACCCCCACTGAAAGTTGGAGAGGAATGTTGGTATCTGCTGATCTTCGGAGTTTACCACGCTCAGAAACCAGACCAGATCAGCGTGGTCTTCAATCCAGTGCGGAACATGGTGGAATATCCCTCAATAACGTTCTGCTTACCGGCCCAGATTTCAATAACTCCCTCCTTGGACTGCTGATCCGCTTCCGAAAGGTACCTGTAGCCATAACCGCCGATATTCAGCAGATGTTCTATTGTTTGGTAGTGAGAAAAGACCACATGAATTAATTAAGGTTTTAATGGCACAGGTTCAACGACATGTCAAAGGACCTTGTTGAGTTTCGAATGAGTGTGCACGTCTTTGGGAACAGTCCCTCTCTTGCCATCGCCTAAGGTACTGGATGAGAGAAGGTGGGTGACGGTGAGAAAGGGAGGGAAACATGGAAGGCAAAGGTCCCTGAGTGTCGTACCTCTTGTGAACAGTTTCACCCACTTAAAATCTGTTGGGACAGAAGACGTTATCACACTGAGCGGCGGACTGGCTTGCGAAGCAAAAAGGGCTCTTGAGCCAAAACCAAAGAGGCCAACGTCAGGCAATGCCATATTAGTTGGAGACTCCATTGTGAGAGGTACGGACAGGGTTTTCTGTGGCAACAGACGGGATTCGAGGATGGTGTGCTGCCTTCCAGGATCTAGGATGTCACGGACAGAGTGCAGAAAACCCTGAAGAGCGAAGGTGAACAGACGGAAGTGGTGGTGCATTTCGGCACAAACGATGTCGGAAAGAAGGGGATGAATATTCTGCAGCGTGACTTTAGAGAACTCGGAAAAATGCTGTAAAGCAGGACCTCCAGTGTTGTTTTTCCGGTTTGCTTCCAGTTAAACTGAATAAGGAGGGTGGGGTGTCAAATGGGATAGTCGAGGACGGAGTTAAAGGCAAAGAGTGTAAAGGCATTGTTAATGATCCCCAGAATTAACGAAAAAGGAAGCACACAAAGCGATAGGCGAGTATGGCCAAGTATAATAGGGAACGATGTGAAAGGTGAGATGAATAAGGAGTTAAAAGTATTGAATATGGATGCGCGAAGTATAAGAAGTAAAGTAGATGAGCTGGAGGATCAGTGAGAGGTTGGTAGATATGAAATTGTTGCGATTACTGAGGAGCGGCTGCAGGAGGATCGGACCTGGGAACTTAATATTCAGGATTATAAATCCTATAGAAAGGACAGGCAGGTGGGCAGAGGAGGGGCGGGGGGGGGGGGGGTAGCTCTGCTGGTGAATTATGGAATTCAGTCCCTTGCGAGGGAAGATATAGAGACTGACGAGGTAGAATCGCATTGGATTGATTTGAGGAATTGTAAAGGCAAGAAGACACTAATTGACATCCCAGGAATCAGGCTGGTGAACTTTCTCTGCACTCCCTCTATGGCAATAATGTCCTTCCTCATATTTGGACACCAGAACTGCACGCAATACTCAAGGTGTGGTCTCACCAAGACCCTATACAACTGAAGTAGAACCTCCCTGCTCCTATACTCAAATCATTTTGCTATTAAAGCTAACATACCATTCGCTTTCTTCACTGCCTGCTGCACCTGCATGCCTACTTTCAATGACTGGTGTACCATGACAACCAGGTCACGCTGCATCTCCCCTTTTCCTAATCGGCCACCATTTAGATAATAGTCTTCTTTCCTATTTTGCCACCAAAGTGGATAACCTCACATTTATCCACATTATACTGCATCTGCCAAACATTTGCCCACTCACCCAGCCTATCCAAGTAACCTTGCAGTCTCCCAGCATCCTCCTCACAGCTAACACTGCCCCCCAGCTTAGTGTCATTCGCAAACTTGGATATATTGCCTTCAATTCCCTCATCCAGATCATTAATGTATATTGTAAAAAGCTGGGGTCCCAGCACTGAGCCTTGCGGTACCCCACTAGTCACTGCCTGCCATTGTGAAAACGACCCGTTTACTCCTACTCTTTGCTTCCTGTTTGCCAGCCAGTTCTCTATCCACATCAATACTGAACCCCCAATGCCGTATGTTTTAAGTTTATATACTACTCTCTTATGTGGGACCTTGTCGAAAGCCTTCTGGAAGTCCAGATACACAACATCCACTGGTTCTCCCCTATCCACGCTACTAGTTACATCCTCGAAAAATTCCACAAGATTCGTCAGACATGATTTACCTTTCGTAAATCCATGCTGACTTTGTCCAATTATTTCACCACTTTCCAAATGTGCTGCTATCCCATCTTTAATAACTGACTCTAGCAGTTTCCCCACTACCGGTGTTAGACTAACTGGTCTGTAGTTCCCTGTTTTCTCTCTCCCCCCCCCCCCCCTTCTTAAAAAGAGGGGTTACGTTTGCTACCCGCCAATCCTCAGGAACTACTCCAGAATCTAAAGAGTTTTGAAAGATTATCACTAATGCATCCACTATTTCCGAAGCTACTTCCTTAAGTACTCTGGGATGCAGCCATTCTGGCCCTGGTGATTTATCGGCCTTTAATCCATTCAATTTACCCAACACCACTTCCCGGCTAACCTGGATTTCACTCAAGTCCTCCATTGACCCGCGGTCCCATGCTATTTCCGGTAGATCATTTATGTCTTCCTTAGTGAAGACGGAACCAAAGTAGTTATTCAATTGGTCCGCCATATCCTTGTTCCCCATGATCAACTCACCTGTTTCTGACTGCAAGGGACCTACATTTGTTTTAACTAATCTCTTTCTCTTCACATATTTATAAAAAAATTGCAGTCAGTTTTTATGTTCCCTGCCAGTTTTCTTTCATAATCTATTTTTCCTTTCCTAATCAAGCCCTTTGTCCTCATCTGCTGGTCTCTGAATTTCTCCCAGTCCTCTGGTATGCTGCTTTTTCTGGCTACTTTGTACGCATCATCCTTTGCTTTGATACTATCCCTGATGTCCCTCGTTATCCACGGATGCACTACCTTCCCTGATCTATTATTTTTCCAAACTGGGATGAACAATTGTTGTAGTTCATCCATGCAGTCTTTAAATGTCTTCCATTGCGTATCCACCGTCAACCCTTTTAGAATTGATTGCCAGTCAATCTTGGCTAATTCACGTCTCATACCCTCAAAGTTACCTTTCCTTATGTTCAGAACCATTGTTTCTGAATTAACAATGTCACTCTCCATCCTAATGAACAACTCGACCATATTATGGTCACTCTTGCCCAAGGGGGCACGCACAATAAGACTGCTAACTAACCCTTCCTCATTACTCAATACCCAGTCTAAAATAGCCTGCTCTCTCGTTGGTTCCTCTACATGTTGATTTAGATAACTATCCCGCATACTTTCCAAAAAATCCTCTTCCTCAGCGCCCCTGCCAATTTGATTCACCCAATCTATATGTAGATTGAAGTCACCCATTATAATTGTTTTGCCTTTGTCGCACGCATTTCTAATTTCCTGTTTGATACCATCCCCAACGTCACTACTCCTGTTAGGTGGCTGGTACACAACTTCCACTAGCGTTTTCTTCCCCTTAGTGTTTCGCAGCTCTTCCCATACCGATTCCACATGCTACAAGCTAATGTCCTTCCTTTCCATTGCGTTAATCTCCTCTCTAACCAGCAACGCTACCCCACCACCTCTTCTTTTCTCTCTATCCCTCCTGAATATCGAATAAGGGGGTTGGGTGTGGGGTGTCAAAGGGATAATCGAGAATGGAGTTAAATGGAAAGAGAGCAACGGGATGGTTAATGACCCCAGAATTAATGACAAAGGAAGCTCATAAAGGGATAGGAGAGTATGGCCAAGTTTAATAGGGATCGATGTGAAAGGTGAGATGCGTAAGGAATTAAAAGTATTGTACATGAATGCGCGAAGTATAAGAAGCAAAGTAGATGAGATTGAGGCTCAGTTAGATGTTGGCAGATATTACATTGTGGGGATTTCTAAGACGTGGCTGCAGGAGGATCGTACCTGGGAACTTAATATTCAGGATTATACATCCTATAGAAAGGACAGGCAGGTGGGCAGAGGAGGGGCGGGGGGTAGCTCTGCTGGTGAATTATGGAATTCAGTCCCTTGCGAGGGAAGACATAGAGTCTGACGAAGTAGAATCACTTTGGATTGATTTGAGGAATTGTAAAGGCAAGAAGACACTAATTGGTGTTATCAACAGACCCCAAAATAATAGCCTGGATGTAGGCTGTAAGTTGCAAGAGGAGTTAAAACTGGCATGTAGCAAAGGTAATGCCACTGTGGTGATGGGGGGATTCAATCTGCAGGTAGACTGGGAAAATCAGGTTAGTTCAGGACCCTAATAGAGAGTTTGCAGAATGCCTCTGAAATGGATTCTTAGAGCAGCTCGTAATGGAGCCGATGAGAGAAAAGGCAATTCTGGATTTAGTGTTGCCCAATGAACCAGATATAATAAGACAACTCGAGGTAAAGGAATCGCTTGGAGATAGTGATCTTACTATGATTAGTTTTCATCTGCAATTTGAGAAGGAGAACGTTAAATCGGAAGTGTCAGTGATGCAGTTGAACAAAGGGAACAATGAAGGCATGACAGGGAAGCTGGTCAAGGTAGACTGAAAAGGGATTCTAGCAAGAATGAATGTGGAACAGGAATGCCAGGAATTTCTGGGCATAATTCGGAATCCGCAGGATCATTTCATTCCAAAAAGGAAGAAAGATTCTAAGGGGAGTAGGAGGCAACTGTGGCAGACAAGAGAAGTTAGGGATAGTATAAAACTAAAAGAAAAGATTTATAACTCAGCAAACAGTAGCCGGAAGCCAGAGGATTGGGAAACTTTCATAGGACAACAGAAATAAACAAAAAGGGCAATACAGCTGACAAGATGAAGTATGAGGGGAAGCTGGCCAGGAATATAAAGAAGGACAGTAAAAGCTTCTTTCGATGTGTTAAGGGAAAAAGTGTAGCAGTCAAATGTGGGTCCCTTGAAGGCAGACACGGGTGAAATTATTATGGGCAACAAAGAACTGGCAGAAGAGTTGAATTGGTACTTCGGACCTGTCTTCACTAAGGAGGACACAAACAATGTCCCAGATGTACTGGAGGACAGAGGATCTAAGGGGTAGAGGAAATGAAATACATTTTGATTAGGCGATAAATAGTATTGGGTAGGCTAATGGGACTGAAGGATGATAAAACCTCTGGACCTGATGGTCTGCATCCCTGGGTCCTCAGGGAGGTGGCTCTAGAAATCGTGGACGCATTGGTGATAATTTTCCAATGTTCAATAGATTCAGGATCAGTTCCTGTGGATTGGACGATAGCTAATGTTATCCCACTTTTCAAGAAAGGAGCGAGAGAGAAAACTGGGAATTACAGACCAGTTAGCCTGACTCCGGTTGTGGGGAATATGCTGGAGACAATTATTAAAGAGATAATGACGGGGCATTTGGTTAGCAGTAAAATGATTAGTCCTAGTCAACATTGTTTTATGAAAGGGAAATCATCCTTGACTCGTCCTCTGGAAAATTTTAAGGATGTGACAAGCAAAATGGATGGAGGGGTGCTAGCGAATGTAGTGTATTCCACTACATGTAGACATTCAGAAAGCCTTTGATAAGATCCCGCACATGCTATGGGAGGTAGGGTGTTGACATGGATTGAAAATTGGTTGGCAGACCGGACGCAATGAGTAGGAGTGAAAGGGTCATTTTCAGAATGGCAGGCAGTGGTGAGTGGAGTGCCGCAATGCTCGATGTTGAGGCCGCAACTGTTTCCAATATATATTAATGATTTGGAAGATGGAATTAGGAACAACACCAGCATGTTTACGGATGACACATAGCAGGGTGGCAATGTGAACTGTGAAGAGGGTGTTAGGAAGTTGCAAGGTGACCTGGACACCTTGACAGAATGCTGGATATGTGTTTCGGTAACATACCGGGAGCCTATGTATCAAAGCCCCGCCCACCACTTGGTCGCTCCGACCACTATGTCATTCTGCTGCTTCCAAAATACAGACAAAAATTAAGAACAGAAGATATACAAATAAAAACTATTCATGTCTGGAACGATGACTCTGTCGATGCATTAAGGGGCTGCATGGAGATCACTGACTGGGAAATATTTTTCCAAAGCTGTGAGGGAGACCTAAATCTGCTGACAGACTCTATCTCGTCCTATTTGTCATTCTGTGCGGACGCTGTTATACCAACAAAACAGGTCAAGCTGTACCCCAATAACAAGCCTTGGGTTACCAAGGACCTGAAGCAGTGTCTTAACAACAAAAAAGTGGCATTCCTTCAGGGAGACAAACACAGAGTAAAACAGTATAATAGTGAGTTGAGAAGGAAGACCAGGCAGGCCAAACGCTACTACAAAAACAAAGTGGAGGAAAAATTCACTACTGGCAATGCAAGGGAGGCATGGCAGGGACTTAACACCATGATGGGCAGAGCCCAGAAACCGGCCCTGATCCAATGCTCTGACCCCGCCACATTTGCTGAGCAACTCAACATCTATTACAGCAGGTTTGATAGGCCACACCCCCAGAATGACTGGACCCTCACCAGCAGTCCATCAATCACAGTGGATAAAAGGAAGGTTACATCTATACTGGGCCGCATCAACCCTCACAAAGCTTCTGGCCCAGACAGGCTCAGGGGCAAGGTGCTGAGGGAATGCTCAGTTCAGCTGGGTGATGTCATCACTGAGCTATTCCAACATCTCCTTGACTCCAGCTGTGTCCCACGGATGTGGAAGGAGTCTACACTTATGCCGTTGCCGAAGAAATCTAACGCCAGGGAGATGAAGGACTTCAGACCGGTAGCACTCACATCCATTCTTTCCACGTGTATGGAGAGGGTGGTAAGTGACCACCTCACTGCTATGGTGGTGGACAGGCTTGACCCACTTCAGTCCGCCTATAAGGCATGGCGTGGCGTGGAGGATGCCTGTTTGACTCTCCTGGACACAGTTAGCAGACAGCTGGACTCCCCACACCCCCACACACGGATTTTATTTATGGATTTTTCTTCCGCTTTTAACACAGTCAACACAGTCACTCTCTGCAACCGCCTTCTGGATCTACAAGTCAACCCATCACTTATCCTGTGGATAAAATACTTCCTGCAGGACCGGCCACAGCATGTGGTGGTAAATTGTTTTAAATCCAAGAGCATGATTTTAAACACGGGTGTCCCCCAGGGTTGTGTTTTATCACCGATCTTATTTTCCATCTCCACGAACAATGTAACAAACAATAACAGTGACATTCCCCTTTTTAAGTATGCAGACGATATGGCCCTGGTGGCCCACATCAAGGATCACACTTCTCTGGCTGCCTACTATCAGCAGGTCAACATCTTGATGCTGTGGATCAAAGAGAGCTCTCTGGAGCTTAACATCTCCAAGACCAAGGAGTGTGTTGTGGGGGAAGGCGAACATCTTCCCCCCAACCTCTCTTTGAACCTCTGAGGGTGAATGGGCAGACAGTCGAGCAGGTAGAGGCCTTTAGATACCAGGGCACAGAGATTGACACCCGCCTGTCCTTCTCCCAGCACACAGACTCTGTGTACAAGAAGGCACAGCAACGCCTGTTCCTGCTGAGGAAAACTCAGGAGCTATGATGTCAGACAGGACATTTTAACAGCTGTATATAAATCACTTATATAATCTGTACTCACCTTTAACATCACATCCTGGTTCACCCTTACCTCTGTCAAACACAAATCAAAGCTTTCCCGGATCATCAATCAAGCAAGCAAAATAACTGGCAATACTCAAATTCAATTGTCAGTACTTCACACCCAGGCAGTTAAAAGGAAAGCAAACCTCATTACACAGGATCCGACCCACCCCCTGCACAAGTCCTTCCAACTTCTGCCATCAGGCCGCCGATATAAAGTCCTCCTATCCATGAAAAACATCCACAAAAACTCATTCATACCCAATGCCATAAATAGTTTAAATAATACATGATCAATGGACAAATTAACCCTGACGCACTGTCACTTTACACGTATCCACAACTTTCAACTTTTATCTTGTCTATTTTTACAGTTTCTAATCTTTATACTTGTTTTTAAGACCTATACACACTGAGTGTGCCCGCAGAAGGCTGTGTTGTATGATGACTGTTGTATATAGTCTTGTTGTATGTTGAGCCACGTCAAAGAAGATTTTCTGTTACGACAGACAATAAAGTTTTCTGAATCTGAATCTGAATCTGAATCTGAATCTGAATCTGAGTGAGTGGGCAGATGCGTGGCAGATGCAGTATAATATAGATAAATGTAGGTTATCCACTTTGACGGCAAAAACAAGGGGGTAGAATATTATCTCAATATGATTACGTTAGGAAAGGGGGAGGTGCAGCGAGACCTGGGCGTCCCTGCGCACCGATCACAGGAAGTTGGCTTACATGTACAGCGGGCAGTGAAGAAAGCTAATGGAATTGTGGACTTCATAACAAGCGGATTTCAGTGGAGGATTAAAGAGGTTCTTCTGCAGCTGTAGAGAGTTCTGGTGAGACCACATCTGTAGTATTGTGCACAGTTTTGGTCTACTAATTTGAGGAAGGACATCCTTGTGATTGAGGCAGTGCAGCGTAGGTTCGTGAGATTGATCCCTGTGATGGAGGGAATTTCATATGAGGTAAGATTGAAAAGACTAGTTTTGTATTCACTGGTGTTTAGATGGATGAGGCGGGATCCTATAGCAACATATAACATTATAAAAGGACTGGACAAGCTAGATGCAGGAAAAGGTTCCCAATGTTGGGCGAGTCCAGAACCAGGTGCCACAGTCTTAGAATAAAGGGGAGGTACTTTAAGACTGAGTTGAGAAAAAACGTTTTTACCCAGGGAGTTGTGAATTTATGGACTTCTCTGCCACATAGGGAAGTGGAGGCCAAGTCACTGGATGGATTTAAGAGAAGTTAGATAGAGCTCTAGGAACTGGTGTAGAAGGTAGGCACGGGTTATTGATAGTGGACGATCAGCCATGATCACAATGAATGGCGGTGCTAGCTGGAAAGGCCGAATGGCCTCCTCCTGCACCCATTTTCTATGTTTTTATCTATGTTTCTATCGCACCTATGGGCTAAGACGTGCTGCTCAGGAAGGTGAGAATGAGTACGTATCCGATACACGTCACTGTGGAGAGACATTTTAACGTAGATGATGGGCTCATCTCTATGCCGACAGAGTTCCACGCCATGGATCTGCTGAAACGAGTTCAAGCATGTCTTGCTCAGTCAAACCTGAAGCTGCACAGAATCGCTTCAAACAGTGCTGTAGTCATGAAAGCCTTCCGCGCTGAAGACCTGGCGAAAGGCTAGCAGACAGGAGGCAAAGGGTAGGAGTAAACGGGTCCTTTTCAGAATGGCAGGCAGTGACTAGTGGGGTGCCGCAAGGCTCAGTGCTGGGACCCCAGCTATTTACAATATATATTAATGATTTGGACGAGGGAATTCAATGCAACATCTCCAAATTTGCAGATGATACCAAGCTGGGGGGTATAGTTAGGTGTGAGGAGGATGCTTGGAGGCTGCAGGGTGATTTGGATAGGCTGAGTGAATGGGCGGATGCATGGCAGATGCAGTACAATGTGTATAAATGTGAGGTTATCCACTTTGGTGGCAAAAACATGAGGGTAGACTATTATCTGAATGGTGGCAGATTAGGTAAGGGGGAGATGCAACGAGACCTGGGTGTCATGGTACACCAGTCATTGAATGTAGGCATGCAGGTGCAGCAGGCAGTGAAGAAAGCAAATGGTATGTTAGCATTCATAGCGAAAGGATTTGAGTATAGGAGCAGGGAGGTTCTACTGCAGTTGTACAGGGTTTTGGTGAGGCCACACCTGGAGTACTGCGTACAGTTTTGGTCTCCAAATCTGAGGAAAGACATCCTTGCCATAGAGGGGGTACAGAGAAGATTCACCAGACTGATTCCTGGGATGTCAGGACTTTCATATGAGGAAAGATTGGATAGACTCGGTTTGTACTCGATGGAATTTAGAAGATTGAGGGGGGATCTTATAGAAACCAACACAATTCTTAAGGGGTTGGACAAGCTAGATGCTGGAAGATTGTTCCCGATGTTGGGGGAGTCCAGAACAAGGGGTCACAGTCTAAGGATAAGGGGGAATTCCTTTAGGACCGAAATGAGGAAAACATTCTTTACACAGAGAGTGGTGAGTCTCTGGAATTCTCTGCCACAGAAGGTAGTTGAGGCCAGTTCATTGGCTATATTTAAGAGGGCGTTAGATGTGGCACTTGTGGCTAAAGGGATCAGGGGGTATGGAGAGAAGGCAGGTACGGGATACTGAGTTGGATGATCAGCCATGATCACATTGAATGGCGGTGCAGGCTCGAAGGGCCGAATGGCCTACTCCTGCACCTATTTTCTATGTTTCTATGTTTCTATGAAAGGCATAACGGATCTTTCATTGACTCATGAAGCTTTACCAACTCAAAGAAGCCTCGCACTGTACTGTGAAACGGAGTCTGACACGTTCACCTTCAAAGTGTCTGCAGAAGAAAAAACATCACTCGACGTGGAGTTTTGGCCACAGTGAACAGCCTTTTTGCCCCTCTCGGTTTCGTGGCACCAGTGACCATACGAGGAAGGGCACTACTGCGTGAATTCTCCACCATTGACAGTTGTGACTGGGATACACCACTTCCAGAGAAAACGCTAAAGGAGTGGAAAACGTGGAGGGCTTCGTTTCGAGACTTGAAGAATCTTCATATCCCATGCACATATTCCCCCCACTCTCTTATCAGTGCTAACTACACAGAGTTGTGCCTCTTCTCCGATGCCTCCAACACAGCCAGTAGTCTCCGAAGAAGGGCAACGCCATGTAGGGTTCGTCCTAGGGAAAGCTAAGTTGACTCCTCAACCCAAAGCTACGACAGCTAGGCTTGTACTCCGTGGAGCGGTACTGGCGGTGGAGATGGCGGACCTGATACTGTATGAGATTGACCTCAAACCTGACGCAGTCAAGTTCTACTGTGGTAGTAAGGTAGTCCCGGGGTACATCTTCAATGACAGCAGACGTTTCTTTATCTATGTACATATCAGTGTCAGATCCATTCGACAGACTACACGCCCACAACAGTAGCACTACGTGCCGACAGACCACAATCCAGCGTATCTTGCAACAAGGTCAGTGTTTGCATCACAGCTTGCCAACACTTCAGGGTTTCTTGGACCTGCATTTCTACACAAGCCCCCTGAATGTTCTCTTGAAGTGCAAGAGTCCCTTCAGTTGATTGATCCAGAACTGGATGTCGAAATACGTCCACAAGTCACAAGTCTCATCACTCCAACAATGCAGAGACAACTTACCTCCCAGCGTTTCCAACGTGTATCCACTTGGAATTCTCTACTCAGAACTAGTGACACTACTGATTCATGTGGCTCGATCCTTCAGGTCAGACTCCTCCAGTGCCTCTGATAAAAGCAAAGGTTGGCATTGGTGTGACAAGCCTCGAACCCCGGAGGAGTTGTCCGCCGCTAGAAATGTCATCATCAAGTCTGCACAGAAAGGTACCTGTGCTGAGGAATTCAGTAAACTCACAGGAAACAGAGAACTCGTTCCTTCCAGTCCACGTGGAGTTGAATCCAGTGATCCAGGATGGTTGCCTGAAATTCGGTGGACCTTTAAGGACTCATGCACCTCTGGACCAAGCCGAAAGGAGATCTCTCATCCTGGGGAAACAAAGCCACGTCACCAAGCTATTAGTGCAGCAACATCATAAAGAGGTAAAGCACCAGAGCCATCAGTTCACGGAGGGAGCTATCAGAGCGGCAGGTCTGTGGATTGTCGGTGGCAAGCGGCTTATCAGTTCCGTTTTGCATGATTGCATCACGTGTCGCAAGCTCAGGGGTAAGATGGAGAAACGGAAGTTGGCTGACCTCTCTCCTGAACACCTCAATATATCCCCTCCATTCAGCTATGTTGGTTTGGATGTATTCGGTCCTTGGACAGTGGTAACTCGGCGAACACCAGGATGTGCAGCTCAAAGCAAGCGTTGGGCGATTTTCTTTACATGCATGAGTACCCGTGCGATACATATTGAAGTGATTGAGTCCATGGACCCTTCAAGCTGTATTAATGCCCTCCGCCGGTTCTTCGCCATTCGTGAACCAGCAAAACAGCTTAGACCCGACAACGGAACAAATTTCATCGGGGCAAGTAGAGAGTTGAAGATGGACAAGGACTGAAGTCAGCAGGGATCCACATGGGAGTTCAACCCCCTCACACTTCACACATGGAAGGGGCTTGGGAGCGTTTGATTGACGTCACACGCAGAATCCTCGACTCCATGTTGCTACAGCGGAAGTCACTCCACTTCACTCACGAAGTCCTTTGTACCCTCCTGGCTGAAGTATCCGCAATCATCAATGCGAGACCATTAGTGTCAATCTCTGCTGGTCCGGACTCCCCATTCTCCTAACTCTTGCAAGTCTGCTTACTCCAAGCCATTTCACAGGGGAAGACCTCTTCAAGACACATTGGTGGCAGGTACAACCCTGGGCAATGTTTTCTGGGTTCGCTGGAGACGGGTGTACTTGCCACCTCTGCAGAGCAGACGCAAATGGAATGAGACACGCAGAGATCTGCAAATTGGAGACAATGTGCTTTTGAAAGGCAGCCAGCTGTCCCATAATTCATGCACAGGGCAGGCCAAACAGCTCATAGCATTTTCATTTCCCTTCCATTGCCACTGCAGTTTCAATCTCAGGGCAGGCCGAAAAACGCATTGCATTTTCATTTTTCTTACATTTCCATTGCTCTTTCAAGCACAGGGTAGGCCGAACAGTTCAATTACATTTTCATTCCATTTCCATTGCCATTGCAGTTTCAAGCAGAGGGCAGGCCGAACAGCTCATTTCATTTCCATTTAACTTCCATTGCCCTTGCAGTTTCAAGCACAGAGCAGGACAAGCAGCCCATTGCATTTTTATTTAACTTCCATTGCAATTGCAGTTTCCAGCACAGGGCAGGCCAAACAGCTCATTGCATTTTCATTTCACTTCCTTTTGCCATTGCAGTTCGAGTACAGGGCAGACCAAACAGCGCATTGCATTTTCATTTCACTTCCTTTGCCATTGCAGTTTCAAGCACAGGGCAGGCCAAACAGCTCATTGCATTTTCATTTCACTTCCATTGCCATTGCGGTTTCAAGCACAGGGCGGGCCAGACAGCGCACTGCATTTTTATTTCACTTTCATTGCCATTGCAGTTTCAGGCACAGGGCAGGCCAAACAGCTCGTTGCATTTTCATGTCCCTTCCATTGCCACTGCAGTTTCAATCTGAGGGCAGGCCGAAAAACGCATGGCATTTCCATTTTTCTCACATTTCCATTGCTCTTTCAAGCACAGGGTAGGCCGAACAGTTCAATTACATTTTCATTTCACTTCCATTGCAATTGCAGTTTCAAGCAGAGGGCAGGCCGAACAGCTCATTTCATTTACATTTAACTTCCATTGACCTTGCAGTTTCAAGCACAGAGCAGGCCAAACAGCGCACTGCATTCTTACTTAACTTCCATTGCAATTGCAGTTTCCAGCACAGGGCAGTCCAAACAGCTCATTGCATTTCATTTCACTTGCATTGCCATTACAGTTTCAGGCTCAGTGCAGGCCGAAAATCGCATTGCATTTCATTTTTCGTAAATTGCCATTGCACTTTCAAGCACAGGGCAGTCCGAACAGTTCAATTGCATTTTCATTTCACTAACATTGACATTGCAGTTTCAAGCAGATGGCAGGCAGAAGAGCTAAATTCATTTTCATTTCACTTCCACTACCATTGCAGTTTCAGGCACAGGATAGGCCGAACCGTTCGTTCCATTTTTAATTTCACTTCCATTGCCATTGCAGTTTCAAGCTCAGGGCACGCCATACAGCTCAGTGCATGTTCATTTCACTTCCATTGCCATTGCCGTTTCTAGCACAGGGCAAGCCAGACAGCTCATTGCATTTTCATTTCACCTCCACTGCGATTGAAGTTTCAGGCTCAGGGCAGGCCGAACAGCTAATTTTATTTTCATTACACTGCCATTGCCCTTACAGTTTCAAGCACAGAGCAGACAAACAGTTCATTGCATTTGCATTTCACTTCCATTGCAATTGCAGTTTCAAGCAGAGGGCAGGCCGAAAAGCTCGTTGCATTTTCATTTCAGTTCCATTGCCTTGCAGCTTCAATCACAGAGCAGGCCAAACAGCTCATTGCATTTTTAATTAACTTCCATTGCCATTGCAGTCTCCAACACAGTGCAGGCCAGACAGCTCATTGCATTTTCATTTCACTTCCCTTGAGATTGCATTTTCATGCACAGGACAGGCCAAACAGCTCATTTTATTTTCATTACACTACCATTACCCTTGCAGTTTCAAGCACAGATTCATGCATAGGGCATGCCAAACAACTAATTGCATTTTAATTTCCCTTCCTTTGCCATTGCAGTTTGAAACACAGGACAGGCCGACAATCTCATTGCATTTTATTTTCCCTTGCATTGCCATTTCAGTTTCAAGCTCCGGGCAGGCCGAACAGCGCATTGCATTTTCATGTTTTTACATTGCCATTGTTCTTGCAAGCACAGGGCAGGCCGAACAATTCAATTGCATTTTCATTTCATTCTATTGTCATTGAAAATCCAAGCAGAGGGCAGGTCGAAAAGCTCATTTCATTTTCATTTAACTTCCATTGCCCTTGCAGTTTCAAGCTCAGGGCAGGCCAGACAGCTCATTGCATTTTCATTTCACTTCCACTGCCATTGCAGTTTCAGGCACAGGGCAGTCCGAACAGCTAATTTTATTTTCATAACACTGCCATTTCCCTTGTAGGTTCAAGCACAGAGCAGACAAACTGTCCATTGCATTTGCATTTCACTTCCATTGCAATTGCAGTTTCAAGCAGAGGGCAGGCCGAAAAGCTCGTTGCATTTCCATTTCAGTTCCATTGCCCTTGTAGTTTGAAACACAAGTCAAGTCAAACAGCTCGTTGTATTTTCATTTCACTTCCATTGCCATTGCAGTTTCAAACACAGGGCAGGCCGAACATCTCATTGCATTTTCTTTTTCCTGGCATTGCCATTTCAGTTTCCAGCTCAGGGCAGGCCGAACAGCGCATTGCATTTTCATGTTTTTACATTGCCATTGCTCTTGCAAGCACATGGCAGGCTGAACAGTTCAATTGCATTTCATATCACTTCTGTTGCCATTGCATTTTCAAGCAGAGGGCAGGCCGAAAAGCTCATTTCATTTTCATTTCACTTCCATTGCTCTTGCAGCTTCAATGACAGAGCAGGCCAAACAGCTCATTGCATTTTCATTTCACTTCCATTGTCATTACAGTCTCAAGCACAGGGCAGGCAAGACAGCTCCTTGCATATTAATTTCACTTCCATTGCCATTGCAGTTTCAAGCACAGGGCAGGCCAAACAGCTTATTGCATTTTAATTTCACTTCCGTTGACATTGCAGTTTCATGCATACGGTAGGCCAAGCAGCTCATTTTACTTTATTTACACTGCCATTGCCCTTCCAGTTTCAAGCACAGAGCAGACAAGCAGTTCATTGCATATTCAATTCACTTCCATTGCCTATTCAATTCACTTCCATCTCCATTGCACTTTCAAGCACAGGGCAGGCCAAACAGCTCATAGCATTTGCATTTCACTTCCATTGAAATTGCAGTTTCAAGCAGAGGGCAGGCCGAAAAGCTCGTTGCATTTTTCATTTCAGTTCCATTGCCCTTGTAGTTTGAAACACAAGTCAGGTCAAACAGCTTGTTGTATTTTCATTTCACTTCCATTGCCATTGCAGATTTATGCACAGGGCAGGCCAAACAGCTAATTGCAGTTTCATTTCAATTCCATTGCCATTGCAGATTTATGCACAGGGCAGGCCAAACAGCTAATTCAATTTTTATTTCAATTCCATTGCCATTGCAGTTTCAAACACAGGAGAGGCCGAACATCTCATTGCATTTTCTTTTCCCTTGCATTGCCATTTCAGTTTCAAGCTCAGGGTAGGCCGAACAGCGCATTGAATTTTCATGTCACTTCTAATGCAATTGCATTTTCAAGCAGATGGCAGGCCGAAAAGCTCATTTCATTTTCATTTCACTTCCATTGCCCTTGCAGCTTCAATCTCAGAGCAGGCCAAACAGCTCATTGCATTTTCATTTCACTTCCATTGTCATTGCAGTTACAAGCACGGAGCAGGACAGACAGCTCAGTGCATTTTCATTTATCTTACATTGCCATTGCAGTGTCAGGCACAGGGCAGGACGAACAGCTCCTTGCATATTAATTTCACTCCCATTGCCATTGCAGTTTCATTGCATTTTCATTTCCCTTCCAATGCCATTGCAGTTGCATGCATGGGGCAGGCCAAACAGCTCATTGCATTTTTCTGATATTGCCATTGCTCTTTCAACCACTGGGCAGGCCGATCAGTTCAATTGCATTTGCATTTCACTTCCATTGCCATTGCAGTTTCAAGCAGAGGGCAGGCCGAACAGCTCAGTTTATTTGCATTTCACTGCCATTGCCCTTACAATTTCAAACACAGAGCAGGCAAACAGTTCATTGCCTTTTAATTTAACTTCCATTGCCATTGCAGATGCAAGCACGGGGCAGAACAGACAGCGCATTGAATTTTCAATTCACATCCATTGCCGTTGCAGTTTCAGGCACAGGGCAGGCAGAACAGCTCGTTGCATTTTCATTTCACTTCCATTGCCATTGCAGATTCAAGACCACGACAGGCCAAACAGCTCATTGCCTTTTCATTTAACTGCCATTGCCTTTGCATTTTCAAACACAGGACAGGCTAAACAGCTCTTTGCATTTTCATTTTGCTTCCATTGCACTTGTAGTTTCAAGCACAGGGCTGGCCAAACAGCTCATTGCATTTTCTTTTCCCTTCGATTGCCATTGCAGATTCAAGCTCAGGACAGACCGAAAAGCGCATTGCATTTCACTTCCATTGCCATTGCATATTGAAACAGAGGGCAGGCCGAACAGCTCATTTCATTTTAATTTCACTTCCATTGTCCTTGCAGTTGCAAGCACAGAGCAGGCCAAACAGCTAATTGAATTTTCATTTCACTTCCATTGCCATTGCAGTTTCAAACACAGGGCAGGCCAAACAGCTCATTGCATTTTCATTTAATTTCCATGGCCATTACAGTTTCAAGCAAAGGGCAGACCGAGCAGCTCATTGCGTTTTCATTTCCTTTCCATTGCCATTGCAGTTTCAAGCAGAGGGCAGGCCAAACAGCTCATAGTGTCACTTTCATGTGTGGGGGAGGTGGTGTGTGTATGCGTGTATTGGGGAGGGGTGTCTGTGGGTGAGGGTGGTCTGGGGACGGGTATATGTGGGGAGGGGGTGTGTGGAGGAGGGGGGTGTGGGGAGGCGCTGGTGTGTGGGCTGTGGCGGGCGTCTGCGGAGAGTTGTGTAGGTGAGGGGGGTTATGGGGGAAGGGGGTGTGGTTGTTAGTGTGTTCGGGTGTATGGTGAGGGGGATGTGTGTGGGAAGGGGTGTGTGGTGGGAATGGGGATGGTAGGGGTAGATGAGGTGCGGGGAGGGGAGTTTGTTGTGGAGGAGGTGTGCGGGGGGATCTGTGATGGTGTGCGGGTGGGTCTGTGGAGCGGGGTGTGGGTCAGTGTGGTTCTGGCGGTGGGGGTGTGTGGGGGAGGGGATGTATGTGGCGGACGGGGTGTTTGTGGGGAGGTGGTGTGGTGGTGGGGGTTGTTGTGGAGGGGGGCTGCGGGGGGGGGGTGTGAAGGAGAGGAGGTGTGTGGGAAAGAGCGGTGTGTGGGGAGGTGGGCTGCGTGGTAGAGGAGGGCGTGGGGTATGGGGTTGTGGGGGAGGGTGGGTCCCGTGAGGGGGGTGTGTGGTGGAGGGGATGGATCTGAGGAGGCATTAAGTGGGTGGGGCGGGTTGTGGGAGAGGGAGAGGGGTGTGTGTGGTGGAGGGGAATGTGGGGGAATTGACGCTTTTGGGGGAAGAAGTGTGTGTCGGGCGGTGTGTGTGGGGGAGAGGGTGTGTGGGGGGTGTGTGGGCGGAGCGTTGTGTGCGGGGAAGGGACGTGTGGGGGAGGTGTTAGTGTGTGTGGGTGTCTGGGGGTGTGGGGGAGGAGGGACCTGAATAGGATGAGTGCGGGAGAGGGGAGGGTGTCTGGGTGGTTGGGTAGGTGAGTGGGATTGTCCGGGAGTGGTTGTGGTGTAGTTGGTGTCCGGGGGTGTGAGGGAGGGAGTTGTCTGCGAGAGGGGGTGTGTGGGGGAGGGGTGTGAGGGGTGTGTGGTGAAATGGAGCGTGGGGGAGGGATTATGAGGGATCTGCTGCGGGGGGAGTGGGCGAAGGGCGTGTAGGTGTATGTGATGGAAGGGCGGTGTTTGGGGGCGTTTGGCTGCGTTGTAGAGGGGGTGGGTGAGGGCTGCGGGGTGTGAGGAAGGGGGATCCGGGGAGGGGGATGTGTGGGTTAGGGGAGGGTGTCTGGGGAGTATTGTGTGGGTGAGAGGGGATCTGGCGGAGGGGGTGATGTGTGTGTGGGGGAGGGTGTTAATGTGCGTGAGGTGGCGAGTGTGGAGGGGGGTGCGTGGGGGTGTTTCAGGCACAAGGCAGTTTCAGGCACAGGGCAGGCCAAAGAGCTCGTTGCATTTTCATTTCAATTCCATTACCCTTATAGATTCATGCACAGGGCAGGCCAAACAGCTCATTACATTTTGACTTCCCTTCCAATGCCATTGCAGTTTCAAGCTCAGGGCAGGCTGAAAAGCGCATTGCATTTCCACCTCCGTTCCATTGCCATTGCAGTTTCAAGCAAAGGGCAGGCCGAGCAGCTAATTTCATTTATATTTCACTTCCATTGCCCCTTCAGTTTCAAGCACAGAGCAGGCCAAACAGCTCAGTGTATTTTCATTTCACTTCTATTGCCATTGCCGTTTCAAGCACAGGGCAGGCCAGACAGCTGATTGCATTTTCATTTCACTTCCATTGCCCTTGCAGTTTCAAGCTCGGGGCAGGCCAGGTAGCTCATTGCATTTTCATTTCACTTCCACTGCCATTGCAGTTTCAGGCACAGGGCAGGACGAACAGTTCCTTCCATTTCAATTTCACTTCCATTGCAATTGCAGTTTCAAGCTCAGGGCAGGCCAGAGAGTTCAGTGCATTTTCATTTCACCGCCATTGCCGGTGCAGTTTTAAGCACAGGGCAGGCCAAACAGATCGCTGCGTTTTCATTTCATTTCCATTGCCCTTGTATTTTCACGCACATGGCAGGCCAAACATCTCATTGCATTTTAATTTCCCTTGCATTGCCATTTCAGTTTCAAGGCAGGCCGAAAAGCGCATTTCATTTTCATGTTTTTGCATTGCCATTGCTCTTGCAAGTACAGGACAGGCCGAACAGTTCAATTGCATTTTCATTTCACTTCTATTGCCACTGCTATTTCAAGCAGATGGCAGGCCGAACAGCTCATTTTATTTTCATTACACTGCCATTGCCCTTGCAGTTTCAAGCACAGAGCAGGCAAACAGTTCATTGCAGTAGCAATTCACTTCCATTGCAATTACAGTTTCAAGCAGAGGGCAGGCCGAAAAGCTCCTTGCATTTTCATTCCAGTTCCATTGCCCATGTAATTTGAAACAGAAGTCAGGCCAAACAGCTCGTTGTATTTTCATTTCACTTCGATTGCCATTACAGATTCATGCAAAGGGCAGGCCAAACTGCTAATTGCATTCTCATTTCACTTCCATTGTACAGGCCAAACAGATCGCTGCCTTTTCATTTCATTTCCATTGCCTTTCCATTTCCTTGTAGTTTCACGCTCAGGACAGGCCAAACAGCTCATTGCATTTTAATTTCCCTTCCAATGCCATAGCAGTGTCAAGTTCAGGGCCGGCCGAAAAGCGCATTGCATTTTCATTTCACTTCCATTTCCCTTGCAGTTTCAAGCACAGGGCCGGCCAGACAGCTCATTGCATTTTCATTTCACTTCCATTGCCATTGCAGTTTCAGGCACATGAGAGGCCGAACAGCTCGTTGCATTTTAATGTAACTTCATTGCCTTTGCTGTTTCAAACACAGGGCAGGCCAAACAGCTCAGTTCATTTTCATTTCACTGCCATTGCCCTTGCAGTTTCAAGCACAGGGCGGGCGATACAGCTCATTGCATTTTCATTTCAGTTCTCTTGTGACCGCAGTTGCACACACAGTGCAGGCCAAGCTGCTCATTTTATTTTCATTCCACTGCCATTGCCATTGCAGTTTCAAGCACAGAGCAGGAAAACAGTTCATTGCATTTTCATTTCACTCAGAGATGGAACTTTTCTTTGCCACCAATGATACTCCAGATATCTCAGCCTCCCCATCATGGGAATATTTGAAGGCGGTTATTAGAGGTTCTATTATTTCATACCAAGCTTTTCAAAGTAAAAAGAATAGAACGGAACAATTGCAGCAAGAAGTCACAAGTCAAGTCGGTTTATTTAGATAGTACATTAAAACAACAACTCTCGTTGAACAAAGTGATTTACATGTGTTATAAGTGTAGTATACCCGAGCAGGCTATATATAGATTACACAACTTGATTTTGAAAACGCGAAAGTTCCAACTATAGATCAACATAGAGGAGGGAAAAATGGCGGAGCGGGCACATCGCGGCGCCACAGGTCTCACAAGAAAGGGAAAAGTTCTTGAGTCAATCCCCCTACCTGTTTTAAGGCTGCACACACGGAGTAGTCTTGGACCCATTTAGTACAGCCGACAGGAACTTCCGGGCCTCGATCCTGCGGCTGCAACAACTTTTTGGGCGATCTCCGTCTAGCTCCTGAGCTTGTCAGAGCAACGGAGCACCGGAGCAGTGGGGCTGGAGCCCGCCAGGTGAGCCTCAGAGCTGAAGACCGCCAGCGGATCAACGGGGCTGGAGCCCGCCTGGAGAGCCATGGGGCTGGAGCTCGCCAGTGGATCAACGGGGCTGGAGCCCGCCAGTGAATCAACGGGACTGAAGCCCTCCAGTGGATCAACGGAACTGGAGCCCGCCAGTGGATTAACGGGGCTGGAGAACGCCTGAGGAGGCGCGGGGCTGGAGCCCGCCTGGAGAGCCGCGGGGCTGGAGCCCGCCTGGAGAGCCGCGGGGCTGGAGCCCGCCAGTGGATCAACGGGGCTGCAGCCCGTCAGTGGATCAAAGGGGCAGGAGCCCCGCTGGAGAGCCGCAGGGCTGGAGTCCGCCAGTGGATCAATGGGGCTGGAACCCGCCAGTGGATCAACGGGGTTGGAGCCCGCCTGCAGAGCCGCGGGGCTGGAGCCCGCCTGGAGAGCCACGGGGCTGGAGACCGCCAGCAGGTCATAGAAACATAGAAAAATAGGTGCAGTAGTAGGCCATACGGTCCGTCGAGCCTGCACCGCCATTCAATGTTATCATGACTGATCATCCAACTCAGTATCCCGTAGCTGCCTTCTCTCCATACCCCCTGATCCCTTTAGCCACAAGTGCCACATCTAACGCCCTCTTAAATATAGCCAATGAACTGGCCTCAACTTCCTTCTGTGGCAGATAATTCCAGAGACTCACCACTCTCTGTGTAAAGAATGTTTTCCTCATATCGGTCCTAAAGGAATTCGCCCTTATCCTTAGACTGTGACCCCTTGTTCTGGACTCCCCCAACATCGGGAACAATCTTCCAGCATCGAGCTTGTCCAACCCCTTAATAATTTTGTAAGTTTCTTACCTGACATTTATCCACATTATACTGCATCTGCCATGCCTCTGCCCATTCACTCAGCCTATCCAAATTACCCTGCAGCCTCCAAGCATCCTCCTCACACATAATTATACCCCCCAGCTTGGTGTCATCTCCAAAGTTGGAGATGTTGCATTGAATTCCCCCTTCCAAATCATTAATATATATTGTAAATAGCTGGGGTCCACTTCCCGGCTAACCTGGATTTCACTGAGTTCCTCCATCTTACTTGACCCCCGTTCCACTGCTATTTCCGGCAGATTATTTATGTCTTCCTCAGTGAAGACAGAACCAAAGCAGTTATTCAATTAGTCTGCCATGACCTTGTTCCCCATGATCAATTCACCTGTTTCTGACTGCAAGGGACCAACATTTGTTTTAACTAGTCTCTTTCTCTTCACATATCTATAAAAACTTTTTCAGTCAGTTTTTATGTTCCCTGCCAGTTTCCTTTCATAATCTAGTTTCCCTTTCCTAATTAAGCCCTGTGTCCTCCTCTGCTGGATTCTGAATTAGATCCAGTCCTCCGGTAGGCTGCTTTTTCTGGCCAATTTGTAGGCCTCATCTTTTGTTTTATACTATCCCTGATTTCCCTTGTAGTCCATGGATGCACCACATTCCCTGATATATTCCTTTGCCAAACTGGTATGAACAATTGTTGTACTTCATCCATGCAGTCTTTAAACACCTTCCATTGCACATCCACTGTCAACCCTTTAAGAATCACCTGCCAGTCTATCTTGGCCAATTCGCATCTCATACCTTCAAAGTTAGAGAACCCTTGTTTCTGACTTAATTTTGTCATTCTCCATCCTAATGAAGAACTCAACCATGTTATGGTCGCTCTTGCCCAAGGGGCCACGCACAACAAGACTGCCAACTAACCCTTCCTCATTACTCAATGCCCCGTCTAGAATATCCTGCTCTCTCGTTGGTTCCTGCACATGTTGGTTGAGAAAACTATCCCTCATACATTCCAAGAAATCCTCTTCCTCAGCACCCCTGCCAATTTAATTCACCCAATCTACATGCAGATTGAAGTCACCCATTATAACCGTGTTACCCTTGTTGCACGCATTTCTAATTTCCTGTTTGATGCCATCCCCAACTCCAATACTACTGTTAGGTGGCCTGTACACAACTCCCACTAGCGTTTTCTGCCCCTTAGAGTTTCGCAGCACTACCCATATCGATTCCACATCCTCCACGCTAATGTCCTTCATATCTATTGCATGAATCTCCTCTCTCACCAGCAACGCTACCCCACCTCCTTTTCCTTTTCGTCTATCCGTCCTGAATATTGAATATCCCTGGATGTTCAGCTCCTAGCATTGGTCACCTTGGAGCCATGTCTCCGTGATCCCAACTATAGCATAGTCATTAATTGCTATCTGCACCTTCAACTCATCCACCTTATTACGAATGCTCCTCGCAATGAGACACAAAGCCTTCAGGCTTGTTTTTACAACACTCTTACTCCTTATACAATTGGTCCACGGGGCTGGAGGCCGCCTGAACAGCCACGGGTCTGGAGCCCGCCTGGAGAGCCACGGGGCTGGAGACCGCCAGCAGGTCAACGGGGCTGGAGCTTGCCAGGTGAGCCGCGGGGCTGAAGAACGCCAGCGGAGCAGCGGGGCCGAGAAAGCCAGCGGATCCGCGGGGCTGGAGACGATATTCATGGAAATGAACACGGAATCAAAATAGCTGTTATAAATTGCCGCAAGAGCGTATAAGAGGAAAATTGTGCTGTGATCAATTAATTTATTGAAACTGAAAACCCTGATATTCTTGTTAAAGAAGGAACTGCAGATGCTGGAGAATCGAGGGTTACACAAAAAGCTGGTGAAACTTAGCGGGTGCAGCAGGAGTCTGAAGAAGGGTCTTGACCCGAAACGTCGTCTATCTCCTTCGCTCCTTAGATGCTGATGCACCCGCTGAGTTTCTCCAGCTTTTTGTGTAACCCTGATATTCTTATCGGGTCTGAATCTTGGCTGGACCCATCAATCAAATTTACTGAAATTTTCCCTCCTTACCTCCAATTTTTTAGAAAGGACAGAAACAAGCATGGGGGCGTTGTCTTAATCGGAGTTAACAATACCATTCTCTGCTTTGAAAGAACAGACTTGGTCAGCGACTCTGAGCATATCTGGTGTCAGGCTACGCTTGGGGGTCAGTCGTTACAGATCGGAAGCTTTTACCAACCTCCTGACACGAAAACGGAGCCTCTTTTAGATCTTGGGTCGAACATCTCCAAAATTAATGCCTATTCACGCTCACCGCTTATCATCCTCGGGGCGATTTCAATGTCCCGGGTGTCGATTGGTCAAATGGCATACAAAGCGAACCAAAAGGGGCTCTCCCGGAAGCCCTAGCTGACTTTACTCTGGAAAATCACCTGTCCCAAAGAGTATCTTTCCCTACCAGGCGTGATGAGACAAGAGGCACCGAAAATACTTTAGATTTACTGTTCACTTCACACCCACATTTAATCTCGGAAGTTTCGTCGTGTGCAGGAATTAGTGATCATTATATTATCCAAGCAAAATTGCGCTTAAAGCTTAAAGTCCCTTCAGAACCACCGCGAAATATTTCACCGTGCAAAAAAGTGAACAGAGAGGAATTTAAAGGCTAGCTAAAAAACTGGCAAAACATTTCTTCACCCTGCAACCAGATAAAAGATCCGTAGAAGACAACTGGGTGTGGCTGAAAAACTCTTTATATAATATTGTCACAAATCATGTTCCTCAAAAACTAATCAAGGGCCGTATGCGTCCTCCTTGGTTTGCGGCAAAACTGAAACGTCTCTGCAGTAAGAAAGAGAAGTTTTATATTTCCTTGCCAAAAAAGGGGGTACAACATTGGACTGGGACAATTTTACTAGTATGCGAAAGCAAGTCGATCGTGCAATTAGGAGTGCTCATAGACAACATGTTTCCTCTATTCTTGGGGGAGAAAAACCGAAGGCATTTTGGAGATATCACTGCCTGATAACTGAGTACCAGGCGAAAGCAGACGCTCTTGCGAACCAATTCCAACACGTTTTCACCCGGGAAGATGTGGAGCCTTCATCATTTCCAGTCCTTCCGCCCAGCCCATATGCTGATATGCCTGCTATTAAAATTGAGGTTGAAGGTGTCAACAAGTCATTGCTCAACATTAATACCTCAAAAGCAATTGGACCAGATCAGATACAAAATCAAGCCCTCAAGATCGCACCGAAGAACTGGCTCCAGTTTTACAGTTCATTTTTCAACAATCGCTTGACTCGGGCGATGTACCGCTGGAATGGATGAAGGCCAACATCACTCCTCTCTTTAATAATGGGCCAACCACCAACCCAGCGAATTATCGTCCTGTTTCACTAACAAGTACTTGCTGTAAATTGCAGGAGCATATCATTGATAGTAATCGGAAGGGTTACGTGAGCAAACATAATATTCATGCCGACAACCAACATACATTTGGGCGGCATAGATCATGCGAATCTCAGCTTATCCTGACAACAAATGACCTGGCCAAGCACCGTGACAGTAACGTCATCATGGATTTAGTTCTACTGGACTTTTCTAAAGCATTTGATGTCATCCCACACCAGAAACTGCTTCGGAAGCTTGACTTATACGGTATTCGTTCCAACACGAAACGATGGATTTTCAGTTTCCTGCCAAAACATATTCAGCTCGTGTGTGTGAACGGAAAGAGCTCCAATTGGCATCCAGTGTTGAGTGGTACACCCCAGAGCACAGTACTTGGCCCACACCTATTTTCGCTTTACATCAATGACATCCATGAAAAAGTCGCAACTACGACCAGACTATTCGCTGATGATTGTTTGCTGTACCGTCCAATTAAGTCAGCTGATGATGAAGATGCTCTCCAAAAGGATTTCGATACTATCGAGTGGTCACAACAATTAGGCATGCAGTTCAACCCTTCCAAATGTGAAACCATGCGTGTCACCAGAAAGAGGAATCCAGACGTCGCATCTTATAACATTCTTGGTGTCACCCTTGAAGAATCTAAACAAACCAAGTATCTTGGCATCAAATTGCAGAATGATCTACGCTGGAATGGTCAGACTCATCATGTAACAGTGAAAGTAACAGGTGTCCTGAGGCGCAACTTCCATCATTGTTCAGCTTCTGTCAAGGAGAAGCTGTATTTCACCGTCGTTAGACATCATCTGGACTTCGCAGTTGCAGCTTGGGACCATACACAGATAAAAACATGTCATCCATCGAACGTGTCCAAAGACAGGCCGCTCGATTTGTTACTAACACCTACGAGAGAGAAGCGAGTGTCAACAAACTTCTGAATTCTCTGGGGTGGAACGCTCTCCAAGACAGACGTGAAGCTCACCGTTTGACCTGTTTTTACAAAATGTTATATGGTCAGCTAGAAATAGATCACAAGACCTACACCAACCCCAAACCAATTAGGAGCAGACGAGGGCATTCGATCCAATTTGTGGTCCCAGCCTCAAAGACAGATGTGTACAGCAATTCGTTCTTTCCACGCACTACTAAAGCATAGAATAATCTCCACCAAGCCACGGTTGCCCAGCCAGATACAACTAAATTTAAAGTGGCAGTTTCTTCCCAATAACCCCCTCTGGCTAAACCCCTCCCTTCACCACCTCCAGTTTAAATTCCAGTTGGAATATTTTGGAGGACCAAATAACCAAGAACCAACAAACAAGAACACAACAAGATAGTAGTATTCAAATTTAAACTAAACCAAAGTTTATCTGCAAGAGTTACTTGATTATTTCAAACAAAAAAAACAGGACAATTTCGATTTGTGGACAAGCCACACAAACCTTTCGCACGTAAGCTGAAAAAAGTTGAATAGGATCAGACTATTCTTAAAATAAAATCAGAAAAAAAGCGAATTGTAATGCTGCCCAAAGACACTAACGAAAGGTTTGCCCAATTTTATCAAAATTTATATACATCTAAAACATCAACAGAAAGCAGTAAACTAACAAACTTTCTGAACAACTTTCTCCCAAAACGTAACCCGCTGGAACAAGAGGAATTAGGAGCACAGGTTTCAGTCAAAGAAATAGAAGGGACAATAAATTCACCGAAGAACGGTAAAAGATCGGGACCAGGCGGGTTCAGTAATGCATTTTATGAAATATTTCACGAGGTAATTTCACCACGTTTACGCAAGCTTTATACATATGCAGTTAAAGAACAGACATTACCACAAACACTAGCTGAATCAACTATCACACTTATACCCCAAAAAGATAAAGATCTAGAAGACCCCGGTTCATATAGAGCAATTCCCCTGCTAAATACGGATCAGAAAATATTAGCGAAAACTTTGGCAAGAAGATTAAGCAAATACGTTAATACATTAATAATTCGGATCAAACGGGGTTCATAACCAAGAGACATTCATTTAATAATTTGAGACGTCTTTTTAATATAATGTACTCATACAAATTTGAAGAATTATAAATTATTTCATTAGATGCAGAAAAAACATTTGACTAAATAATTTGGAAATATCTTTTCACAGTGCTACAGACATTTCAGATGGGTGAGAATGTTATGTCATGGATAAAACTACTATATGATAGGCAGATTACCAGAATACTGACCAAGCACATAATTTCTCCAAATTGTAATTATCCAGTGGCAATAGACAGGCCTGTGCATTATCAACCCTGTTATTTCCCCTTGCGATTGAACCCGTAACGAAAGTATAATAATACATCCGAACATTCACGGCTATAATACTAAACATTCGAATAATAAAATATCATTATATGCAGATGATGTACCATTAAGCCTTTTGACAGGGTTCCCCATGGAAGGTTGGTTAAGAAGGTTCAATCTTTGGGTGTTAATGGCGAAGTAGCAAGATGGATTCTATAGTGGCTGAATGGAGGTGCCAGAGAGTAATGGTGGGTGGCTGTTTGTCAGGTTGGAAGCCGGTGACCAGTGGGGTGCCCCAGGGATCTGCGTTGGGTCCACAGATGTTTCTCATGTACATTAATGATCTAGATGCTGGGGTGGAAAATTGGATAAGTAAGTATGCAGATGATACTAAGATAGGTGGTGCTGTGGATAATGAAGTAGATTTTCAAAGTCTATAGAGAGATTTGAGCCATTTTGAAGAGTGGGCTGAAAGATGGCAGATGGAGTTTAATGCTGATAAGTGTGAGGTGCTATTTCTTGGCAGGACACATCAAAATAGGACGTACATGGTAAATGGTAGGGAATTGTGGAATGCTGTGGAACAGAGGGATCTAGGAATAACTGTGCATAGTTCCCTGAAGGTGGAATCGCATGTAGATAGGGTGGTAAAGAAAGCTTTTGGTGTGCTGGCCTTTATAAATCAGAGCATTGAGTATAGGAGTAGGGAAGTAATGTTAACATTGTACAAGGCATTGGTAAGACCAATTCTGGAGTATGGTGTACAATTTTGGTCGCCTAATTATAGGAAGGATGTCAACAAAATAGAGAGAGTACAGAGGAGATTTACTAGATTTGCCTGGGTTCCAGCAACTAAGCTACAGAGAAAGGTTGAACAAGTTAGGTCTTTATTCTTTGGAGCGCAGAAGGTTAAGGGGGGACTTGATTGAGGTATTTAAAATGATGAAAGGGGTAGACAGAGTTGACGTGGATAAGCTTCTCCCATTGAGGGTAGGGAAGATTCAAATAAAAGGGCATGACGTGAGAATGAAGGGACAGAAGTTTAGGGGTAACATGAGGGGGAACGTCCTTACTCAATGAGTGGTGGCTGTGTGGAATGATCTTCCTGCTGAAGTGGTGGAGGCAGGATCAATTTTAACATTTAAAAGTAAAGTGGATAGGTATATGGACGGGAAGGGAATGGAAGGGTATGGTCTGAGTGCAGGTAGATGGGACTACGGGAAAATGAATGATAGGCACGGACTGGAAGGGCCGAAAGGCCGGTTTCCGTGCTGTAATTGTTATATGGTTATATGGTTATTATACATCACCAATTATCAAGTTAGTATTCCAAATATATTAAATCTTATAGAGGAATTCGATTCCTTCTCATGATATAAAATAAACTGGAACAAAAGTGAAATTATGGCAATAAGACCGCAAGTGCCGAGAAACCTTTTAAAAATCACTTTTAGAATTGCTACAGAAACATTCAAATATCTGGGCATCCAAGTAACCAAAAAATATAACTCTTTATTCAATGCAAACTTTCCGCCTTTAGTTACTAAATTAAACGCTCTTATTCAATTCTGGAAAATCTACAGAGACTACAGAGACAGAGACTACAAAGTCTACAGAGTGATTTAGGCCAGTTGGAAAAATGGGCTGAAAGATGGCAGATGGAGTTTAATGCTGATAAATGTGAGGTGCTACACCTTGGCAGGACAAATCAAAATAGGAAGTACATGGTAAACGGTAGGGAATTGAAGAACACAGTTGAACAGAGGGATCTGGGAATAACCGTGCATAGTTCCTTGAAGGTAGAATCTCAGATAGATAGGGTGGTAAAGAAAGCTTTTGGTATGCTAGCCTCTATAAATCAGAGCATTGAGTATAGAAGCTGGGATGTAATGTTAAAATTGTACAAGGCGTTGGTGAGACCAAATCTGGAGTATGGTGTACAATTTTGGTCGCCCAATTATAGGAAGGATGTCAACAAAATAGAGAGGGTACAGAGGAGATTTACTAGAATGTTGCCTGGGTTTCAACAGCTAAGTTACAGAGATAGGTTGAATAAGTTAAGTCTTTATTCTCTGGAGCGCAGAAGGTTAAGGGGGGACTTGATCGAGGTCTTTAAAATGATGAGAGGGATAGACAGAGTTAATGTGGACAAGCTTTTCCCTTTGAGAATAGGGAAGATTCAAACAAGAGGACATGACTTTAGAATTAAGGGACAGAGGTTTAGGGGTAACATGAGGGGGAACTTCTTTACTCAGAGAGTGGTAGCGGTGTGGAATGAGCTTCCAGTGGAAGTGGTGGCGGCAGGTTCGTTGGTATCATTTAAAAATCAATTGGGTAGGCATATGGATGAGAAGGGTATGGAGGGTTATGGTATGAGTGCAGGCAGGTGGGACTAAGGGAAAAAAGTTGTTCGGCACGGACTTGAAGGGCCGAGATGGCCTGTTTCCGTGCTGTAATTGTTATATGGTTATATGGTTAAAACACTTCCGATGTATCTGATACGCAGAATAAATGGCATATAAATGATTTTCCTCCCACAAGTTCTCAATTTATTTCAATCAATACCGATATATCTACCTAAAATATATATTTTTAATCTTGATTCCCGGATTACAAACTTTATTTGGGATTATAAATCACATAGAATTCATCAACGACATCTATGTAAACCCAAAGAAATGGGCGGATTGGCACTCCCCAATTTCTTATACTACTATTTGGCAGTGAATATTAAATATGTAATTTACTGGTTGGATAAAGCATGCCAACAGGTAGACTGGTTAGTAATGGAGAGAGAGGATTTTCGCCTTTTAATATAGGCGCGATCCTTCTTTTCCCAATAGTTGAAGAATACAATATATGAGGAAACATCGATTATTCACAGCACTTACGAATTTGGAGATAAGTAAAATCTATTTTTAAACTAAGAAATCTACCTCTTCTTTAACCAATAGGTAATAACCCGTTGTTCAAGCCATCTATTACAGTTAAAACGTTTATTTATTGGGAAAGACTAGGAATTAAAAAGGTTGAAATACAATCTGAAAGGTAATCAATATATTAGATATCTTCAAATCCGAGCTTATTTGAAAACATATACCCACGATTATCAAACTCTGCTGCCAGATATATTAGACGAAGGTATGAATAGAAACTCTGACGCAAACAATCTAACATCATACTTGTACAATATCCTTCTAAAGATAGATATCCCATCGTCAGACGTACTTAGAAAGGAATGTGAAGAGGAATTAGGCCTAAAAATCTCCAAAGACAAATTGGAAAAATATCTCTTATATATACATAATTGTTCGATGTTAGACAAATTTTAATCCGATTCAAAATACTCCACAGACTCTACTACTCAAAAACTAAACTGAATAAGATTTTTCTCAAATGTATCTCTTATTTACGACAAATGTCTCTCTCATGAAGCAACTACAACACTCCTTTGCCTCTTACATAAAACTCCATCACGTTTGGACAGAAATCTTTGAAATGTTCTTAAAATGATTAAAAACAAAACTAGACCCTCAGAGATAACTGATTAATTTCGGAACAGTAGGAGCCTGCCCTGAGCTATGAATATTTCAAAGACGTTTCATTAATTATGGGCTGATAATTGGGAAAAAAACTTATACTTAAATTTTGGAAAAATACATCTCCCCCAACTCTTGATATGTGGATTACAAACACGTCTGAGACGCTACATCTTGAAGATATGAGACCTGTCTTAGCAGGGAAATCAGAGTAATTTTCAAATATATGGTCTCCTTTCATTGCTTCATTACAAGGATAGTATGGTGCAACACATCTTTCGAATTAAACCGATTTACGGACTAGGTGATGGGTGTGGTGAGAGATTAAGCAGATATATCAACACTTTTTAAAAACTTTTTTTTCGTTTTTGTCTTTCTTTTTCTAAGTTTTTACTTACTCACTCTTTGACTACACTCGTCTGGTAGTTTAGGGGTTCTATTCTTACACACTCACTTTCATTTTCACTTTCTTTCTTTTTTGCTCTTTCTCTCTTTTTCTATTTCATCTTTGTTCAAATTAAAATGGAAGCTATACAATAAATGTATTATGTCATATGCCGCGGTTTATACTTGTGTACACTGCTTCTAATAAAAATGTTAAAAAAAACATTTTAAATTAATTACAACCTTGGAAGTACGTATTTTCACATTTCTGTACCTCTTGCCAGATAGTAGAGGGAAGTAATCGGTTGCGCCTCGTTGTCAAATATGTTAGTGGCCTTTCCGAGCAGCGTTGTGTATAGATGAAGTACATGGGATGAAGTTTGGTTTGCCTCAATGTGTGGGCCGCGCCCAAAATTCTCTTCAACGTCTTGACGCATTGGATGCATCAAGATAAAATGCTCCCAACGGTACATCTATAGATGTTCGTGAGATTCTTTGGGGATATGGCAATTCCCCTTAGCCTTCTAAGGAAGTCGGGATGTTGGTGTGCTTCAAGGACCATATCGTCGATATGGCTAGTCCACAACAGGTTTTCTGTGATATTTACTACTAATAACTTTAAGCTTTCAATCTTATCTACTTTACGCTGTCAATGCATATTGGGTTATGTATATCGCATAGTTTCCTTAAATCGATAATAAACTCCTTAGTCTTGCTGACATTGCGGGTAGTATCTCGCCTTGAAACGTCACCCATCCCTTCTATCAAGAGATGCTGCTTCTTCCGCTGAGTTACTTGTGTCTATTCTTGATGGATTCACGAAAATCACAGGAATCTTACCTGTACCACTGCAGTTATGTTCACTTATATGCTGCGGCCGTAACATGGGAATGTATCTCATGGTTCATCCGTTATTTCCGGTTGGGGAAACACCCGGAGTGTTTCCTTTGTCACGCACTCCTCAACGCGCTTGCTAATTCAGTCAGTCACGGCAATGATGCACTTATTTTACAATGATGTACTTAAAATATTAAAGAAGGAACTGCAGATGCTAGAGAATAGCTCGTTTTCGAATACTTTGTGCCACCTGATATTTTGTACTGTACTTTCATATTGATAATTATCTTTTGTTTCATGAAATTTCGACCATGTATACTATTTCATATTTTCCGGGATATCATTTCACCTTATGTTTGTTGACATATTCTTTCACTTATCCGTGCTCCGTGGATACGTCACTTTTCTCTTGAGTTATTGTCAAAGATGATTGCACGGGCAAGTACATAAATTAGGAAATATTGTACAGATAGCGATTACCGTCCTTCAAATGGAGAGGTTCCACCTTTAACCCCAGGTGCCTTCCGACCTCCCACCCTCCAGCTTGGGAACAAACATTACCCAATCTCCACGCCATGTTTCATATTCGCTGCTGTTGTCCAGTTAATTCTTCGAGTTTCTGAACTTGAATTGCACTATCTGCTTTTTACGATGCTCAGAGTTTTCGAGGAGATACTGCATGGAATGAGCTTTCCGCCGAATGAGTACACGCTGACCATCGATCAGCAGGTCACAATTGATCTAAGTGATTCCACCTTCGCACCTATTCCCTTTACGCTAGGGGCAAATTTGCAGTGGCTATTTGACTTACAAATCCGCACGCCTTTGGAATGTGTGTGGAGACCGAAGCACCCGGAGGAAATCCACGCGGTCGCAAGCAATACATAAAACTCCCACAGACAGCACCTGATATCGAACATGGGTCTCTGTTGCATTGTACCTTCTGCGGCCCTGTGCCGCCCCATGCTGCCGTGTAGTAAAATTCATACTATTATTTTTTCTGTGCACACCTATCTTATATACAATAATTGGGCCGACCATTAATCTACACCGCAATTTGAGGAATAGAATCAAAACTGCCAAGTCCCCTTTGGAATTATTGAGTCATAGAATTGCACGGCTCAGATCTCTAAGGCTTAGTGCATCCGTGGATAACAAGGAAATGACATAATCATGGAAATGAGGGATGGAATCGAATCGAAACAAAAGATGAAGCGTACAAATTAGCCAGAAAAAGAGCCTTCCAGAGGACTGGGATAAGTTCAGAGTCCAGCAGAGGTGGACAAAGGGCTTAATTAAGAAAGGGAAATTAGATTACGAATGTAAACTGGCAGGGAACAACAAAACTGCCTCCAAAAGTTTTTATAGATATGTGATTGGAAAAAGATTAGTTAAAATGGAAAAGGAAGACTGTTTACCTTTCGATACAAGCTCGATTCTCCTTGCTCCAAGGGAGGTACAAAAAAACAATTTATAGGGGTAAATGTATAATCTATAGCAATAGACGTATTTGGAAACAAATAGTTAAGACTCTACATTTGGATAATATGTCGCTTTGCTTACCAATTATGAATAATCCCTTATTTAAACCCTCTATATTGGATAAGGGGTTTAGACAATGGAAAAAGTTAGGAATTATAAGGATAGAACACCTGTACATGAAAGGGACATTTCTCTCATTTCAAGAGTTAAAAGATATCTATGGATTGCACCCAAATAACTTGTTCAGGTATTTACAAATTAGTGATTATATCAAATCAAACATGCAAGATTATGAAAATTGAGAACCTGGATTATTGGATGAAGTGCTCAACAAGCACCCAAATACAGAAAAACTAATAGCATACATATACAATACTCTTTCGGATAGGGAAATTCCAACAACAGAATCATACCGACAAATATGGGAAAATGAAACAAGCTTATCTAGATTAAAAGACACTTGGGAATAAAGTCTACAACGTATACACCGTTGTTCGTTAAATGCCAGACATACCTTGATACAATTCAAAGTATTACATAGATTACACTATTCAAAAACGAAATTAAATAGAATTGTTCCTAACATCTCCTCTATTTGCGATAAATGTCAGAACTCAGAAGCTAATTTAACGTATAGTTTTGTAACATTTATAAATCTTAACAGTTATTGGACTGAAATGTTTTAAATAATTTCTATAGTTCTTAAGATTAAATTGGATCCTGACCCAAAACTAACAATATTAGGAGTCTCAGATTCAAATCTAATATTAACAGTAAATCAAATACATTTCCTTGATTACTGTTTGATAATTGGAAACAAACTTAATGTTAAAATTCTGGAAGGGAATATTATCCCCCACAATTAAAATGTGGACAGTGGAAATGTTGGAAACGCTGTATTTGGAGAGAATCAGGTTTGTCCTAATGGACAAATATGAACCTTTTGAACAAATATGGTCTCCATTCACTGCCTATATCAAGGGGTAGCTGAGCTCAGCATTGTAACTCAATAAATACCCGGTGGTAGGATTAGATGAAAAGATCTATTCTGACATTTGTATACACGTCTCTATAGATATTGTTATGTGAAATTGTTCCATTCATTGTTAAGATGTATACTTCAATTACTTTGTTATATAATAATTGCTTGCTTGGGAGGGAGAGAGAAACCTGGGAATTACAGACCAATTAGTCTAACATCGGTAGTGTGAAAACTGCTAGAGTCAGTTATTAAAGATGGGATAGCAACAAATTTGGACAGTGGTGAAATCATTGGACAAAGTCAGTATGGATTTACAAAAGGTAAAACATGTCTGACGAATCTTATAGAATGTTTCGAGGATGTAACTAGTAGAGTGGATAAGGGAGAACCATTGGATGTGATATATCTGGACTTTCAGAAGGTTTTCGACAAGGTCCCACATGGGAGATTAGTATACAAACTTAAAGCGCACGGTATTGGGTGTTCAGTATTGATGTGAATAGAGAACTGGCTGGCAAACAATGAGCAAAGTGTAGGATTAAGCGGCACCTTTTCAGAATGGCAGGCAGTGACTAGTGGGGTACCGCAAGGCTCAGTGCTGAGATCCCAGCTATTTACAATATATAATAATGATTTGCACAGTGGAATTGAATGCAATATCTCCATGTTTGCGTATGACACGAAGCTGGGGGGCAGTGTTAGCTGTGAGGAGAATGCTATGTGGCTGCAAGGTGACTAGGATAGGCTGGGTGAGTGGGCAAATGCTTGGCAGATGCTGTATAATGTGGAAAAATGTGAGGTTATCCACTTTCGTGCAAAAACAGGAAAGTAGACTATTATCTGAATGGTGGCCGATTAGGAAAAGGGGAGATGAAACAAGACCTGGGTGTCATGGTACACCAGTCAGTGAAAGTAGGCATGCAGGTGCAGCAGGCAATTAAGCAAGCGAATGTTATGTTAGCATTCATAGCAAAAGGTTTTGAGTATAGCTGCAGGGAGGATCTACTGCAGTTGTACGGGGTCTTCGTGAGACCACACCTGGTGTATTGCGTACAGTTTTGGTCTCCAAATCTGAGGAACGACATTCTTGCCACAGAGGGAGTACAGAGAAGGTTCACCAGACTGATTCCTTGGATGTCACGACTTTCATATGAAGAAAGACTGGGTAGACTCGGCTTGTACTCGCTAGAATTTAGAAGATTGAGGGAGGATCTTATAGAGACTTACAACATTCTTAAGGGGTTGGACAGGCTAAATGCAGGAAGATTATTCCCGATGTTGGGGAAGTCCTGGACAATGTGTCACTGTTTAAGTATAAGGGGTAAATCGTTTAAGACCGAGATGAGAAAAGCATTTTTCATACAGATAGTGGTGAATCTCTGGAATTCTCTTCCCCAAAAGGTAGTTGAGGCAGTCCATTGGTTATATTTAAAAGGGAGCTAGATGTGGCCCTTATGGTTAAAGGGATCAGGGGGTATGGAGAGAAGGCAGGTACGGGATACTGAGTTGGATGATCAGCCATGATCATTTTGAATGGCGGTGCAGGCTTGAAGGGCTGAATGGCCTACTACTGCACCTATGATCTATGTATCCATGTTTCTATGTTTCTAATGTTGGTCAGCATAGATAAATTGAAACGGTGAGCCATATTCCGTGCTGTATGTCTTCAAGATTTAATTACCTTCCCGAGACTGCCCTTCAGATATTGCAAGTTGAGTGATCAGTCACTACCTTTGAGTCACTGCAGAGCAAAATCCAGGAATATTTTTATGAAATAAATAATCAGGGACTCGGGCGGTGGTCTTTGTATTTCGCAAAATGCACGTTAAACGTTAAGTAGCCCCAGTGAAATGTAAATAAATCTCCGTGATCACAACAATTTAGATAATATTTTGACCAGCAGAATGCTTAGCAATATTTCAAGCGATGGGAATTCCGAAATATAAACTCATTGGATTAGCCGAGCATAGAAGGCTCCTTGTTCCAAACATTTTCTTTTTTTTTTGAAGGAAGTATCTCAACTCCACGCCCAATATTAATTTTGTAAGCTTGGCCTACCGTTTAGCTATCCCGAATATTCAATATTCATGCAGAGATTTTCCAGACAAATAGGCTTGACGCCGAGAGAATTCTGGACTTGGCAGCATTTAGTTAGCAATGCATGAAAGTAAGATTCTCACATCAACCCCCCACAAAATGTTGGAGTAACTCAACGACCCGGGCAGCATGTCTGTGGTAAATTAATATGGCGACGTTTCCCGTCGTGAACCTTGTTAGCCAGCTTGTAATGGGGTGTGGGGAGGGGAGGGGCAGCAGAAAACTGGAAGAAGGATGGGGGTCGAGCAAAGCCGGGCGAATTATAGGATGATACAATAATGCAGAGGGAAGGGGTTGTTTCATTGGCAGATTGTTGGACAGATGGCAGAGATGAAAATATGCGATTAAAGAAGCAAAGGAGAAAATAAGCGTGAAAAGTGAAGGAAGTGGAAGATTGCTCGCTGGGAACAGATCGTCAACGCAAGGAGAACGATTACGGGATTGATGGATAACTTAGCGCGTATCCAGGTGAGGCACAAATATTACGAGCGCGAAAGGGGTGCAGGAGTTCTGGGAAATCCAAATAGGTTATATGTATATTAAGGTGAAGAGATGAGCGAGAATAGAGAATAGGGAAAAAATAATAGCGAATATGGCTCCTCAGAAATCAACGCAGACATCTATGTATGGTGCAGTGGGAGGGAAGAACGTTATCAATGTTCTTTGTTTTTTTCCCATGGAGAAGGTCAATCACTTTTGTTGAAAATGAGAAGGCACAGTATTAATAGGAATCTGAGGGGTTACGTTATCACTCAGACGGTGGTAGGTTTTGGTAACGACCTGTCAGATGATGCAGTTGAAGCGTACCATAACAACATTTCAAATATTATTAGTCACATGGATAGGGAGGCTTTTGGTGGATATAGACTGAACGTGGAAAAAAACGAATAGCTTAAGAGGGGCGTCTTATTCACATTCGACGATATGCACCGAAACAACTGTTTTGTAACGTATGCCCGATGTCTCTATGAGAAAAAATAATTGCAACTTTAAATGTGGGCATAAACGAGATGGGATATAATGTAAAAACAATGTAATATTGTGAGAACAGGAAATTGAATGACCTTGTTGTTCCTGAGGAGAAAAAACGACTCTCATAACCATAGTTACCAAGTTTCCAAGATCGTCAACATGAATGTGGCATGTGATGGACGATAAATGGGTGAGGATGCCCTCGTCCCTTGTTTCAATTATATCGAAACTTTAACACACTTTATCCAAACATAGGTCATTCGGGGGCTCCGATGTTGTAGTTTCTGTGATTACAGATAAAAACAGACAAGGCGGTTGAGAAGGCTTTTTGATAGTATCAGTCAGAGCATTCGATAGATAAGTTGGCATGTTATGTTACAAATGTGCGAGACGTTAGCTATGTGGCAGGTAGATTATTGTGTTCAGTTGGCCTTGCCACGAGGAATCAAAGTTATAGGGAAAGATAGGCCACGCCAGTAATTTATTTTTTAGAGCTTTGGGGAACGAATGCTGACTTTGTGGAGGTGTATATAATCATGAAGGGCCATGATTTGGTGAATTCACTTTATTTCCCAGAGTTGCAGAATAAAGAACCAGACGATCCAGGATTAAGTTGCGAGGAGAAAAATGTAATAGGAACCAGATGGACAGCTCTTTTAAACGGAGGCGGTACGAGTTGGGGAACGGCGGAAGAAATCACCGCGGAAGGTACATTAAAGCCGTGTAAAGGCCATTTGGATAAATACATGGGAAGGATATTTTACTTAGATATGGCTCGGACGTGGGCAAAAGGATTAGCTGAGGTGCAATATCTTGGTCGTTAAGTACGATTTGGGTCGAGAGGCCTGCATCCGTTATGTAGCGCTCTATTACTATTAGCAAATCTCATTACAACTAACAAAATAGGGGCAGGATGTTTTCGTGCTCCACCGAGGAAGTCCATGCCCTAACACAATGAACAGTTTTGAAAAGCAGTAGAGCATTTTTAGGGAACAGAAAAATGAGCAATTGAATGGAACATTTTTCTGTCCTCTAATCGATGGAACAATTTGCGTCACTGTGGTCATTACGTTCCTAAGTTCCAAATCTGCTGTAGATGTGACATGTGATGAGTACAAACAAGGGAAAAGGGTGGACTTGCCCGGTCTTTCAATTACTTCGAAGCTAAAATTCAAATTCTCAAAGTAGTGGTTTCTTCTGCAGCTCTGTTGATGGAGCTTCTGTGATTTCTGATAAACGTAGGCAGGTAGACAAGGTGATGAATACTTTAGTCTTGCACTTCGGCCTTCCTCGGTCAGGGCATTGAGCATAAACGTTCTGATGTTATCTTGCAGTTGTGGAAGGCATTGTTGTGGTTGAATTTCGTTATTTCATTCAGTGTTCCAAGTCTCGAGGAAAGAAACTGTGGGAAATATTTTGCGGGCCAGGATATTAGTTCTTGGAGCGTCGGAGAAGCAAAAGTGATGTTAGCGCGCAGTATATAATCAGGATAGATATAGATTGTGTGAATGCAAGGAGTCGTTCCCAGCGTTCCAGAGTTTCAATGCGAACCCGAGGTGCAACTACTTCAAACTGAAGGGTGCAGTTGCCAGTGGATGTGTTGAGGCATGTACATTAACATCATATGAGTCATTTGGACAGATACATGGAAAGGAGCTATTTAGAGTGATAAGGATCAAACAAGATCACAAAGGACGAGGATCGATGTGGCATCTGTCGTCATGTCGGAAGGCCCATCTGTCTGCTAAACTGTTGGAGTCTTTCTACCGCTGTTCGGTAGAAACCATAGTGACGTACTGCATAACTGCCTGGTTTGGGAACTGTTCAGCAGCTGACAGAGAAACTCTGCAGAGGGTGATAAAAAACTGCCCAGGATATCATTGGACTCCCCCTGCACCCTCTGGAGGACATTTACCACTCCAGATGCCGCAGCAGGACCTGTAATATCGTGAAATACATTACACATCCTTGTCACCATCTGTTCACACTGCTACCCTCAGGAAAAAAGAACAGGTCGTTAAAGTCGCGCACTGCCAGACTCAAGAACAGCTTTTACCCATCAGCAATCTTGGAACTGATCTCTGTCTCGGGAGCGGCTTATGGGGAAGGAGGGGGGGGGAGACGGTGTTAATTTATGTAAATGTGAATCCATGGGTGGGTTTGGGGAGGGTGGGAGTGTTAAAAGTATGAGTATGTGAATGTTTGAAGTTCTTTTAAATGGTGAGACACAGTAATCTCGTTGTATGTGACACATGCAATGACAATAAAGCATTCCAATCTAATCTAATGTACGAAATGGGCCCAGGAACCCAATTCCTTAACGTGTGGTTCCATGACTCTCAGTTTGTCAGTCATCCGTTTCGGTCGGCAGGTAAACATCATCGTGCATGGACCTGCAGTATCTTGTAACCAAATAACTATCTATAACTACCATGTTATCTAAATGGTGGCCGATTAGGAAAAGGGGGCATGCAGCGCCACCTGGGTGTCATGGTACACCAGTCATTGAAAGTAGGCATGCAGGAACAGCAGGCACTGAAGAAAGCGAATGGTATGTTAGCTTTCATAGCAAAAGGATTTGAGTATAGGAGCAGGGAGGTTCTACTTCAGTTGTATAGGGTCTTGGTGAGACCACACCTGGAGTATTGCGTACAGTTCTGGTCTCCAAATCCGAGGAAGGACATTATTGCCATAGAGGGAGTGCAGAGGAGGTTCACCAGACTGATTCCTGGGATGACAGGACTGTCTTATGAACAAAGACTGCATAGACTCGGTTTATAGTCTCTAGAATTTAGGAGATTGAGAGGGGATCTTATAGAAACTTACAAAATTCTTAAGGGGTTGGTGCAGGAAGATTGTTCCCGATGTTGGGGAGGTCCAGGACAAGGGGTCACAGCTTAAGGATAAGGGGGAAATCCTTTAGGACCGAGATGAGAAGGACTTTCTTCTCACAGAGAGTGGTGGATCTCTGGAACTCTCTGCCAGAGAGGGTAGTTGAGGCCAGTTCATTGGCTATATTTAAGAGGGAGTTAGATGTGGCCCTTGTGGCTAAGGGGATCAGAGGGTATGGAAATAAGGCAGGTACGGGATATTGAGTTGGATGATCAGCCATGATCATATTGAATGGCGGTGCAGGCTCGAAGGGCCGAATGGCCTACACCTGCAACTAATTTCTATGTTTCTATGTAACTATTCTAACAAATATCGCGGAGCCCATGAAAGTACAGAGACAGATTATCTATCTCGCGCCCAAAATTCTCTTCAACGTCTTGACGCATTGGATGCATCAAGATAAAATGCTCCCAACGGTACATCTATAGATGTTCGTGAGATTCTTTGGGGATATGGCAATTCCCCTTAGCCTTCTAAGGAAGTCGGGATGTTGGTGTGCTTCAAGGACCATATCGTCGATATGGCTAGTCCACAACAGGTTTTCTGTGATATTTACTACTAATAACTTTAAGCTTTCAATCTTATCTACTTTACGCTGTCAATGCATATTGGGTTATGTATATCGCATAGTTTCCTTAAATCGATAATAAACTCCTTAGTCTTGCTGACATTGCGGGTAGTATCTCGCCTTGAAACGTCACCCATCCCTTCTATCAAGAGATGCTGCTTCTTCCGCTGAGTTACTTGTGTCTATTCTTGATGGATTCACGAAAATCACAGGAATCTTACCTGTACCACTGCAGTTATGTTCACTTATATGCTGCGGCCGTAACATGGGAATGTATCTCATGGTTCATCCGTTATTTCCGGTTGGGGAAACACCCGGAGTGTTTCCTTTGTCACGCACTCCTCAACGCACTTGCTAATTCAGTCAGTCACGGCAATGATGCACTTATTTTACAATGATGTACTTAAAATATTAAAGAAGGAACTGCAGATGCTAGAGAATAGCTCGTTTTCGAATACTTTGTGCCACCTGATATTTTGTACTGTACTTTCATATTGATAATTATCTTTTGTTTCATGAAATTTCGACCATGTATACTATTTCATATTTTCCGGGATATCATTTCACCTTATGTTTGTTGACATATTCTTTCACTTATCCGTGCTCCGTGGATACGTCACTTTTCTCTTGAGTTATTGTCAAAGATGATTGCACGGGCAAGTACATAAATTAGGAAATATTGTACACATAGCGATTACCGTCCTTCAAATGGAGAGGTTCCACCTTTAACCCCAGGTGCCTTCCGACCTCCCACCCTCCAGCTTGGGAACAAACATTACCCAATCTCCACGCCATGTTTCATATTCGCTGCTGTTGTCCAGTTAATTCTTCGAGTTTCTGAACTTGAATTGCACTATCTGCTTTTTACGATGCTCAGAGATTTCGAGGAGATACTGCATGGAATGAGCTTTCCGCCGAATGAGTACACGCTGACCATCGATCAGCAGGTCACAATTGATCTAAGTGATTCCACCTTCGCACCTATTCCCTTTACGCTAGGGGCAAATTTGCAGTGGCTATTTGACTTACAAATCCGCACGCCTTTGGAATGTGTGTGGAGACCGAAGCACCCGGAGGAAATCCACGCGGTCGCAAGCAGTACATAAAACTCCCACAGACAGCACCTGATATCGAACATGGGTCTCTGTTGCATTGTACCTTCTGCGGCCCTGTGCCGCCCCATGCTGCCGTGTAGTAAAATTCATACTATTATTTTTTCTGTGCACACCTATCTTATATACAATAATTGGGCCGACCATTAATCTACACCGCAATTTGAGGAATAGAATCAAAACTGCCAAGTCCCCTTTGGAATTATTGAGTCATAGAATTGCACGGCTCAGATCTCTAAGGCTTAGTGCATCCGTGGATAACAAGGAAATGACATAATCATGGAAATGAGGGATGGAATCGAATCGAAACAAAAGATGAAGCGTACAAATTAGCCAGAAAAAGAGCCTTCCAGAGGACTGGGATAAGTTCAGAGTCCAGCAGAGGTGGACAAAGGGCTTAATTAAGAAAGGGAAATTAGATTACGAATGTAAACTGGCAGGGAACAACAAAACTGCCTCCAAAAGTTTTTATAGATATGTGATTGGAAAAAGATTAGTTAAAATGGAAAAGGAAGACTGTTTACCTTTCGATACAAGCTCGATTCTCCTTGCTCCAAGGGAGGTACAAAAAAACAATTTATAGGGGTAAATGTATAATCTATAGCAATAGACGTATTTGGAAACAAATAGTTAAGACTCTACATTTGGATAATATGTCGCTTTGCTTACCAATTATGAATAATCCCTTATTTAAACCCTCTATATTGGATAAGGGGTTTAGACAATGGAAAAAGTTAGGAATTATAAGGATAGAACACCTGTACATGAAAGGGACATTTCTCTCATTTCAAGAGTTAAAAGATATCTATGGATTGCACCCAAATAACTTGTTCAGGTATTTACAAATTAGTGATTATATCAAATCAAACATGCAAGATTATGAAAATTGAGAACCTGGATTATTGGATGAAGTGCTCAACAAGCACCCAAATACAGAAAAACTAATAGCATACATATACAATACTCTTTCGGATAGGGAAATTCCAACAACAGAATCATACCGACAAATATGGGAAAATGAAACAAGCTTATCTAGATTAAAAGACACTTGGGAATAAAGTCTACAACGTATACACCGTTGTTCGTTAAATGCCAGACATACCTTGATACAATTCAAAGTATTACATAGATTACACTATTCAAAAACGAAATTAAATAGAATTGTTCCTAACATCTCCTCTATTTGCGATAAATGTCAGAACTCAGAAGCTAATTTAACGTATAGTTTTGTAACATTTATAAATCTTAACAGTTATTGGACTGAAATGTTTTAAATAATTTCTATAGTTCTTAAGATTAAATTGGATCCTGACCCAAAACTAACAATATTAGGAGTCTCAGATTCAAATCTAATATTAACAGTAAATCAAATACATTTCCTTGATTACTGTTTGATAATTGGAAACAAACTTAATGTTAAAATTCTGGAAGGGAATATTATCCCCCACAATTAAAATGTGGACAGTGGAAATGTTGGAAACGCTGTATTTGGAGAGAATCAGGTTTGTCCTAATGGACAAATATGAACCTTTTGAACAAATATGGTCTCCATTCACTGCCTATATCAAGGGGTAGCTGAGCTCAGCATTGTAACTCAATAAATACCCGGTGGTAGGATTAGATGAAAAGATCTATTCTGACATCTGTATACACGTCTCTATAGATATTGTTATGTGAAATTGTTCCATTCATTGTTAAGATGTATACTTCAATTACTTTGTTATATAATAATTGCTTGCTTGGGAGGGAGAGAGAAACCTGGGAATTACAGACCAATTAGTCTAACATCGGTAGTGTGAAAACTGCTAGAGTCAGTTATTAAAGATGGGATAGCAACAAATTTGGACAGTGGTGAAATCATTGGACAAAGTCAGTATGGATTTACAAAAGGTAAAACATGTCTGACGAATCTTATAGAATGTTTCGAGGATGTAACTAGTAGAGTGGATAAGGGAGAACCATTGGATGTGATATATCTGGACTTTCAGAAGGTTTTCGACAAGGTCCCACATGGGAGATTAGTATACAAACTTAAAGCGCACGGTATTGGGTGTTCAGTATTGATGTGAATAGAGAACTGGCTGGCAAACAATGAGCAAAGTGTAGGATTAAGCGGCACCTTTTCAGAATGGCAGGCAGTGACTAGTGGGGTACCGCAAGGCTCAGTGCTGAGATCCCAGCTATTTACAATATATAATAATGATTTGCACAGTGGAATTGAATGCAATATCTCCATGTTTGCGTATGACACGAAGCTGGGGGGCAGTGTTAGCTGTGAGGAGAATGCTATGTGGCTGCAAGGTGACTAGGATAGGCTGGGTGAGTGGGCAAATGCTTGGCAGATGCTGTATAATGTGGAAAAATGTGAGGTTATCCACTTTCGTGCAAAAACAGGAAAGTAGACTATTATCTGAATGGTGGCCGATTAGGAAAAGGGGAGATGCAACAAGACCTGGGTGTCATGGTACACCAGTCAGTGAAAGTAGGCATGCAGGTGCAGCAGGCAATTAAGCAAGCGAATGTTATGTTAGCATTCATAGCAAAAGGTTTTGAGTATAGCTGCAGGGAGGATCTACTGCAGTTGTACGGGGTCTTCGTGAGACCACACCTGGTGTATTGCGTACAGTTTTGGTCTCCAAATCTGAGGAACGACATTCTTGCCACAGAGGGAGTACAGAGAAGGTTCACCAGACTGATTCCTTGGATGTCACGACTTTCATATGAAGAAAGACTGGGTAGACTCGGCTTGTACTCGCTAGAATTTAGAAGATTGAGGGAGGATCTTATAGAGACTTACAACATTCTTAAGGGGTTGGACAGGCTAAATGCAGGAAGATTGTTCCCGATGTTGGGGAAGTCCTGGACAATGTGTCACTGTTTAAGTATAAGGGGTAAATCGTTTAAGACCGAGATGAGAAAAGCATTTTTCATACAGATAGTGGTGAATCTCTGGAATTCTCTTCCCCAAAAGGTAGTTGAGGCAGTCCATTGGTTATATTTAAAAGGGAGTTAGATGTGGCCCTTATGGTTAAAGGGATCAGGGGGTATGGAGAGAAGGCAGGTACGGGATACTGAGTTGGATGATCAGCCATGATCATTTTGAATGGCGGTGCAGGCTTGAAGGGCTGAATGGCCTACTACTGCACCTATGATCTATGTATCCATGTTTCTATGTTTCTAATGTTGGTCAGCATAGATAAATTGAAACGGTGAGCCATATTCCGTGCTGTATGTCTTCAAGATTTAATTACCTTCCCGAGACTGCCCTTCAGATATTGCAAGTTGAGTGATCAGTCACTACCTTTGAGTCACTGCAGAGCAAAATCCAGGAATATTTTTATGAAATAAATAATCAGGGACTCGGGCGGTGGTCTTTGTATTTCGCAAAATGCACGTTAAACGTTAAGTAGCCCCAGTGAAATGTAAATAAATCTCCGTGATCACAACAATTTAGATAATATTTTGACCAGCAGAATGCTTAGCAATATTTCAAGCGATGGGAATTCCGAAATATAAACTCATTGGATTAGCCGAGCATAGAAGGCTCCTTGTTCCAAACATTTTCTTTTTTTTTTGAAGGAAGTATCTCAACTCCACGCCCAATATTAATTTTGTAAGCTTGGCCTACCGTTTAGCTATCCCGAATATTCAATATTCATGCAGAGATTTTCCAGACAAATAGGCTTGACGCCGAGAGAATTCTGGACTTGGCAGCATTTAGTTAGCAATGCATGAAAGTAAGATTCTCACATCAACCCCGCACAAAATGTTGGAGTAACTCAACGACCCGGGCAGCATGTCTGTGGTAAATTAATATGGCGACGTTTCCCGTCGTGAACCTTGTTAGCCAGCTTGTAATGGGGTGTGGGGAGGGGAGGGGCAGCAGAAAACTGGAAGAAGGATGGGGGTCGAGCAAAGCCGGGCGAATTATAGGATGATACAATAATGCAGAGGGAAGGGGTTGTTTCATTGGCAGATTGTTGGACAGATGGCAGAGATGAAAATATGCGATTAAAGAAGCAAAGGAGAAAATAAGCGTGAAAAGTGAAGGAAGTGGAAGATTGCTCGCTGGGAACAGATCGTCAACGCAAGGAGAACGATTACGGGATTGATGGATAACTTAGCGCGTATCCAGGTGAGGCACAAATATTACGAGCGCGAAAGGGGTGCAGGAGTTCTGGGAAATCCAAATAGGTTATATGTATATTAAGGTGAAGAGATGAGCGAGAATAGAGAATAGGGAAAAAATAATAGCGAATATGGCTCCTCAGAAATCAACGCAGACATCTATGTATGGTGCAGTGGGAGGGAAGAACGTTATCAATGTTCTTTGTTTTTTTCCCATGGAGAAGGTCAATCACTTTTGTTGAAAATGAGAAGGCACAGTATTAATAGGAATCTGAGGGGTTACGTTATCACTCAGACGGTGGTAGGTTTTGGTAACGACCTGTCAGATGATGCAGTTGAAGCGTACCATAACAACATTTCAAATATTATTAGTCACATGGATAGGGAGGCTTTTGGTGGATATAGACTGAACGTGGAAAAAAAACGAATAGCTTAAGAGGGGCGTCTTATTCACATTCGACGATATGCACCGAAACAACTGTTTTGTAACGTATGCCCGATGTCTCTATGAGAAAAAATAATTGCAACTTTAAATGTGGGCATAAACGAGATGGGATATAATGTAAAAACAATGTAATATTGTGAGAACAGGAAATTGAATGACCTTGTTGTTCCTGAGGAGAAAAAACGACTCTCATAACCATAGTTACCAAGTTTCCAAGATCGTCAACATGAATGTGGCATGTGATGGACGATAAATGGGTGAGGATGCCCTCGTCCCTTGTTTCAATTATATCGAAACTTTAACACACTTTATCCAAACATAGGTCATTCGGGGGCTCCGATGTTGTAGTTTCTGTGATTACAGATAAAAACAGACAAGGCGGTTGAGAAGGCTTTTTGATAGTATCAGTCAGAGCATTCGATAGATAAGTTGGCATGTTATGTTACAAATGTGCGAGACGTTAGCTATGTGGCAGGTAGATTATTGTGTTCAGTTGGCCTTGCCACGAGGAATCAAAGTTATAGGGAAAGATAGGCCACGCCAGTAATTTATTTTTTAGAGCTTTGGGGAACGAATGCTGACTTTGTGGAGGTGTATATAATCATGAAGGGCCATGATTTGGTGAATTCACTTTATTTCCCAGAGTTGCAGAATAAAGAACCAGACGATCCAGGATTAAGTTGCGAGGAGAAAAATGTAATAGGAACCAGATGGACAGCTCTTTTAAACGGAGGCGGTACGAGTTGGGGAACGGCGGAAGAAATCACCGCGGAAGGTACATTAAAACCGTGTAAAGGCCATTTGGATAAATACATGGGAAGGATATTTTACTTAGATATGGCTCGGACGTGGGCAAAAGGATTAGCTGAGGTGCAATATCTTGGTCGTTAAGTACGATTTGGGTCGAGAGGCCTGCATCCGTTATGTAGCGCTCTATTACTATTAGCAAATCTCATTACAACTAACAAAATAGGGGCAGGATGTTTTCGTGCTCCACCGAGGAAGTCCATGCCCTAACACAATGAACAGTTTTGAAAAGCAGTAGAGCATTTTTAGGGAACAGAAAAATGAGCAATTGAATGGAACATTTTTCTGTCCTCTAATCGATGGAACAATTTGCGTCACTGTGGTCATTACGTTCCTAAGTTCCAAATCTGCTGTAGATGTGACATGTGATGAGTACAAACAAGGGAAAAGGGTGGACTTGCCCGGTCTTTCAATTACTTCGAAGCTAAAATTCAAATTCTCAAAGTAGTGGTTTCTTCTGCAGCTCTGTCGATGGAGCTTCTGTGATTTCTGATAAACGTAGGCAGGTAGACAAGGTGATGAATACTTTAGTCTTGCACTTCGGCCTTCCTCGGTCAGGGCATTGAGCATAAACGTTCTGATGTTATCTTGCAGTTGTGGAAGGCATTGTTGTGGTTGAATTTCGTTATTTCATTCAGTGTTCCAAGTCTCGAGGAAAGAAACTGTGGGAAATATTTTGCGGGCCAGGATATTAGTTCTTGGAGCGTCGGAGAAGCAAAAGTGATGTTAGCGCGCAGTATATAATCAGGATAGATATAGATTGTGTGAATGCAAGGAGTCGTTCCCAGCGTTCCAGAGTTTCAATGCGAACCCGAGGTGCAACTACTTCAAACTGAAGGGTGCAGTTGCCAGTGGATGTGTTGAGGCATGTACATTAACATCATATGAGTCATTTGGACAGATACATGGAAAGGAGCTATTTAGAGTGATAAGGATCAAACAAGATCACAAAGGACGAGGATCGATGTGGCATCTGTCGTCATGTCGGAAGGCCCATCTGTCTGCTAAACTGTTGGAGTCTTTCTACCGCTGTTCGGTAGAAACCATAGTGACGTACTGCATAACTGCCTGGTTTGGGAACTGTTCAGCAGCTGACAGAGAAACTCTGCAGAGGGTGATAAAAAACTGCCCAGGATATCATTGGACTCCCCCTGCACCCTCTGGAGGACATTTACCACTCCAGATGCCGCAGCAGGACCTGTAATATCGTGAAATACATTACACATCCTTGTCACCATCTGTTCACACTGCTACCCTCAGGAAAAAAGAACAGGTCGTTAAAGTCGCGCACTGCCAGACTCAAGAACAGCTTTTACCCATCAGCAATCTTGGAACTGATCTCTTTCTCGGGAGCGGCTTATGGGGAAGGAGGGGGGGGGAGACGGTGTTAATTTATGTAAATGTGAATCCATGGGTGGGTTTGGGGAGGGTGGGAGTGTTAAAAGTATGAGTATGTGAATGTTTGAAGTTCTTTTAAATGGTGAGACACAGTAATCTCGTTGTATGTGACACATGCAATGACAATAAAGCATTCCAATCTAATCTAATGTACGAAATGGGCCCAGGAACCCAATTCCTTAACGTGTGGTTCCATGACTCTCAGTTTGTCAGTCATCCGTTTCGGTCGGCAGGTAAACATCATCGTGCATGGACCTGCAGTATCTTGTAACCAAATAACTATCTATAACTACCATGTTATCTAAATGGTGGCCGATTAGGAAAAGGGGGCATGCAGCGCCACCTGGGTGTCATGGTACACCAGTCATTGAAAGTAGGCATGCAGGAACAGCAGGCACTGAAGAAAGCGAATGGTATGTTAGCTTTCATAGCAAAAGGATTTGAGTATAGGAGCAGGGAGGTTCTACTTCAGTTGTATAGGGTCTTGGTGAGACCACACCTGGAGTATTGCGTACAGTTCTGGTCTCCAAATCCGAGGAAGGACATTATTGCCATAGAGGGAGTGCAGAGGAGGTTCACCAGACTGATTCCTGGGATGACAGGACTGTCTTATGAACAAAGACTGCATAGACTCGGTTTATAGTCTCTAGAATTTAGGAGATTGAGAGGGGATCTTATAGAAACTTACAAAATTCTTAAGGGGTTGGTGCAGGAAGATTGTTCCCGATGTTGGGGAGGTCCAGGACAAGGGGTCACAGCTTAAGGATAAGGGGGAAATCCTTTAGGACCGAGATGAGAAGGACTTTCTTCTCACAGAGAGTGGTGGATCTCTGGAACTCTCTGCCAGAGAGGGTAGTTGAGGCCAGTTCATTGGCTATATTTAAGAGGGAGTTAGATGTGGCCCTTGTGGCTAAGGGGATCAGAGGGTATGGAAATAAGGCAGGTACGGGATATTGAGTTGGATGATCAGCCATGATCATATTGAATGGCGGTGCAGGCTCGAAGGGCCGAATGGCCTACACCTGCAACTAATTTCTATGTTTCTATGTAACTATTCTAACAAATATCGCGGAGCCCATGAAAGTACAGAGACACATTATCGTGCACATTATCTAGTCCTGATCGTGTGGGCCCTGATTGTATTACCCCATCTTTAATGTGGCACGTCTCATTCACTCTGCAATTGGTATACTTTAATAGCTGCATGAGACCTTAATAACTATCAGTGTATATGCAGCCGAGGGGGGTACAGATGCCCTTACATGTCTCACCAGCCATCTCTATGATGTTAGTCAGTCTGTTGCTTATAAAATATTCACTGAAGTTTCGAGGCAAGTGGGCCATCGCGATAATTAGGCGACTCGAATTGCTTCAGCAAAGTTACCATCCTTTTGAGAGTTTCAAATGATTTTAAAAAGCCCATATTTAAAAACTGATACATTGGAATAGACAGAAACAATACCTGCTAATTCACATATGCTTATGCTTCGCTTATTTGCTGAGCTATCGGGTTTGGCCTAGTATTTTTAAACCGGAGAAATATAACTCTATCTCCCTCTAATATTGTAGTATCCCTTAGGTTTGGTCATTATTTCACTCCTTCAATTTTAACATTAGGTATGGTGTATTCAGATGGATAATCGTGTAGCAATTTTTTCAGATGTTTGTTCAACGAATGGAATTAATGCCGAGTTGCTGTGAGGCCTGACGCGGTCACCAGGGATTTCTCTCTGCTGGATTTAAGCACCCGTCAGGAACCTTTCACCTCACAAGGAAAGCCTGATATCTCCAACACAAATACCGCGCGCAGCAGAAGTAAAACCATGCTGTCGAGCAGTGTTGCTGCAGCGATGTATAATCTGATGCTAACGAAACAAATATTTCGGGAAATAGAAAAGATAGTCTTCCCTGTCCTCGCTGCGCTCGGTATCCCGGGTAAGCAACAATGATAGGTTTTTGATTGTGCAATATTGTTCGGGTGAGCTGGTTCTACGTGATGTGAGATTGAGGGATTGCTCGCTCTATGGGATTGTATTTGTCAATTGCATTTGATCCCAACATTTCGACCGTCATGCCATTTCTTTACATGTTAATTAATTATGGCATTAATACTGTCGCCTTGTGTTCCTCACTTCATCGTTGTCCATCTGTTCTCATCCACGAGGCTTTCCATGTTTCTTGTACGTTACATTATGTTGTTGACATTCAGATGTTTTGTTCCCTCCACAGTTATCAGAAACGCTCATTTTAAGTTAGAGAATTTCGGCTGCTAATTGGACTGAACGCGGGCGCTGGTTCAAATCAACGATGCCATTGATATTCTCAGTGTGCAGGAATTCCACCTAACGTGAGACATTCCCCTCGTCTGTGTCCACACATTTGGTGCCTGCGCCTCTGAACATTTCCAACATCTGGTGGTTTTATTCTGATGTTATTCTTGGTATCTATGTTATTTTGATATTGACACATTAGATTATATGTCTATTCAGAACTATATTAACGTGACCTGGCAGATTAAATAAATAGCTTGAGTTATCGAGTAGTATGTTAGAGCCATAGAGTTGTTAATATTGGCCAAATTAGAGGTATTATCAAATGGACGATCTTTGCATTTGCAAGGCATGTTTGGCTACCTTCTGTGAGAAGTCACAGGCTGTGAGATGCTTCCAGAAAGTCTGGACTCCAGATTGATATACAAGATAAGGTCAGGTCAAGATGTCCTTTCCTTTGTTAAACTTCCTGAGGACTTTGCAGAAGACCTCAGAGGTATTGCAAATGCATAGTCAAGATTGGCTAAATAAGAGGGAGTGTAAATACTGTTAATAATGTTGCAAGGTGTCTGTTTTGCTGTGTGATGATTGGCTGAAGTGTGAAACCTTGTTTGAGTTGTTTATACAACCTGGGAAAATGTTGCATCTTCCCTATCTGACTATCTGACTATCTGACTATTGGCTATCTAACATTTCCGGAACCTTCCTCAGAAACATTGTAATGAGGTACGTTGTAATTGGGTTAAGGAACTATCAATAACAGAATAATGTATTCAATATTTGTGATTGGTTTGTAGGGGCAGCCTCCCCCCTCTAGCTTCGCGACACAGGGTCCGATGACCTATAACGAGTAAACCCCACGAGGATCGTCGTGGATCTCCGTGGGGGGGGGGTGGGGTCTTTGATGCGTCTGCTTGCACGAGGCTGAAGGGCTTGAACGAGCAAAGACAGGGATCGGACCCGCGGTGGTTAGGTATGGTATAGGGAGTTCGTTGGTGTTGGAAAGGATAGAGATTAGTGATCCTGTGCTTGACTCAGTGTTTTACTGAACTAGGCTAAGGGGTTAACTTTATTACATTGGGAGCTCGTCCGGGATCCCAACGGACCCTCAGACATAAGTTTGCGATCGGGGTGCTCAGCCGCTCCAAATTGCGAGGGGAGAAATCGGCGGCACGGTGCGGGTTTCTCATCGGTGTTCCCACTTCGCTGGTCGGAGCGGATCGATCATTCACGCGCTTGTGTTGGGGTCCCAACGAGATCTGAGAACAGTAGCCTAGCCAGCACTGAGGGTGGAGGAAATTGAGTCCTTGACTTTGGGGTGAAAGGCCCTTCAGCGTTAGTTAACAGCTCTTGCAGTCGAGCCATTGGGTTGGCCTGAAGCAAAAACAAATAAAGTAGCTGAGGGGTTTGGGTCCCTGCCCGGACTGGGATATCAGATTGGCTGGGGGTATCAGAGTGTGCAGGACTGGGTCAGGTTTCAGTACTAAGAGGTGAAGTACTGCGTCGATGCTGAGGGGGTAAATTGGTAAGGCATTTATAGATGGTGATCGACTTCCAGCGTGCAGCGGACACGCGCTGACGCCAGCTACGAAACAGATAGAAAGGAAGAAGCCCGTGGGTGAGCATATGAGGGTCCGAGTCCCAGCCTGTGGAAGTAGTACATAAAACGGTCGAGGGAGGGGTTCCGTATAGGTACCGGGAACTCAGTCGTTGATGTATATTTGTCAGAAAATAAATGTAACCAATTGCGAGAAGCTAATAATAAAGACGTCTGTTTTTAATTGAATTTGCGTACTAAAAGACGATTGGATTAACAAAAACGAGCTAAAATTGTTCCGATTCAAATTTGCTAAATTCAGGACTTCACATTGAAGTGCTGGCTTGATTCTATTCCAGGTTGACCTGTGTATAATAGGAGTTGGATGTTGTAAAAGCTGGATGTTGTATTTTCGTCCAGTTTAACCTGTGTCTAATATATATTTTATTTAAATTGTTAATAGTTAAAACCTGTTAAACGACAGTTTAAAAATATTCAACATATTTATTTACGGTGTAGTGCATTTGATTTAAATTTCTGAGTGTAGATACACTGTTTTAATAGTGCTTGAATAGCCTTAATGAGCACATAGTTTGATTAAACTGTTATTATAATTGGTCCGACTCGTGGCTGCACAACAAGGGGTCCGTTGGTTGAAAACAACACGAGGACGGATTAAAATATACTGTAATTTATTTTTGGACTGTACAGTTAACGAATGAGATATTAGGCGAATGTGTGTATTTTATATGGGAACGTGGTTTTGCATGATAGTAAAAAGTGGTATGATTTATTGTCTACATACGATTTTGCTCGCGTGTTTGAGGCACATTTGTCTGTGTTTAAATTGAAGTTGCTTTGGATGTAGGAAACTAGCTGCATAAGTGTTTTTGACTGTGATTGGTTATTCACTGAGCACGTTGATTTTTGACGACCAAAGGTAAATTTTTGAATTGTTATAGGTTAAAAGCTGTGTGAGTTCTGAATTCTAAGAGATTGTAAGGAATTTGGGTACACAATTGAAAGGAGATTCGATTGCGTGATTGTGTTGTAAGAAGTTCTCATTGTTCCCTATGAGAATAGAGAAGATTCAAACAAGAGGACATGACTTTAGAATTAAGGGACAGAGATTTAGGGGTAACATGAGGGGGAACTTCTTTACTCAGGGAGTGGTAGCGGTGTGGAATGAGCTTCCAGTGGAAGTGGTGGCGGCAGGTTCGTTGGTATCATTTAAAAATAAATTGGATAGGCATATGGATGAGAAGGGTATGGAGGGTTATGGTATGAGTGCAGGCAGGTGGGACTAAGGGAAAACAGTTGTTCGGCATGGACTAGAAGGGCCGAGATGGCCTGTTTCCGTGCTGTAATTGTTATATGGTTATATGGTTATAAGTGTGAGACTGCTGACGCATTGCGAAACTTTTCGCCACTGTTGAGAACTAGTTTAATAGTCTAGGAGATTGTGCGAGTCGGTGTGAATTGGTGTGAGTTAGTTTCAATTGTCCACGAGTATGGGAAATCAAGTAGAACGAGACATGACTGAAGATTCCGAAAGTCCACTGCAATTAATATGCAGTGAATTTCCAGAAAAAGCTGAGAGACTGCGACAATATTCTGGAGCATTGAATAAGTTATTAGGGGACGGATTGTGGCCCAAGGGGAGCGTTGGAACATTAAAGGCAATAACGTATATTAAACGAATTATTTGGTAATATAGTAACAGTGAGGTAGCTAAGAAGTTAATAGGATTGTGGAAAACATACTATGAGCACTATGCAACCTATTGTGGTGCATGGGCAGGAGGAGGCAATCCTTTGACTACTTGGTGGCATCGAAGATTACAAACTTTGGCTCAAAATGTAAGCAGTAATTGCCTGCTCTGCCAGAAATATAATCCAGGGAAAGTAATAGGATGTGACGAGGTAAAGCACCATTGCCTATGGGTCCGCTCCAGACATTGCAGATGGACTACATCGAACTAGAGAGGTGCCAGGGTTATAAGTATGTAGTTGTCATAGTCTATCTATTTAGTTGGTGGATTGAAGCTTATCCGACTCTTGGCAATAAAGCGGCTACATTTATCAAGGTGTTAATGAGAGAAATTGTCCCCTTGATTTGGCATCCCTATTCGACAGTTCAGATAATAGCCCACGCTTTATTGGGCAAATTAACAAAGAGTTGTGTGAACAGCAGCAATTACACCGTGCTTATCGAACACATGCTGAATGATTTGTGGAAAAGCGAATTAGGCTCTTAAAATTAATTAGCTGAATTCAAGGCGGAGACTGGTCTTGGTTGGATGACATTACTTCCTTTAGCTTTATTTCAAATGAGAGATGAAATCTTGACTGAACCAGCTAAAATTGTTTATGGGAAACCCTGAAGAACACCTTGGAATCATAATGCAATAAAAATAACCAACTTCCGTCATATGACTGCGGAGATGACCGATTACATTCTAGCGTTCACCCAAACATTAAGATAGATAGATAGATAGATAGATAGATAGATAGATAGATAGATAGATAGATAGATAGATAGATAGATAGATAGATAGATAGATAGATAGATAGATAGATAGATAGATAGATAGATAGATAGATAGATAGATAGATAGATAGATAGATAGATAGATAGATAGATAGATAGATAGATAGATAGATAGATAGATAGATAGATAGATAGATAGATAGATAGATAGATAGATAGATAGATAGATAGATAGATAGATAGATAGATAGATAATTTTTATTATCATTACAGCATCTGAACATGTACAACGAAATTAAAATGCCAATCAGTCAGTGCACCATTCACACATGTCTAAAAGCTAAAGACACGTAAGCATACACACACCACCATGAAATAAGCATAAGCACAAAACCATACATTATTCTGTCGATTGCACGATCCATTTGGTATGTAGCGCTTGCGCTCATTTGTTGGCCACATTAAGTGTGTGGGATAAAAACTGTGTTCTAGTCTGCTTGTCCTTGTCCGCATTGACCTGTACCGTCTGCCTGACGGCAACAGTTCAAACAGGGAGTGGCCGGGTTGGGAAATGTCCTATAACATGTTCTGGGATTTCTTGGGACAGTGGGAACTGTGTAGGTCCTCCAACGTGAGGAGAGGGCAGTCGACAATCTTCTGGGCGTTGTCAATAGCACTCTGGAGCGCTTTTCTGTGGGCCGATGTGCAGCTGGTGTACCACACGCATACACAGGATGTTAGGGTGCTCTCTATTGAGCACCGACAAAAGGACAGCAGGAGTATCTTGGTGATGTTGTTCTTCCTGAGCACCCTCAGGAAGTGCAGCCTCCGCTGTACCATTTTCAGCAGCGCAGAGGTGTTCACGCTCCATGTCAGGTCCTCCTCAATGTGGATTCCCAGGAAGCGGAAATCCGCCACCCTCTCCACACAGTCCCCTCTGATGATTAGTGGTGTAATGTCGGTTTTCTTCTTCCTGTAGTCTTCCATGAGTTCCTTTGTGCTTGAGATGTTGAGGAGCAGGTTATTCTCTCCACACCACACTGTCAGCTGCTGCAGCTCATCCCTGTAAGCGTACTCATCTCCCTCCCCCCCCCCCCCACCCCCAGAGATGAGCCCCACCACAGTGGTGTCATCCGCGAATTTGTCAATGGTTTTACTGTGGTGGGCGGGGTGCAGTCATATGTGAATATGGTGTAAAGCTGGGGGCTCAGCACGCAGCCCTGTGGAGAGCCGGTACTGAGGCTGAGGGACGTGGATATGTGATGGCCCATTCTGACTCTCTGGCTGCGACCCGACAGGAAGCTATTTATCAACGTGCATGTAGAGTGTGGAAGTCCCAGATGCCCCAGTTTGTTCACCAGTTTGTAGGGAAGGATGGTGTTAAAAGCAGCGCTACAATCCACAAAGAGCATCCGCACGTAGCTTCCCCGCTGCTCCAGGTGGGACAGTGCAGCATGGAGAGCTGTGGCTACAGCGTCCTCCGTGATCTGTTCGCTCTATACGCAAACTGATGGCGGTCAAAGCTTCGGGGCAGGAGTGATGTGATGTGTCCCCGGACCAGTTTTTGAAAGCACTTCATCGCCACTGGTGTGAGTGCGACTGGCGGGTAGTCGTTGAGGCTGCAAATATGTTTTTTTGGCAAGGGCGCTATGCTCGAGAACCCCATAAGAGATTCACACTGCAGAGTAAAGGCAGCATAGAGTGAGCTGTCACTTTTGGTTGCTTACACTAAAGTGGAGCCTGGAATCTCTGTCCTCGTAAAGAACCGGGTAAGGAAATGGTTAGAGATTCACTGAGAAGGACATTAGCAGGTGCTCCTAGCGACCCCAACAGAATGAATGAAGAAGAAAGGAATGCATGGGTGCATCTCTACCACCGTATCGGTAGCATTGTAGGCCATTAACTTGCTTTACTCCTGATTATCTTAGATAGTTTATACCCTACTAAGTGACAAGCACATGATATCGTGTCAAATGAGTGGAGGGAATTTACGCAAACGAAAACTATGGAGGTGAAGACTTATCACGCGGAAATCATGAAGCCCATGAAAACTTGGAAAGCTTGGTGAAATTATAGGAAATTACATCAGCATATTTTTGTTAAGATATATGTTAGAGTAAAGCAGTCATCGTTGTATTTAGGTTATTATTGATGATGGGTTGTCATAATGATAATATGGAGGAATGTTAATATTGGCCAATTTAGAGGTGTTATATAATGGAAGATATTTGCATTTGCAGGCCTGTTTGGCTTCCTTCAGAGAGAAGTTACAAGCTGTGAGATGGTTCCAGAAAGTCTGGACCCCAGATTGACATGCAGGATGAGATCAGGTCCAGTTGTCCTTTGCTATATTAAAATTCATGAGGACTTTGCAGAAGAGCTCAGAGGTGTTGCACATGCATAGTCAGGATTGGCCAGATAAGGGGGAATGTAAATACTGTTAATAATGTTGCAAGGTGTTTGTACTGCTGTGTAATGTTTGGCTGAAGTGTGAAACAATGTTTAGCTTTTTATTCAACCTTGGAAAATGTCGCATTTACTTGGTTAACTTGGTTAACGGACATATTTCTACAACCTTCTGTAGAAACATTGTAATGGGGTCATTTGTAATTGGGTTAGCGAAATGTCAGTAACAGCATAATGTAATCGATATTTGTGATTGCATTGTAGGGACTGCCACCCCCGCCTAGTTCGCGCCGCAGGGTCCGATGATCTATAAAGAGTGAACTCCACAAGGATCGTCGTCGATCTGGTACAGGGGCGCTTTGGGCTGCGTAACATTTCTGTGTTGTCTGCTGGCACGAGTCTGAAGGACTTGAACGAGCAGACACAATGATCGGACCCGCGGTGGTTCGGTATTGCATAGATATTATATTGTTCGTTATAGTTGGAAACAATAAGGTTTAGTGATCCGGTGCTTGACTCAGTGTTTTACTGATCGAGACTAAGGGGGGTAAGGTCTTGGAGCATAATTACAGGCATACAGTAATACGGCGAGGACAACAGACTGTTCGGCCCAACTCGCTCACACCGACCAACAATGTCACAGCTACCCTAGTTCCACTTGCTCCAATCCTGCTCCATCCATGTACCTGTCCATTTATTTCTTAAGTGTGAGGTGCTACATCTTGGCAGGACAAATCAAAATAGGACGTACATTGTAAATGGTAGGGAATTCAGGAATGCTGTGGAACAGAGGGATCTACGAATAGCTGTGCGTTGTTCCCTGAAGGTGGAATCGCATGTAGATAGGGTGGTAAAGGAAACGTTTGGTGTGCTGGCCTTTATAAATCAGAATATTGAATATAGGAGTAGGGAGGTAATGTTAAAAGTGTACAAGGCAGTGGTGAGACCAATTCTGGAGGTTGGTGTACAATTTTGGTCGCCTAATTATAGGAAGGATGTCAACAATATAGAGAGAGTACAGAGGAGATTTACTAGAATGTTGCGTGGGTTCCAGCAACTAAGTTACAGAGAAAGGTTGAACAAGTTAGGTATTTATTCTTTGGAGCGCAGAAGGTTAAGGGGGGTCTTGATTGAGGTATTTAAAATGATGAAAGGGATAGACAGAGTTGACGTGGATAAGCTTTTCCCATTGAGGGTAGGGAAGATTCAAACAAGAGGGCATGACATGAAAATTAAGGGACAGAAGTTAAGGGGGAACATGAGGGGGGACCTTCTTTACTCAGAGAGTGGTGGCTGTGTGGAATGATATTCCAGCAGAAGTGGTGGAGGCAGGATCGATTTTAACATTTAAAAGTAAAGTGGATAGGTATATGGACGGGAAGGGAATGGAGGGGTATGGTCTGAGTGCAGGTAGATGGGACTAGGGGAAAATAAATGGTCGGCACGGACTGGAAGGGCCGAGAATGCCTGTTTCCGTGCTGTAATTTGTTACATGGTTATATGGTTATATGGTTAAACGATGGGATAGTTCCAGCTTCAACTACCTCCCCTGGCAGCTTGCTCCGTGCACTCACTACCATCTGTTTGAAAACGTTACATCTCGGAGTCCTATTACATCTTTTTCACTTCACCTTGAACCTATGTCCTCTGGTCCTCGATTTCAGTACTCTGGGTGCAAGACTATGTGCATCTCCCGATCTATGCCTCTCATGATTTCGTAAATCTTTATAAGATCTCGCCTCTTCCTCCTACGGTCCATGGAATAGAGACACAATATACCCAACCTCTCCTTATCGCTCACACGCTCAAAACCTGACAACAATCTCGTAAATATTTTCTTAATCCTTTGGACTTTGGCTGGACTCTTTCAGAGGTGATGATCCACGGATTATCAGTATATTGATCACACCGCCTTCATTTCGCGCTGCTTCCATTCGTCTGCGGGGTGGTTCACCAAACCTGCCATTTATTTGCCTGCCACAGCTTCGGGGTTATCAGAGTAATCACGCACCTTGGGTTCGACATCAAAATGAACAATCTCGGCAGAATATCAGCGAAGCGAATGGGGTTTGCTTTTATATTCTCTTTCAGCCCTGCATGCGAATTCAAAATAAAATTCAGGCGTTGTTTTCATGTATTTCAAAGAACGGTTTCGGAGTCCCAACAGAAGTGGAAATATCTCGTTTATCCGTTCACCGAAATGGAAGTCGATATGTGGTCAATTATATTAAAAAATAATCAAAAATAGAAAACGTTCCACATTATCTCCGGGATTGTAATTTCACCGACAAAATTTCCGTTCCAGTGACCTGGATTCGCGATATATATTATCAAATCGAATACACGACACGGATAGCTCAGCTGGTCGAGGTGCAGCCTCACAATTTGGATACACAAATTAATATAGACACGCTGACCGCGCATGTATGGTTTTGATTATCACGGTTTCTCGCACATTCTACCGACGTGGGGTTTAATCGGCTAATTGACGTGTGTTGTTCGTAGTTTCTGAAGGGGTAGGCAAAATGTGTGGCGAGGCAATTACAATTACAACAGGATTCAGACAGTGTGTCTGAATTACAATAGGATGGCCAGCGGCGTGACTAGCAGTCGAAATAGACGGTTTCCGTGTGTCGCTATTTAGCCCCACCAGCTCACACATGTACTCACAACTTTGGTGTTATTGCGCATTTGTGTGATTCTTTGTCATTTAAACGTTTATAAATTCATAAATTATACGAACACAATTAGTTCATTCGGTCCAACGTCTACACAAGTCAAGAGTCAAGATAGTTTTATTGTCATGTGTCCGAGATAGGTCAATTAAATTATTGCTTGCTGCAGTACAACAAAACATGTAAACATGATACAGAACAGGAGATAAAAGTTAAAAGTTCAGTGTGACTATATGCCATAGGCCAAACATATACATAATAAATAAACAGTTAACGTGCAATAGGCTGTTATTGTTCAGAGTTTGTTTGATATAGTGTTTAATAGCCTGATGGCTGTGGGGAAGCAGCTTTTCCCGAAACTACATGTTCCAGACGTGAAGCTCCTGTACCTTCTTCTCGATTACAACGTGGCCAGGACGGCGTGGGGTATTTGATGATGTTGGAAGCTTTTTTGAAGCAGCGACTGCGATAGATCATTTCGATGGTAGGGAGGTCATAGCCGATGATGGAATGGGCAGTGATCACAAATTCCTGCATTATTTTCAGATGCTTGCCATTCATTCATGGCTGATACGTCTTGCCCCCTCATCCACATTCCCTTGCCTGCTCCCCATAACACTTGACACCCGTACTAGTCCATTCATTCTTCGTGCTTTTATCTATAATTACTAAAAGATGTTGTAGTTGAAACTTTTAACTGCATTTCCTTATTCTTTGTAGTGTTAGTTGATAATACCGTCCAAATTATATCAAAAGGCATAGGTGAAGCATTCCCCCACTTTTCTTGCAATGAGGACATGGAATGTCAGCTGGTTTACACCAGACGTACTACAGACTTTTCAGGCTAGCGAACTGTCCCCGCGATAAATAGCTGGGAGCGTTGCTACGTATCATTTTCCTCTTGCGTATATTTAAGAAGTGTACTGTCCATCTTTGTTACATTCAACATTCTGAGTTTACTCAAATACATGTTTGACGGTGACACTCCCCACACGTGTAACAATATATTATAACAATGTTGGATTATTTTTCCCGATCTGATGAACAGTTTATTTTTCTTTCGCTTACCCCCAGCTAACATACTGGTGATGATCATTCTGAAGCAGAGAAGATGCGGTCTGTCCAGGTGCGTCACGACCTACATGGTGGCCATGGCAGCGGCGGATCTACTGGTTGTTATTACCGATCTCACTTTCAGACACATTCCGATTGTCTATCCAGAGCAGTTTAATTTTGTGTTGTCTCTCCCATTATGTAACATTCACTCAATACTGATTTTTGCAGCAACTGACTCATCTGTTTGGTTCACTGTCTCTTTCACATTCGACCGTTTTGTGGCCATCTGTTGTGGGAAGCTGAAAGTTCAATATTGCACCGAGAAAACGGCGGCTGTGGTTTTGGGAACGGTGACAGTGTTCTTCTGTTTAAAGGACATTACTTGGTATTTTCTGCACATGAAAACTTATCGCCTTGGCAATAATCCTTCATTTTGTGGAGTTGAAATGAGTGTCAGTTATTCACATGCGTGGGGGGCAATCGAGATCCTCCATTATGTTCTCACCCCCTGTATCCCATTTGTGCTCATTCTGATCCTAAATGCTCTAACCGTCAGAAACATTTTAGTCGCCAGCAGAGCCCGCAAGCGACTTCGTGGTTGCGGCGGCGTGGAAAGTTGCAAAGACGCGGAAATGGAGAACCGAAGGAAATCTATGATTTTATTGTTTGTTGTCTCGGGAAATTTCATCGGGTTATGGGGGCTCTTTACGTTTAGTTTGATAACCAACCGATTGTTCTGGATGGGGTACACGAATTACAGGCCACCCGTTCTAGCGGAGGAGTTGGGATTCATGCTACAGCTCATGAGTTGTTGCACAAACACAATTATTTATGTTGCGACACAGGCTAAGTTCAGAGAACAATTAACAAAAATGGTGAAATACCCGTTTTATTTAATCACGAAACGTATAAAGTGGTAAGGTATTTGAAAATCTTTACAACGTCAGAAATCTATCCCACCTCCCATCCGCCCGTTCACCGACACAAAATTGTAAACTCGGTGCATTGGGAACACGCTTCCACGTCTTATCCCAGTAGCAAATATGGAATACACGACTCGTACTGTAACGGTATCTAGACTCCCGTTGCCTTCATCCACCAATTGCCGCCGCGACATCAAACGTGTCGACTTCTCCACTCCCCTTAATCAATCGAAACTTAACCCCTTCGTGCATGCTGCCGTCCGCTCACTAAGTATCAATCCCAATAGTGTAAACAAGCTCAGCTGATAACGAATATTGCTGGTTTACATTAGGCTGATCGCTACTATGCTGTAACTATACGTCAGTTAATACATACCTCCGTGTACCCACCCATGGGTCACAGCACCTCTGCGAACACGAGGTCACCTTCTCGCAAACCATTATCTTATCGCCCCTGTTATCTCTGCCCTAAAACTTAATAGTTCCTCTAGGCCACACTGCCTATTTCCAGCCCATTCCAACAATCCAAGAAAAGGACTAACATGGCAGACCCATCGTTTCTGGTTACTTATGTCCCAGGAGAATAATTTCCCATGCCAATAATGTATCCGTTCCCCCTGGTCTTGCTCCCTGCCAGCAACACGAGAGATACCCCACACGCTCTCCATTAGTCCAATGAATTCCAATTCATCGCTTCCGAGTTTTATTGAAAACAAATTTTGTTAAGTGAAAAAGTTAATGTCTTACATTCTGACTTGTTAAAAATTGTGTCCCGGTAATAATTAATATATCTGTCTTTGAAAACTCACTTGTACGGCGCTCCGCGATTTATCATTGTCTAGATAATCGAACGGGAAACCCATAACTGATCCATGTATCACTGTCGAAATTTCGTGTGAATAATAAAACCACGTTGCATTAGTTTTCTCCAACGTTCGTACTGGCTTACACGGATCTATGCCCACTCAAAGGACAGTTAATACTTCCACAGTCAACCTGGCCAACCTTTGTTGAAGGTGTGTACTTCCTTAAATATTCAGAACGGTATCGTGACCAATGCCCAGGACATTCCGTCCACGAATTTTCACGAAATTAAATATATATCGACGACTCACCTCTGCATTCTCATCTCAATCCACGTTGCCAGTAACCTTGTATTATCACCAAAGTTGGATGCAGCGACCTCAACCAATGATTGGTTGGGGTGAGAGAAGCTGAGTTCCACGCGCGGAGACCTGCTGTATTAGTCCTGCCCCAATTCACAGTTTCCGCTGATTACGGATTATTGCAATTGTTGTTTGTCGAGTAATCGACCATTAATTCCTGCCTGTATGTTCACATAATGCCGAATCTTCTCGATAAGCTCAATGTTACTACTTCGGTGCCAGTTTATCGCATGTCTCCTGAAAGTCCAAGCTCTCCATTGGACGGAATAGGAGCGGCAGCATGGAGCAACAAGTCCGGTGATTTGTTGGAGCATCTAATTTGATTACAGGAATACCAAATAAATTTAAGGAAAGGTGCACCCGAACGGCCATTTGGGAGCAAACTGTAGGGCGAACGACTGTGTGGACGTTAAGGGTGAGTCGTCGGTTCACGATTCTAAAGTGTTGTGTGGAGATCAAGTGCGAGTATTTTGTCCAAGAGTCATAAATGTTGTGAGGATATCAAGTGCCAGTCGGGCTTAGGACACTTTTGCGAGGAGGCTGAGGCTAAGAGACGACCAGAGGCAGATAGTTTCAGTCTGTCCTTTTGCGCGAGACTCTTCCTTTTATTATTATCAATTTGCTGAATTGCTGTGGCGATGGCAGGTAAGTTGGTAAAAAGCTCTCCGTGCAGAATGTGGAAAGTCGGGGAAACATTTGGTGACCCGGATGACATTAACTGTGGAATTCGTGTCCAGGTGCAGCTCATACACGTATTTGGAAAAAAGAGCAGCAGCTATATGGCCTCAGAACATTCCGGGAAATGCGAGCTTTTTGTGCAGGGTGAATAGCGAGGTTGTCCTGTCGAAAGTCCTGAAAGAGAGACGGCGGGTGACCACAGCGAACAGAATTGGACAAGCAGTGCTGTGACCCCTGTAGCCACACCCTTCAAAACAGGTACAACGGTTTGTGTGCAATTGGGTACATGACATGTCAAGGTTCAGCAGCAATGGCAGGCAAGGGTGCAACAACAATCCTGGAACTTAGGCTCAGTATCGAAAGGTGAAGTTAGGCAGAACAATAACGGTAAGCGACACAAAGGTGTCGGGTGCAGACAGGACATTCTGCAGCAGCTTTCGAGATTCCAGGATAATGTGCTGCCTCTCTGGTATCAGGGCCCGGATGTCTTCGAACGGCTGCATGTTATACTCAAGTGCCAGCGGGAGTAGCCGGAAGTCGTTGTAGATGTTGGCACTTCTGCCGTAGGTAGGAAAATAAATGAAGTTATGCAATAAGAATGCAGAGTGTAAGATAAAAATATAAAAATTGTGACCTCCAGATTAGTGATCTCTGGATTGCTTCCAGTGCCGCATGCCAAGTGAGGATAGGAACAGGAAGTTAGGAAGTTAAATATGCGCCTGATGCGTTCGTGCATGGGGCAGGAATTTATATTTCTGGAGCATTAGACGATCTTTGGTGGGCAGAAGCGACCTGTACACGAGGGATGGGTTGGTATGGAGGGTGATGAGCCAGAATAGGTAGGAGAAAGACAGAGATTGAAGAAGAACTGTTAGGTTAAATGACATTGGTATTAATGCAAGAAGCCTGACGAGTAAGGTATTTGAACTCGGAGCATGGAGAGGTACCCATGGAACTCAAGTAGCCAACGGGATTAAACGAAAAATGTATGACAGGAGATTGCAGGCAACTTCAAGACTAATATGGTTGTGATGTGAGGGAGATTTTAACTGATCCGATATAGATTGAGTTTGCCATAGTTTGCCATTGAGTCTACCCTGAATAAAACTATAACATAGTAATGACTAAATATAAATAATAAATGCATGGGAGAATGATGCCTATCTAAGAGATCGATCTCTTAGGTAGGCATAATTCTCCGTTCCTTTCATCCGCAGCACTTCTAATCCTTGAAGGTCTGTGCAGCTCACGTGCCGTCAGCGCTGCTCCAAGCCATCGATTTCATGCGGGGCTGAAGGCAGCAGAAATTCTGCCTTTGCAGGACTGCGCAGGAGCAGCAGCCTACTGCGCTTGCGCTAGTGCTAGTTTTTTGGCCGGGTTTTCAAATATGGATTGGCAATATTTTAAGTGTATCTTAGGAAACAGGGAGAGAAGAATGGAGCTCGTGTACCGATGATGTGGTAAATACATTTTGTGTTTATGTTTTTAAATATCGTACTTCCCGGGGTATGGGGGTGGGGGAGAGCTCCTTTCATAGCATTTGGGGAGTCTGGCCCGGGGTAAAGTTGCTGGGAGGGCACGAATGTTGTGCAGGAGGGGTCGGGAGCATGCCACTTGCGCCGCTCCTTGCACGGAGGCGTGCAAAACCTCTCTCCTGCCGCTCGTTGGCCTCACATTTCCCGCAAATCCTTAAATTCCGACAGCGCGATTGAGGTTACTCGGCTGTGGGAATTTAAGGTTTCGCAGGAAGCCGCTGACATGAGCGAGCGGCAGGTGAGAGTTGTTCAGACGGAGAGCACTGCCAGAGGTGAGCGGGCCGGCAGAAGGCGCTGAAATGGCGGACAGTTTGACTGGTCCGGTCGCAGTTACCCGAGCTGCTTCTATCCCCGGCTACAATGTGGTGGCTCCACGCCTGGAGCACCGCAACAGCGGTAAGTGACTGAGTTTCTTGCATTATCCCCGACCCCATCATTCTCAACAGTCCTGCTCTCCCCGAAACTTTACCCCTGGCACAGACTCCCCACACACTGTGAAAGGAACTCACCCACCAATTGGTCTCTTGCATTCAATAAGATGACAACTGATTCAACTTTTCCCTGTGTGCTACCGTTTTTCCCACCATCTCTCTACCTGCCATCACCCTTCACCCCCCCCCCCCCTTCAGTAATTCAGAATAAAGGAGACTAGGAAGCATTGGGCAAATTGACTTGTTACTGTTTTTATTTTTATTTACTATTTTTACGGAGAGAACAATCTGTGGATGCGCTGTTTTATATTTTATCCGACTGAGTGCCGACCCTGAGTAATTACTCACGCCACGTGCCTGGAACGGACGAATGGCCCACTTCTGCACCAATTGTCTATGTATCCATGCATCTATGGACCGAAGTTCCTTTGCGCCGGACACGTTTCCTCCAGTGGCAACATTTCTCTCCCAAAGAGTGAATGTTATAGGATAGACTAGACATGGATGAGTTCGGAGTGATTCCACGGAGAGTTATCCAAACAATGTAAACCATACATGAACGAGTGGTAGTTTGGTTGCAATAGATAAGCAAGATGCATAACTGCACACGCAAAACAATCGGGTAAAGGTCTCATTCAATGGGAAATTCAATTTGAATATTGTATATCACATACTTTCCATTCAACCACAAAGCACAAAGCATGGGTGTACACCTATTCTGCCTGTGCGAGTAATCGGCATGTTACAGTATTTGAAAAGAAGCATGGTGTTCCCAAAACAAGGCAATAGGCCTCCGAATTTGATAGTGTATTAGAAATGGACAAAATATGACTAACACATGTCAGTGGAAAATGAAGAGGGAACACAAAATTAAACGTACGAAAGCTAAGAAAGGAATCTGTAAGAGTTGGAACGAAATTCCAAACATATCTGAATTGGGACCAGGTGGCCGAGAGGATAAGGCGATGGACTGCCCACCGTGATTTGCATGCTGATCTTCGAATGCCACCCTCGTCGTTAGCTGTTCAGACTTTCGGCACAGCTCTTGTTGATACGTTTCAATTGGAGATACATCATGGAACAGGCGAAACGGCCAGCAGACTTGAAAGCGACCATCACCCGTTCACTCTAGCTATTAGCTGTTCCCCTTTCCAATCCACTACACACTAGGGACTATTTACAGATGGCGATTAAACTACAAACCCGCGCGTCTTTCAGGTATGGGGTGGATATCGGGCGAGTCCACACTGATTAAACCACAAAATAATTAAACCATATCGAAATATGAACGTTTCTTATCGTCACGCAATGTCGCACTGGCCAGTCTGCATTATGACCCGGAAAACATTTGGCAAGTCTCGCCACAATTGTTCGCATAGGAATGCAATTGATAGCGCGAAAGGTGGGTGTATATCCGGGCTGCTTTTCTTTCTCCGACATGGACAGGGTAGAGAGTCAGATTTTTTTTCTCAGTGTTGATATATCAAAACCCTTGCGGGGCAAAGGTTTTACAGGGATAACTCGCGGGTTCTTGGAAACCCAGCGGTGGTGGCAAAGGGATATAGCATTGTGGCGTTTATGCGACGTTTGCTTAGGCAGCTGGAGATAGGAGCATTTATCGACAGAGATCACTTTTAAGCAAATAATGGATAGTCTTGGATTCATGAACGGCACAGACATTGAGGGCCGAACAGCTGATCCTGTGCTGAATTTTCTATGTTTTTGATCCTTCTCCCTTTCTGCATTTGAACATCTATTACAATAGCCTAAACACGTTCAGTCAGATTGTCTTTGAATGTTCGTGGGGTAATGGTGCTCCTACAGCAGCTGCAAAACACTGCGGGGCGTGACGGAGATGTGTTCACCAACTGAAACAATCCAACGAAGGTATGAGGCCGGTGTTGTAAAAGTAAGGAGCTTATTTCTTTGAGCATTCATTTCGCTCCAGTTGACAGCAGTCTGTTCCCGTGTTAGCGGTGTACACGTTCCAACAGAGCACAGCAAATACTACACTTTTTTCGATCATGAGAATTGTGCTTATTAGAAGTATTTAATTGGAGAACATGTTTAAAACTTAGGGATTTGTTTCTCCAAACACATCCAACACGGAGGACATAAAGCACAGAGTAGATCAAACTTGGTCCAATTGCGTAGAGGATCAGCAAGCCTACGATATTACGGCGGAGGAGTTAATTGTAAAGATAACTATCCCGTCCTAACTGACGTAACATCGAAGAGATGTGAACAATTCGCAATCTAATATTTTGTTTTGTGATGGACATCAGAACAGATTAGGTCTGGAAGCGATTCTAGGCAATAGGTGGTCAGGCTGGCCGCACGGTCCAAGGCGCTGCGTTCAGGTCGCAATCTCCATTGGAGCCTTGGGTTAGAATCCCACCCCTGTTAATTTTACAATGTGCTCACAATTCTCCTTCTGCTAGGTTTCTTGATTTCTATTTAGCGTCCTTCAAAACGATCACAACCCCATCTCGCATAATGTTTGCACGATCCATCGCAAGGCTCAACTTTTCACCATTTAACTGACCCGTCATATTCCTAATTTCCTTTTTTTCCTCGACATTTATCAATGGCGGTGCTTAACGAACTCAAAAGAGGAGGAAGCATTGGTTAACTGGACGAATGCAACACAATCCGGCCTTCTCCATGACCTCCGCGCTGTTATCGGCACGAACCCACCTCACACCCTCCACTGGATATTGTCCCTACAACTGCAGAAGATCCAACCCTTGCCCATTCATCATCTCCTTCACCTTTGTCCAACATAGTCTACAACATTCCACGCCTGCCCTGAAGTTAACATGCAGGTATAGACAATAGACAATAGACACTAGACAATAGGTGCAGGAGTAGGCCATTCAGCCTTTCGAACCAGCACCGCCATTCAATGTGATCATGGCTGCTCATCCCCAATCAGTACCCCGTTCCTGCCTTCTCCCCATATCTCTTGACTCCGCTATTTTTAAGAGCCCCATCTAGCTCGCGCTCGAAAGCATCCGGATAACCTGTCGCCACCGCCCTCCGTGGCAGGGAATTTCCACAGACTCGCCACTCTCTGTGAGAAAAAGAGTTTCCTCGTCTCTATTCTGAATGGCTTGGTCTTTATTCTTAAACTGTGGCCATTGGTTCTGGACTTCCCCAACGTCGCGAACATGTTTCCTGCCTCTAGCGTGTCCAAGGTCTTAATAATGTTATATGTTTCAATGAGATCCCCTCTCATCCTTCTAAACGCCAGAGTGTACAAGCCCAGCTGCTCCATTCTCTCAGCATGTCAGTTCCGCATTCCCGGGAATGAACATTGCAACCTACGCCTCACTCCCTCAATAGCAAGAATGTCCTTCCTCAAATTAGCGCAAAAAACTGCACACAATACTCCCGGTGTGGTCCAACTAGTGTTTTGTACAAAAGCAGAAGGACCTTTTTGCTCCTATATTTGATTCCTGTTGTTATACATGCCAACATGCCATTCGCTTTCTTCGCTGCCTGCTGTACCTGCATGCTTACTTTCATAGACAAATGTGCAAGGACCCCAGATCCCGTCGTACTTCCCCTTTTCCCAACTTGATGCCATTTACATAGTAATCTGCTTTCCTGTTTTTGCTATCAAAGTAGACAACCTCACATTTACCCTGTTAAAGAAGGAACTGCAGATGCTGGAGAATCGGGGGTTACACAAAAAGCTGGAGAAACTCAGCGGGTGCAGCAGCATCTGAGGAGCGAAGGAGATAGGCGACGTTTCGGGTCGAAAGAAGGGTCTCGACCCGAAACGTCGCCTATCTCCTTCGCTCCTTAGATGCTGCTGCACCCGCTGAGTTTCTCCAGCTTTTTGTGTAACCCTCACATTTATCCTCATTGAACTTCATCTGCAAAGCATCTGGCCACTCCCCAAACCTGTCCAAGTCACGCTGAATTCTCATAGTAACCTCCTCACAGTTCACACTGCAACCCAGCTTGGTGTCATCTGTAAATTTGCTAATTTTACTTTGAATCCCTTCATCCAAATCATTGATGTATATTGTAAATAGTTGCGGTCCCAGCACCGAGCCTTGTGGATCGCCACTCGTCACTGCCTGCCATTCCGAAAGGGACCCGTTAACCCCGACTATTTGTTTTCCGTCTGCTAACCAATCTCTATATATGTCAGCACTCTGTATATTGGGCAGTAAAGACAGCTAATGGCATATTGACTTTCATTCCGAGATGATGTGAGTTTAGGAGCAAGGAGGACCAATTGAATTTGTACAGGGCCATGGTGAGACGGCACCCGGAATATTGTGTATACTTTTGGTCTCCCAATTTGAGGAAGTGTATTATTCCTATGGAGAGAGTGCAGCGTTGGTTCACCAGGTTAATTCCCGTGATGGCGGGACAGACATATAATGGAAGAATGGGTCGACTGGGCTTGTAATCGTTGGAATTGAGAAGGATACATGGTGTTTTTATCGAATAATTTTCTAATTTTTAAAGAATTGGACAGGTTAGATGCAGAAAACATGCTCCCGGCTGTGGGGAAGTCCAGAATCGGGGGGGGGGGGGGGGGGTCACAGTTTACGTATAAGGAGTAGGACATTTGGAACTGAGAAGAGCAAAATCATTTTCTGCCAGAAAAGTGAATTTGTGGAATTATCTGCCTCAGAACGCACTGACGTCGATACATTCAAAAGAGGGTTAGATAGGGCTCTTAGGGCCAATCGAATCAATTGATATGGGTATAGACAGAAACGGGGTGCTGATTGTGGATGAAGGGCCGAATTGCCTACTCCTGCCTCCAATTGTCTATGTATCTATTTATCTATGGACATTTGTTTAGTGTCCATTTGCTCCGGAAAAGATTCCTCCAGTGACAAACGTCCTCTCCGAAAGATTGAATGTAGTAGGATGGACTAAAACGGTTTAGTTTAGAGTGATTCCACGGAGAGCTATCCAAACAATGGAAACCAAACACGAATGAGTGATAGTTTGGTTGCAGTAGATGAGTAAGATGTATTATCAAACACGCCAACAAACGGCTAAAGGTCTCATTCGGCAATGGGATATTCAATTTCAACCTTGCGAAATGCATACTTTCCATCCAACCACAAAGCGCGAGGGAAATGCCTTTACACCTTTTCTGCCTGTGCGAGTAATCGGCATGTAAACGTAATTAAAAAGAACCATGATGTTCCCAAAACAAGACACTATGCATCATAATTGAGAGTGTATCAGAAATCGACAAAATATTACTAAATAGTGGAAAGTGGAAAGTGAAGAGAGAACACATAATTTGACTACGGAGTCGCGTGAGTGACAACGTGAAGAAGGCAGTCCCCACGCATGCGCGTCTTTACGTTTGTCGCATGGCGCACCGACTGACTGGCGGGCGCGCTGCTCCTGCCAGCGGTATGTGTTATACCTGGAAGGAAAGTTTAAACTTATTTATAAGGTAGTTTTTTTGTATTGCAGGAACCTCTTCACAGAGTTTTCCTGTTGGATTCGGGGAGACCCGGGCCGCAGGGCCGGACGGGCCGCAGGGGAACCTTTATGGACCGCGGGGAATCCCAGTCACGGACCATAGGGAATCCCGGTCATGACCTCGGGGAGACCCGGGAACGGAGACCGCGGAAGTGAGAGTAGCGGGCGGCGGTCAAAATCGCCTTTCCACTCGCTGGCGGTGGAGCGAGCAGCTTCAGAATGGTGCCGGTAGCACTTAGGCAACCCCGTTGGGAGGGTTAGCCTCGAAATTATATCTCCCTCTCTGCGGAAGGGAGCATAGGGAAGAGGCCCTTTCATTCAAACAAGTACGGCCAGGAGCACCTAGGCAATCCCGCTTGGAGGGTTAGCCACAAAATGATATATCCCTCTCTGAGGAGGGGAGCTTAGGGAAGAGGCCCTTTATTTCAAACGAGTCGGGCCAGGAGGAGGAGTGGATCCCCTCCTTCATGGGTAACGTTTTTTAAACGTTCAAACCCACATGGAGCACCTGATGGAGAGGTGCTCCACAATTATATACTCCAAAGGAGGGAGTTATCAGCCCGGGTATTATGGAGAAACCGCATGCAGCGGCACCTGTTTCAGGGCTGCACAATGTCTCCCTCTCTGAGGTAGGGAGCATTCAGAATCAGTTTTCAGTCTGACCGTGAGCAATAAACCTGATATTGGTCCGCTGGAGGGGCCATGTCAGCGCATGTGTCCTCAGGGGCTGTGGCAGCACCTGTTTTCAGGCCTGCCTACGAATCTCCCTCTCTGTGGAGGGGAGTGCGAGTGGTCAGTATGTTACTGACTCCAAATTCGAAGTGTGTCCGTGGAACATACTGGAGCACATGCATGTGGCTCCAAGGAAATTCTCGCAAACAAAAGGATTACTGCCGTGGGCAGAAAACCCGGAAGGGGACAGAGTTCCCCTCACGGCCGGCAGTGAACAGCGCTATCAGGTGTGACATTGGAGAAAATAATCCACACACCCTACCAGTCCTACACTTCAATCAAGGACAGGAAAATAACCCACATCAGGGGCCCTTGGGCTTGCCATAAGACCACCGGTAGCCATGGAGGTAGGTGTCTCTGGTTCTTCCAAAATATGCGGTATGTCGACCACTTATAATTTGGTGATATTTACGCTTGTTTTCTGTAAAAATGACAATGATAAGATTCAGATTCATTGCTGACATGTGAGAGCCAGATATTATGGCCAGAGTTGTCTTTTCGAGGCAGGCTCAGTATTATGGCCAGGATAACCTTTCGAGACAAGCTACTGGAATCTGGCCAGAGTTGTCATTGAAGGCAGGCACGGAATTATGGCAGGCGTGGCCTGTTCATTGCGAAAGATGGAGGATGTCGGTTTATACTTGATTTAACGTGCATGTACAACATAGATTTACAGTATAGTACTTCGTTTCTGACTAACAAACTTATTTCGTTAGGATCTTTATAGACACATAGAAACATAGACGAGTGGGTGCGGGAGTGGGTCATTCGGCCCTTCGAGCCTGCGCCGCCGTTCAGTGTGATCATGGGTATAGCCAGTGGACTGGCCACGACTGTCGTCTGTCGCAGAGAATTCCAGAGACTCAACACTCTCTGTTTGAACTCCTATGAACAGAGAGAGTACAGAGGAGATTTACTAGAATGTTGCCTGGGTTCCAGCAACTAAGTTACGGAGAAAGGTTGAACAAGTTAGGTCTTTATTCTTTGGAGCACAGAAGGTTAAGGGGGGACTTGATTGAGGTCTTTAAAATGATGAAAGGGATAGGCAGAGTTGACGTGGATAAGCTTTTCCCATTGAGGGTAGGGAAGATTCGAACAAGAGGGCATGTCATGAGAATTAAGGGGCAGAGGTTTAGGGATAACATGAGGGGGAACTTCTTTACTCAGAGAGTGGTGGCTGTGTGGAATGATCTTCCTGCAGAAGTGGGTGGAGGCAGGATCGATTTTAACATTTAAGAGTAAAGTGGATAGGTATATGGACGGGAATGCATTGGAGGGGTATGGTCTGAGTGCAAGTAGATGGGACTATGGGAAAATGAATGGTCCGCACGGACTGGAAGGGCCGAGAAGGCCTTTTTTCCGTGCTGTAATTGTTATATGGTTATATGGTTATGTGGTTATATGGTTATGAAATGCGTCGATTTCGAAAATGAATTCCATTCAGGTCCCAGTCACAGGGATACCAGGAGACATTTGGAATTTATCTGGATGGGGCAATGATAACAGTTATTGCCTTGTAAATGGGCTACTTCAGCTCCCAGCCCATCTACCAAATTACTAAACCGATGCTGGGACTGCTCAGAGCTCAAAAACATTTGTTATGGCTTATCTGGATGATATTCTAAAGTTTGGTTTATTAAAATCAACGGTATCAGCCGCAACTATATTTGAGAAATTGAGGTCCTCATCCATCCAGTTTCTTTAAGTTGATACCAACTATAGTTATAGATTATTTGGGTTTATCTTTAACTATAAATTTATCTGTGACTCCGCCCTGCTGCAAGAGATTGGAATCAATAGAAGCCTGTAACAACCTTGTTATCAAGCGGTCTTCTATTCATCAAGTGTAATTGGAAATATAGCAGCTGTGTTTCAGCTGTACGTTTTGGCCTTTGCATTATCAGGACCTATAACGGGCAAAGGAGTAACCTTTTCAGTGCCATATAGGTCGTTATTAACATCATACCTATCCTATTACGAGCTGAAGCTATCAAAGTCACAATGGTGGACGAACTACATTGCTCCTGTACTTTTGCTCAGTAACTCTTCAATTATATTACAAACTGATACTAGTACTATAATATGAAAACATTGTGAATAGCATCTCCAGTTATGGATGCAGATGGATTTGCACGAGTTAACTATTTTCAGTTATATGGTGTCAACTACCTGTACGACACTAGCTGTATTCTATGAGTTGAAAGTTTGTTCGAATATGCATAATCTGCATGTTCAAGCACAAGTTGATACAATATGATGGTGACATGTTAATCACATGGGTGCAGTCAAGTTACATGTCCTGTGATAATTTACCTAACCTCATTTGACGAGGGTGTATCATCACGTAAGAATCTATGACAACACAGTATGGATGTTGCATCACAATGTATTTAATGACATTGTGGTTCGATGGAACATCAAATATCAATATGCTTGCATCCAGGCTTAATCACCTGTTGCAAAAATATGTGGCACAGTGGCAATAGATGTATTCTCACTACTCTGAGGAGGAATGTTCTTTATGTCGTTCCTCCAATATTGCCTCATAAATTGGGGTCTTGCACAACATCCAGCAAGATCTCGCCCCAGGCACGCCATAATGCTTGACCGGCCTATGCAGCTATGGTTGCTCCTAAATGGTGGAAAAGATTATAATACCGTATATGGTGATCCTAAACACAAACATTTGGTGGTTCACCCCGTGACTGAGGAAACCGTCCTCTGCATGATAAAATTAGTTATAGAGTTTAAGTCTCTGAGAAGCCGATCTATGTGCTTGCCCACTGCAGAGTGCAGGGATAGCACCGAGAAAGCAGCACATGCTTCCTCATCAGGGGATGGGAAATATTTTCTTTTAATGCCAATGTTCCATATAATACGGCACAGATAACTACCGTCTCAGTTAAGACTCAGGTACTCGGAGATATGGGATGTTATCATTGTTCTTAAACTACTTCGCCAGTAGGGGCCAGCTACATCTCTATCCCTGGCAAACTCACTTACAAAGTGGTTGTGCTCGTGGCGCTCGTCTCAGCGCAACGGGCCCAGCCAATACTTATATTGTGACTGGACAGGATGGTTACATCTGCTAATACATTTATATTTTAAGTTGATGCTGTAGTTAAGCAGAGGAGACCAGAGGCGTCAGGTCCCAAACTATTTTCTCATGGCATACCCCATGGACCTTTGGTTGTCTGTAGTCACTCATTTACAACAATACGCTAAGGTCACCTGGAATCGTGTCCGGCATGAAATCACAGAGCTTCAAAGTCTTCACGTAGTCACTCACGTAACTCCGAAGTAAAATAATAAGATTAAACGAGAACTTACCAGGTTGAAGTTTGATCTTTATTTGATGAAGAGTTACTATGAGCGATTACGTGTCCACCGCTCCCACCCTAATATCATAAAGCTCAACTGGCAGTTTCAGTCATCTATAATCTGACTATGTTAGTTCAACAACTGTTGTCTGTAATTTCACACCGCTGCTTTGAAGGTTGATGCGCATGCGTGGGGACGGCCTTCTTCACGTAATCGCTGATCGTAACTCCCCATAAAATAAAAATCAAACTTCAAACTGGTAAGTTCTCGTTTAATCTTACTATTAAATGTACGAACGTTAAAAGCAATCTGTAAAAGTTGTAATCCAAACATACCAGAAATGAGACCAGGTGGCCGAGAGGCTAAGGCGGTGGACTGCGAACCCATTGTCATTTGCACGAGGTTCTTCGAATCCGATCCTCGTCGTGAGCTGTTGTGACTTTCGGGAGAGATATTGTTGATGAGTTTAGATTGGAGATACAGCATGGAACAGGTCAAACGGCCAGCCGAGTTGAAACCGACAAGTTGACTCTATTTATTTGGTGTCCCACTTTCCTATCCCCTACACACTAGGGACAAATTACAGTTGCTAATTAAAGTATAAACCCGCGCGCCTTGCGGGTGTGGAAGGAAACCGGAGAACCACTCAAATTAACTCACAAAATAATAAAACCAAATCGAAATATGAACTTGTCTCATATTCACGCAATGTCGCAGTCTGCCTTATGACCCGGACAATTTAAGGTAATATTTGGAAACTCTCGCCACATTTGTTCGCACACGAATGCAATTAATGACGAGAAAGTCGGGGTGAATATCCGGGTTGCTTTTCTTTCTCCGACATGGACAGAGTAGAGAGTCAGAAGATTTTTTTCTCAATGTTGATATATTAAAACCCGTGCGGGGCAAAGGTTTTACAGGGATGGGTCGCTGGTGGTAGAGGCAGATATCATACTGGCGTTTAAGTGGCCTTTGTATAACCAGATTGAGATACAGACTATTTAGCGAAACAGACCACTTTCAGGCCGATAATAGATCGTTTTGGCTTCATGAATGGTGCAGTCATTGAGGACCGAACGGCTGATCCTGTGCTGAATTGTCTATGTTTTGTGTTCCTTCTTTCGTTCTGATGTTTAATATATTAAGGGAGATTAAACATTTTCAGTCAGATTTTATTTGAATGTTCGTAGGATAAGGGTACTCCTACTGAGGAGGTAATAAACCTAAACAACGACGTAGACAGGAAGATGTGTTCACCAAATAACATTACAACGAACGAAGAGTTATTGTCACAAGGTACGTGGCCGCTCTTGTAAAAGCAAGGAGTTTATTTCCTTGAGCATTCGTTTCGTTCCAGTTGACAGCAGTCTGTTTCTGTGTACACGTCCCAACAGCGCACAGCAAATACTGCAATTTTACACTCATGCGAATTCAAATTCAAGTGAGTTCAAGTGAGTTTATTGTCATGTGCCCCTGATAGGACAATTAAATTATTGCTTTGCTTCAGCACACAAAACATAGTAGGCATTTACTACAAAATAGATCAGTGTGTCCATGTAACATAATATAATTATGTACACACGTGAATAAATAAACTGATGAAGTGCAAAAACACATAATGAGTTATTAATAATGAGTTTTGTCCAAGCCAGGTTTAATAGCCTGATGGCTGTGGGGAAGTAGCTATTTCTGAACGTGGTTGTTGCAGTCTTCAGGCTTCTGTACCTTCTACCTGAAGGTCGGAGAGAGATGAGTGTGTGGCCAGGATGGTGTAGGTCTTTGATGATACTGCCAGCCGTTTTAAGGCAGCAACTGCGATAAATTCCTCGATGGAAGGAAGGTCAGAGCCGATGGTGGACTGGATAGTATTTACTACTTTTTGCAGTATTTTCCTCTCCACGGCGCACAAGTTGCCGAACAAAGCCACGATGCAACCGGTTAGCATACTCTCCACGGTGCACCTGTAGAAGTTAGAGATAGTCCTCCTTGACAAACCGACTCTACGTAATTTTCTCCGTAAGTAGAGGCGCTGATGTGCTTTCTTGATGATTGCATTGGTGTTCCCGGCTCAGGAAAGATCTTCAGAGATGTGCACGCCCAGGAATTTGAAGCTCTTGACCCTTACAACCATCGACCCGTTGATATAAACGGGACTGAGGGTCCCCGTCCTACTCCATCCTTCCAAAGTCCACAATCAGTTATTTGGTTTTGCTGGTATTGAGGACCAGGTTATTGTGTTTGCAACATATGGACAGTTGCTCGATCTCTCTTCTAAACTCTGCCCCATCCCCATCAGTGATACGTCCCACAAAAGTGGTGTCGTCAGCGAACTTGATAATGGAGTTCGCACTGTGACCGGCCACGCAGTCATGAATATAGAGTGAGTTCAGCAGGGGGCTGAGCACGCAGCATTGAGGTGCTGCCGTGCTGATTGTGCTGAATATAAGTATTTAATGGGAGATGTTTTTGAAAGATGGTGATTTGCATCTCCCGAGATATCCAACAGGGTGGACGTAAAGCACATGGATCTAACACGGGCCAATTGCGTAGTGACTCAGCATGGCAATGATACCACGGCGGAGTAGATTATTGTGAAGTTAGCTATCCCGTCCTAACTGACGTAACATCGAACAGATGTGAACAATATGCGATGTAATATGTTATCTCCTGATCGACATCAGAAGAGATTAGTTGAGGAAGAGAGTCCATACAATATGTGGTCAGGATGGCCGAGCGGTCTAAGGCGCTGCGTTCAGGACGCAGTCTCCACTGGAGGCGTGGGGTCGGATCCCACTCCTGGCAATTTTACAATTTACTCAAATTTCTGTTTCTGCTGGCTTTCTTGAATTCTATTCGCCGCCCTTCAAAACGTCACAACCCATCTCGCTTAGATTGTGCACGATCTATCGCCTTTCCTGAACTCATACTTGCCTTTATCGACCCAAAACAAGACGCAAGGCTCAACTTTTCACCATTTAACTGACACGTCATGTTCCTAATTTCCATTGTTTTTCTCGCCATTTATTGATGGCGGTGTTTATGCAACTAAAAGGGGGAAGAAAAATTGGTTAACTGGACGAATGCAACACAACTGTCCAACATATACTGGCTGTGCAACGGCCTGTCCGCGCAGCGCCTTCTCCATGACACCCCAGCGCTGTTATCAGCACAAACCCACCTCACCCCCTCCATGGATATTTTCCCTACAACGGTAGAAGGTCCAACCCTTCCCCATTCATTATCTTCACCTTTAACCACGTACTGAAATAACATTTTCAGATACATGTGATACATGCACTTCGTCCAACGTGGTCTAGTACATTCCACGCCTGCCCTGAAAGTAAGCATGCAGGTATATATAATAGATAATATAAAATAGGTGCAGCAGTATGCCATTCAGCACTTCGAGCCAGCACCGCCATTCAATGTGATCATGGCTGAACATCCCCAATCAGTAGCCCGTTCCTGCCTTTTCCCCATATCCCCTAACTCAGCTATTTTAAGAACCCTATCCAGCTCTCCCTTGAAAGCATCCAGATAATCTGCCTCCACCTCCCTCTGAGGCAGATAATTCCACAGACTCTCCACCCTCTGTGAGAAAAAGTGTTTCCTCTTCTCCGTTCTAAATGGCTTACTCCTTCATCTAATACTGTGGCCCCTGGTTCTGAACTCCTCCAACATTTGGACCATGTTTCCTGCCTCTAGTGTGTCCAGGGCCTTAATAACCTTATATGTTTCAATGAGATCCCCTCTCATCCTTCTAAACGCCAGAGTGTACAAGCCCAGCTGATCCATTCTCTCAGCATATGGCAGTCACGCCATCCCCGGAATTAACCTTGTAAATCTACACTGCAGTCCCTCAATAGCAAGAATGCCCGTCCTCAAATTAGGGGACCAAAACTGCACACAGAACTCCAAGTGTCGCCTCACTAGGGCTCTGTCCAACTGCAAAATACCTATTTGCTCCGATATTCGATTCCTCTTGTTACCAAGGCCAAGGCCAACATCAACAGCAACAAAGAGAAGCAGGAGAAAACACCGATTGGCGCTAGCCCGGGTGGTAGGAGAGTTAGAAGTGAGTCAGAGGGGGAAGTCTGTTGAAAAGGAAAGGCAAAGCTCAGGCAGACTTTACTCAGATCCCCCGTGAATTTTGAAGCAACAGCAACAAAGATAAGCAGGGTAAACACTCATTGGCCCTCGCCCGAGTGGGAAGACAGTTAGAAGTAAGTCAGAGTGGGGAAACAGTTTAAAACAGAGGATTTTGGATTGTGAATTGGTAAATTAGGCAATGTATCAGTCAATATAAGCAAGACGGTACGTAGCGAGCAGCAGTGAGGGAGCGCCTTATGAGGGAAGTGCCCTGTGAGAAAAGTGTTAGTCTCTGGCTCGAGAGACTTGGTCGAGGAGGCTGAGGAGAGGAGGCTACGCAAAACGCTGGTGAGGGAGAGAAAAAAGAAAGGGGATGGCGGGCAAGCTGATTCAGTGTGATGCTTGCAGTATGTGGGAGGTCAAGGACACTGCTGGTGCCTCTGGATGCTATAAAATGAGAGATGTTCATCCAGGTACAGCTCCTGAAGGACGGTGTTGTGAAACTGGAGAAGCAAGTGGATGACCTCAGGTTCGTACGAGAAACCTGTCGTTCCTCGACAAGTTCTTCAGTACGATTGCTACACCTAAGGAACTGGAAGAGAGACGATAGGCGACGGTAAGAAAGGGAGGGAATCAATGGGATGCAAAGATCCCCGTGTGTTGCACCTGTTGGGAACAGGTTCGCCCACTGAGAAGCTGTCGGGACAGAAAACGTTATCACACTGAGCGGCGGATTGGCTTGCGAAGCAAAAAGGGCTGTTGAGCCAAAACCAATGAGACCGACGTCAGGCAACGTCATTGTAGTGTGAGACTCCATTGTGAGAGGTATGAACAGGGGTTTCTTCGGCAACAGACGGGAGTCGAGGATGGTGTGCTGCTTTCCTGGTGCTAGGATCCAGGATGTCGTGGACAGAGTGGAAGGGCGCAGGTGAGCAGCCGGAAGTGGTAGTGCATGTCGGCACAAACGATGTCGGAAAAAAGGGGGTGAATGCTCTTAAGCGTGACTTTAGAGAGCTCGGAAAAATGCAGAAAAGCAGGACCTCCAGGGTTGGTATCTGCGGTTTGCTTCCAGTTCATCGTGCTTGCGAGAACAGGAACAGGGAGATACGGGACCTGAATGTGTGGCTGAGGAACTGGTGCGGGGGGCAGGGATTTAGATACTTAGATCGCAGGGATCTGTTTTGGAGTTAGGGGGAAATGTCCAACAGGGACGGATTGCATCTCAACAGGTGGGGGGGGCAGCAGTCTGGCAGGCAGGTTTGCCACAGCTACACGGGAGGTTTTGAACAGAATAGAAACATAGAAACATAGAAATTAGGTGCCATTTACATTTACCAAAGTGTTTTACATTTGTTATATGAATAGTATACACAAGCAAAGTACATACATATATACAAATAGCCCTCGCTCAGAGGACGCCAGGAAAGGCTTTGGAGAACAGATACGTTTTTAGCCTAGACTTAGAAACGTAGAAACATCACAAATAGCGGCCATTCGGCCCTTCGAGCCTGCACCGCCATTCAATATGATCATGGCTGATCATCCAATTCAGTATCCTGTACCTGCCTTCTCTCCATACCCTCTGATCCCCTTAGCCACAAGAGCCACATCTAACTACGTCTTAAATATAGCCAATGAACTGGTCTCAACTACCCTCTGGGGCAGAGAGTTCCAGAGACCCACCACTCCCTGTGTGAAAAAAGTCCTTCTCAGCTCGGTCCTAAAGGATTTACCCCTTATCCTTAAGCTATGACCCCTTGTCCTGGACCTCCCCAACATCCGGAACAATCTTCCTGCATCTAGCCTGTCCAACCCCTTAAGAATTTTGTACGTTTCTATAAGATCCCCTCTCAATCTCCTAAATTCTAGAGAGTATAAACCGAGTCTATGCAGTCTTTGTTCATAAGACAGTCCTGTCATCCCAGGAATCAGTCTGGTGAACCTTCTCTGCACTCCCTCTATAGCAATAATGTCCTTCCTCAGATTTGGACACCAGAACTGCACGCAATACTCCAGGTGTGGTCTCACCAAGACCCTATACAACTGAAGTAGAACCTCCCTGCTCCTATACTCAAATCCTTTTGCTATGAAAGCAAAATTCATTTGCTTTCTTCACTGCCTGCTGCACCTGCATGCCTATTTTCAATAACTGGTGTACCATGACACCCAGGTCACGCTGCATCTCGCTTTTTCCTAATCGGCCACCATTTAGATAATAGTCTGCTTTCCTGTTTTGCCACCAAAGTGGATAACCTCACATTTATCCACATTATACTGCATCTGCCAAACATTTGCCCACTCACCCAGCCTATCCAAGTCACCTTGCAGTCTCCTAGCATCCTCCTCACAGCTAACACTGCCCCCCAGCTTAGTGTCATTCGCAAACTTGGAGATATTACCTTCAATTCCCTCATCCAGATCATTAATGTATATTGTAAATAGCTGGGGTCCCAGCACTGAGCATTGTGGTACCCCACTAGTCACTGCCTGCCATTGTGAAAACGACCCGTTTACTCCTACTCTTTGCTTCCTGTTTGCAAGCCAGTTCTCTATCCACATCAATACTGAACCCCCAATGCCGTATGTTTTAAGTTTATATACTAATATCTTATGTGGGACGTTGTCGAAAGCCTTCTGGAAGTCCAGATACACCACATCCACTGGATCTCCCCTATCCACGCTACTAGTTACATCCTCGAAAAATTCCACAAGTTTCGTCAGACATGATTTTCCTTTCGTAAATCCATGCTGACTTTGTCCAATTATTTCACCACTTTCCAAATGTGCTGCTATCCCATCTTTAATAACTGACTCTAGCAGTTTCCCCACTACCGGTGTTAGACTAACTGGTCTGTAATTCCCCGTTTTCTCTCTCCTCCCTTCTTAAAAAGAGGGGTTACGTTAGCTACCCGCCAATCCTCAGGAACTACTCCTGAATCTAAAGAGTTTTGAAAGATTATCACTAATGCATCCACTATTTCCGAAGCTACTCCCTTAAGTACTCTGGGATGCAGCCTATCTGGCCCTGGGGATTTATCGGCCTCTAATCCATTCAATTTACCCAACACCACTTCCCGACTAACCTGGATTTCACTCAAGTCCTCCTTTGACCCGCGGTCCCCTGCTATTTCCGGTAGATTATTTATGTCTTCCTTAGTGAAGACGGAACCAAAGTAGTTATTCAATTGGTCCGCCATATCCTTGTTCCCCATGATCAACTCACCTGTTTCTGACTGCAAGGGACCTACATTTGTTTTAACTAATCTCTTTCTCTTCACATATCTATAAAAACTTTTGCAGTCAGTTTTTATGTTCCCTGCCAGTTTTCTTTCATAATCTATTTTTCCTTTCCTAATCAAGCCCTTTGTCCTCCTCTGCTGGTCTCTGAATTTCTCCCAGTCCTCTGGTATGCTGCTTTTTCTGGCTACTTTGTGCGCATCATCCTTTGCTTTGATACTATCCCTGATGTCCCTTGTTATCCACGGATGCACTACCTTCCCTGATCGATTATTTTTCCAAACTGGGATGAACAATTCTTGTAGTTCATCCATGCGGTCTTTAAATGTCTTCCATTGCGTATCCACCGTCAACCCTTTTAGAATTGATTGCCAGTCAATGTTGGCCAATTCACGTCTCATACCCTCAAAGTTACCTTTGCTTCAGTTCACAACCATTGTTTCTGAATTAACAATGTCACTCTCCATCCTAATGAAGAACTCGATCATATTATGGTCGCTCTTGCCCAAGGGGGCACGCACAATAAGACTGCTAACTCACCCTTCCTCATTACTCAATACCCAGTCTAAAATAGCCTGCTCTCTCGCTGGTTCCTCTACATGTTGATTTGGATAACTATCCCGCATACTTTCCAAAATATCCTCTTCCTCAGCGCCCCTGCCAATTTGATTCACCCAATCTATATCTAGATTGAAGTCACCCATTATAATTGTTTTGCCTTTGTCGCACGCATTTCTAATTTCCTGTTTGATACCATCCCCAACGTCACTGCTACTGTTAGGTGGCCGGTACACAACTCCCACTAGCGTTTTCTGCCACTTAGTGTTTCGCAGCTCTACCCATACCGATTCCACATGCTCCAAGCTAATGTCCTTCCTTTCCATTGCGTTAATCTCCTCTCTAACCAGCAACGCTACCCCACCACCTCTTCCTTTCTCTCTATCCCTCCTGAATATCGAATAAGGGGGTTGGGTGTGGGGTGTCAAAGGGATAATCGAGAATGGAGTTAAATGGAAAGAGAGCAACGGGATGGTTAATGACCCCAGAATTAATGACAAAGGAAGCTCATAAAGGGATAGGAGAGTATGGCCAAGTTTAATAGGGATCGATGTGAAAGGTGAGATGCGTAAGGAATTAAAAGTATTGAACATGAATGCGCGAAGTATAAGAAGCAAAGTAAATGAGATTGAGGCTCAGTTAGATCTTGGCAGATATGACATTGTGGGGATTTCTGAGACGTGGCTGCAGGAGGATCGGACCTGGGAACTTAATATTCAGGGTTATACATCCTATATTAAGGACAGGCAGATGGACAAAGGGGGGGGGTAGCTCTGCTGGTAAGGGATGGAATTCAGTCCCTTGCGAGGGAAGCCATAGGGACTGACGAGGTAGAGTCACTGTGGATTGAGTTGAGGAATTGCAACGGCATGAAGACACTAATTGGTGTTATTTACAGACCACCAAATAGTTGCCCGGATGTAGGGTGTAAGTGCAGCAGGAGTGCAAACTGGCATGTAACAAAGTCACTGTGGTGATTGGGTATTTCAATAACCATATAACCATATAACAATTACAGCACGGAAACAGGCCTTCTCGGCCCTTCCAGTCCGTGCCGCCCATTCATTTTCCCCTAGTCCCATCTACCTGCACTCAGACCATACCTCTCCATTCCCTTCCCGTCCATATACCTATCCAATATGCAGGTAGACTGGGACAATCAGGTTGGTTCAGGACCCAGAGGAAGAGAGTTTGTAGCATGCCTCCGAGATGGATTCTTAGAGCAGCTTGTAATGGAGCCGACCAGAGAAAAATCAATTCTGGATTTTGTATTGTCCAATGAACCAGATGTAATAAGAGGTAGTGATCATAATATGATTAGTTTTAATCTGCAATTTGAGAAGGAGAAGTATAAATCGGAAGTGGCAGAGATGCAGTTGAACAAAGGGGATTATGAAGGCATGAGAGAGGAGTTGGCCAAGGAAGAGTGGAAAGGAATCCTAGCAGGAATGAGGGTGGAACAGCAATGGCAGGAATTTCTGGGCATAATCCGTAAGACGCAAGATATTTTCATTCCAAAAAGGAAGAACGATTCTAAGGGGAGTAGGAGGCAACCTTAGCTGACAGGAAAAGTTAGGAATGGAATAAAACTAAAAGAAAAGATGTATAACACAGCAAAGAGTAACCGGAAGCCAGAGGATTAGGAAACTTTCATAGCACAACAGAAGGAAACAAAACGGGCAATACGGTATGAAAAGATGAAGTGTGAATGAAAGCTGGCCACGAATATAAAGAAGGACAGTAAATGCTTCTTTAGATATGTTAAGAAAAAAAGAGTAGCAAAGTCAAATGTGGGTCCTTGAAGACAGACACGGGTGAAATTATTATGGGCACCAAGGAAATGGCAGAAGAGTTGAATAGTTACTTCGGATCTGTCTTCACTAAGGAAGACACAAACAATCTCCCAGATGCACTGGAGGATGGAGGACCTAAGAGGGTAGAGGAACTGAAAGAAATGTTCATTAGGCGAGAAATATTATCGGGTAGGCTAATGGGAATGAAGATGATAAATCCCCTGTTCCAGATGGTCTGCATCCCAGGGTCTTCAGGGAGGTGGCTCTTGAAATAGTGGTCGCATTGGTGCTCATTTTCCAATGTTCAATCGATTCTGGATCAGTTCCTGTGGATTGGAGGATAGCTAATATTATCCCACTCTTCAAGAAAGGAGCGAGAGAGAAAACGGTGAATTGCAGACCAGCTCGCATGTCTTCGGTGGTGGGAAATATGTTGGAGTCAATTATTAAAGAGGTAATAATGTGGCATTTGGACAGCAGTAAAAGAATGTGTCCAGGTCAACGTGGATTCATTAAAGGGAAATCATGCTTGAATAATCTTCTGGATTTTTTTGACGATGTGACAAGTAAAATGGATGAAGGGGTGCCAGTGAATGTAGTGTATCTAGACTATCGGAAAGCCTTTGATAAGGTCCCGCACGGGAGACTGGCGACTAAAATTAGAGCACATGGTATTGGGGCTGAGTGTTGACATGGATAGAAAATTGGTTGGCAGACCGGAAGCAAAGAATAGGAGTGAACGGGTCCTTTTCAGAATGGCAGGCAGTGGCGAGTGCAGTGGCGCAAGGCTCGGTGTTGGGGCCGTAACTGTTTACCATATATATTAATGATTTGGAAGAGGGAATTAGGAGCAACACTAGAAAGTTAGCGAATGACACAAAGCTGGGTTGCAGTGTGAACTGTGAAGAGGATGTTAGGAGGTTGCAGTGTCACCTGGACAGGTTGAGTGGGCAGATGTGTGGCACATGCAGTATAATATAGATACATTTGAGGTTATCCACTTTGGCGGCTAAAACAGGGGGCAGATTATTATCTCAATGGGGTTATGTTCGGTAATGGGGAGGTACAGCGAAACCAGGGCGTCCTTGTGCACCGGTCACTGAAAGTTGGCGTGCAGGTACAACAGGCAGCAAAGAAAGCTAATGGAATGTTGGCCTTCATAACAAGAGGACTTCAGTATAGGAGTAAATAGCTTCTTCTGCAGTTGTTAGGGCTCTGGTGAGACCACATCTGGAGTATTGTGTACTGCTTTGGTCACCTAATTGAGGAAGAACATCCTTGTGATTGAGGCAGTGCAGCGTAGGTTCACGAGATTGATCCCTGGGATGGAGGGACTGTCATATGAGGCAAGATTGAAAAGACTAGGCTTGTATTTACTGGAGTTTAGGATGAGTGGGGATCTTATAAAAACATATAAAATTATAAAAGGACAGGACAAGCTCGATGCGGGAAAAATGTTGGCAATGTTGGGCGAGTCCAGAACCAGAGGCCACCGTCTTAGAATAAAGGGGAGGTCATTTAAGACTGAGGTGAGGAAAAACTTTTTCACCCAGAGAGTTGTGAATTTATGCAATTCCCTGCCACAGAGGGCAGTGGAGGACAAATCACTGGATGGATTAAAGAGAGAGTTAGATAGAGCTCTAGGGTCTAGTGGAGCGAAGGGATATGTGGGGAAGGAAAGCACGGGTTATTGATTGGGGACGATCAGCCATGATCACAATGAATGGCGGTGCAGGCTCGAAGGGCCGAATGGCCTCCTCCTGCACCTATTTTCTATGTTTCTGTGTACAAGGACCTCCAGATCCCGTTGTACTTCCCCTTTTCCCAACTTGATGACAATTAGATTGCAATCTGCCTTCCTGTATTTGCTATCAACCTGGATAACCTCACATTTATCCGCATTATACATCATCTGCCATGAATCTGCCCACACCCCCAACCAGTCCGAGTCACCCTGCATTCTCATAGTATCCTCCGCACAGTACCATTACCACCCAGCTTGGTGTCATCTGCAAATTTGCTAATGTTACTTTGAATCCCTTCATCCAAATCATTGATGTATATTGTACATAGCTACGGTCCCAGCACCGATCCTTGTGGTACTAGTCACTGCCTGCAATTGTGAAAGGGACCCGTTAGCCACTCATCTTTGTTCCCCGTCTGCCAACCACTTATCTATCCATGTCAGCACTCTGTATAGTAGGCAATAAAGACAGCTAATGGCATGTTGACCTTCATTGAGAGATGATGTGAGCTTAGGAGCAAGGAGGTCCATCTGCATTTGTACAGGGCCCTACTGAGACCGCACCTGGAGTATTGTGCGCAATTTTGGTCTCCTAATTTGAGGAAGGGTATTATTACTATTGGGGAAGTGCAGCGTGTGTTCACCAGGTTAATTCCAGTGATGGTGGGACAGAATATAATGAAAGAATGGGTCGACTGGGCTTGTATTCACTGCAGTTTAGAAGGATCAGTGGTGTTCGTTTCGAATAATGTTCTTATGTTTAAAGGATTGGACAGGTTAGATACAGAAAACACGTCCCCGACGTTGGGGGTGTCCAGAATCAAGGGGAGGGGGGTCACAGCTTACGTATAAGGGGTAGGACATTTAGAAGAGGAAAATCATTTTCTGCCAGACCAGTGAATTTGTGGAATTCTCTGCCTCAGAAGGCAGTGGAGCCGATGCATTGAAAAGAGGGTAAGATAGTGCTCTTAGGACCAGTCGAATCAATGCATATGGGGATAAGACAGAAACGGGGTGTCGATTGTGGATGATCAGCCATGATCTCATTGAATGGCGGTGCTGCCTCGAAGAGCCGAATAGCCTACTCCTGCCCCCAATGATCTATGTATCTATGGACCGAAGTTTGGTGTCCATTTTATCCGGACAAGATTCCTCCAGTGACAAAATTTCTCTCCGAAAGATTGAAAGTTGTAGGATGGACTAGAAACGGTTTAGTTTGTAGTGATTCCACGGAGAGCTATCCGAACAATGGAAACCATACACGAACGAGTGGTAGTTTGGTTGCAGTAGAGGAGCAAGATGTATTATCACACACGCCAACAATCGGCTAAAGATCTTATTCTGCAATGGAATATTCAATTTGAACCTTGTAAATCACATACTTTCCATCAAACCACAAAGCACGAGGGAAATGCGTTTACACCTTTTCTGCCCGTGCGAGTAATCGGCATGTAAACGTTATTGAAAAGAACCACAATGTTCCCAAAACAAGACACTATGCATCACAATTGGGAGTGTATCAGAAATCGACAAAATATGACTAAATAACTGTCAGTGGAAAATGATGAGAGGACACATAATTAAATATCCGAAAGTTAAAAGCAATCTGTATTGGTTGTAATCCAAACATACCAGACATGGGACCAGTTGGCCGAGAGGTTAAGGCGATGGACTGCGAGCCCATTGTGATTTGCACGCGGATCTTCGAATCCCATGCTCGTAGTGACTTCGGCAGAGATATTGTTGATGAGTTTACATTGGAGATACAGCATGGAACAGGGAAACGGTCAGCCGAGTTGAAACCGACCCGTTCACTCTATCTATTTGCTGTCCCACTTTCATATCCCCAACAAACTAGGGACAATATACATATGCCAATTAAAGTAGAAACCCGCGCGTCTTGCGGGTGTGGGAGGAAACCGGATGACACTAATTAACTCACAATTAACCACACTAATTAACTCACATAACAATAAATCCAAATCAAAATATGAACTGTTCTCATATTCACGCAAAGTCGCACTGGCCAGTATACGTTATGACCCGGAAAACATATGGTAACATTCGGAAAGTCTCGCCACCTTTGTTTGCATACGAGTGCAATTAATGACTAGAAAGTCGGGATGAATATCCGGGCTGCTTTTCATTCTCCGACATGGACACGGTAGAGAGTCAGAACATTTTTTTCCTCTGTGTTGATATATTAAAACCCGTGCGGGGCAAAGGTTTTACAGGGATAAGCCACGGGTTTTTGGAAAGCCAGCGGTGGTGGTAGAAGCAGCTTTTGAATAACCAGATGGAGATGCAGACTATTTAGTGACACAGACCACTTTCAAGCAGATAATAACCATATAACCATATGACCATATAACAATTACAGCACGGAAACAGGCCATCTCGGCCCTTCTAGTCTGTGCCGAACACTTACACTCAACTTGCCCCATCCACAGACCATAACCGTTCATTCATTTCCCGTCCACATACCTATTCAATATATTTTTGAATTATAAAATGGAACCTGCCTCCACCAGTTCCAGTGGAAGCTCATTCCACACAGCTACCAGTCTCTGAGTAAAGAAGTTGCCCCTCATGTTCCCCCTAAACTTCTGCCACTTAATTCTCAAATAATAGATCGCCTTGGCTTCCTGAACGGCGCAGTCATTGAGTGCCGAACGGCTGACCCTGTGCTGAATTTTCTATGTTTTGTGTTCCTTCTTCTCAGACTTTTTTTGAAATATAGTAAGGGAGACTAAACATGTTCAGTCAGATTGTATTTGAATGTTCGTGGGATAAGGGCGCTCCTACAGCAGCTGTAAAACCCCGAAGGTCGCGACGACGTAGACACCAAGATGTGTTCTCAAAAAGAAACATTACATCGAAGAGTTTTTGTCACAAGGTACGAGGCCGGTCTTGTAAAAGCAAGGGGTTTATTTCTTTGAGCATTCGTTTGGTTCCAGTTCACAGCAATATGTTTCCGTGCCAGCGGTATACACGTCCCAACAGAGCACAGGAAATATTGCAATTTTTCACTCGTGAGAATTGTGGTTATTATAAGTATTTAATGGAATATAATTTTTGAAAGATGGGGATTTGCTTCTCCAGAGATATCCAACAGGGTGGACGTAAAGCACGTGGATCAAGCACGGTCCAATTGCGTAGTGAATCAGCATGGCTATGATATCACGGCGGAGTAGTTTTTTGTAAAGTTAACTATCCCGTCCTAACTGACGTAACATCGAATAGATGTGAATAATGTGCGATGTAATACTTTGTCTACTGATGGACATCATAAGAGATTAGTTGAGGAAGAGAGTCCATACAATACGTGGTCAGGATGGCCGAGCGGTCTAAGGCGCTGCGTTCAGGTCGCAGTCTCCACTGGAGGCGTGGGTTCGAATCCCACTCCTGACAATTTTACAATTTACTCACATGTCTCCTTCTGCTGGGTTTCTTGACTTCTATTTGCTGTCCTCCAAAACGATCACAACCCATCTCGTTTATTTTTTTGCACGATCTATCATCTTGCCTGAACTCATCCTTGCCTTTATCGACCCAAAGCAAGACGCATGGCTCAAATGTTCACCATTTAACTGACCCGTCATATTCCTAAGTTCCCTTTTATTTCTCGCCATTTATTAAAGTCAGAGACGGAAGAAAAATTGGTTAACTGGGCGAATGCAACACAACGATCCAACATATACAGGCTCTGCAACGGTCTGTCCGCATACAGCCTTCTCCATGACACCCCAGCGCTGTTATCGGCACAAACCCACCTCACCCCTCCCCCCTCTGGATATGTTGCCCACAACTGCAGAAGGTACAACACTTGCCCATTCATCATCTCCTTCACCTTCAACCACGCACTGAAACACCACTTTCAGAAAAATCAGAGATACATGTGATACATGCACTTCGTCCAACGTGGTCTAGTACATTCCACGCCTGCCCTGAAAGTAAGCATGCAGGTATAGATAATAGATAATAGACAATAGGTGCAGTAGTATGCCATTGAGCCCTTCGAGCCAGCACCGCCATTCAATGTGATCATGGCTGATCATCCCCAATCAGTACCACGTTCCTGCCTTCTCCCCATATCCCCTGACTCCGCTATGTTTAAGAGTCCCATCGAGCTATCTCTTGAAAGCATCCAGAGAACCTGCCTCCACCGCCCTCTGACGCAGAAAATTCCACAGACTCAACTCTTTCTGTGAGAAAAACTGTTTCGTTGTCTCCGCTCTAAATGGCTTACACCTTATTCTTAAACGGTGGCCCCTGCTTCTGTAGTCCCCCAACATAGGGAAAATGTTCCCTACCTCTAACGTGTCCAAGGCCTTATCAATTTTATATGTTTCAATGCCATCCCTCTCATCCTTCTAAACTCCAGTGTGCACAAACCCAGCTGCTCCATTCTCTCAACATATGACAGTCCCGCCATCCCGGGATTAACCTTGTAAACCTACGCTGCACTCCCTCAATAGCAAGAATGTCCTTTCTCAAATTAGTGTACAAGAACTGCACACAATACTCCAGGTGTGGTCTCACTATGTCTCTGTACAACTGCAGAAGGACCTCTTTGCTCCTACATTCTATTCCTCTTGTTATAAAGGCCCAAATGCCATTCGCTTTCTGCATTGCCTGCTGTACCTTCATGCTTAGTTTCGTAGACCGACGTACAATGACCCCAGATCCTGTTGTACTTTCCGTTTTCCCAACTTGATGCCATTTAGATAGTAATCTGCCTTACTGTTTTTGCTACCCAAGTGGATAACCTCACATTTATCCGCATTAAACTTCTTCTGTAATGCATCTACCCACTCCCACAACCTGTCTAAGTCACAGCGCATTCTCATATTATCCACCTCACAGTTCACACTGCCACCCAGCTTGGTGTCATCTGCAAATTTGCTAATGTTACTTTGAATCCCTTCATCCAAATCTTTGATGTATATTGTGAAAAACTGCGATCCCAGTAACGAGCATTGTGGTACCCCACTAGTCACTGCCTGTCATTCTGAAAGGGACCCGTTAATTCCTACTCTTTGTTTCCCGTCTGCCAACCACTTCTCTATCCATCTCAGCACTCTGAATAGAAGGCAGTAAGGACAGCTAATGGCATGTTGACATTCAATGAGAGATGATTTGAGTTTAGTAGCAATGAGGTCCAATTGCAATTGCACAGGGCCCTTATGGAACCACACCTGGAGTATTGTGTGCAAGTTTGGTCTCCTAATTTGAGGAAGGATATAATTGGTATTGAGGGAGTGTAGCGTAGGTTCACCAAGTTAAATCCCGTGATGGCGGGACAGACATATAATGAAAGAATGAGCCGACTGGGCTTGTATTCACTGGAATTTAGAAGGATCAGTGTTGTTCTTATCGAACAATTTTCCAATGTTTAAAGGATTGGACAGGTTAGATACATAAAACATGTTCCCGACGTTGGGGGAGTCCAGAATCGGGGGGGGAGGGGTGGTCAAAGTTTACTTATAAGGGGTAGGACATTTAGAAATCAGAAGAGGAAAATCAATTTCTGCCGGAGCAGTTAGAGCGTTAGATAGGGCTCGTTGGGCCAGTCGAATGAATCGATTTGGGGAGAAGACAGAAACGGGTGTTGGTTGTGGATGATCAGCCATTATCACATTGAATAGCGGTGCTGGCTCGAAGGGCCGAATGGCCTACTCATGCCACCAATTGTCTATGTATCTAGTTATCTATGGACCGAATGTTTAGTGTCCATATGCTCCGGACAAGATTCCTCCACTGACAAAATGTATCTCCAAAAGATTGACTGTTGTAAGATGGACAAGAAACGGTTTAGTTTAGAGTGTTTCCACAGAGAGCTATCCGAACAATGGAAACCATACATGAACGAGTGATGGTTTGGTTGCAGTCGGTGAGCAAGATGTATTATCACACTCGCCAATAATCGGCTAAAGGTCTCATACCGCAAAGGGATGTTCAATTTGAAGCTTGTAAATCGCATACTTTCCATCCAACCACGAAGCACGAGGGAAATGCGTTCACACCTGTTCTGCCTGTGCGAGTAATCGGCATGTAAAAGTTATTGAAAAGAACCACGAAGTTCCCAAAACAAGACTATGCATCAGAATTGGGAGTGTGTCAGAAATCGACAAAATATGACTAAATAATTGTCAGTGGAAAATAAAGAGAGAACACATACTTAAGTGTACGAAAGATAAAAACAATTTGTAAAGGTTGTGATCCAAACATACCAGTAATGCAACCAGATGGCCGAGAAGTTTAAGGTGATGGACTGCAAGCCCATTGTGATTTGCTCGCGGATTTTCAAATCCCATCCTCGTCGTGTGCTGATGTGAGTTGAGGCAGATATATTGTTGGTGAGTTTAGATTGGAGATACAGCATGGAACAGGTCAAACGGCCAGCCGAGTTGAAACAAGACCAGTTCACTCGATGTCTTTGCAGTCCCACTTTCCGATCCCCTACAAACTAGGGACAATTTACAGATGCCAATTGAAGTACAAACACTCGAGATTTGCGGGTGTGGGAGGAAACCACACTAATGAACCAAATCGAAATATGAACTTTTCTCATAGTCACGCAATGTCGCACTGGCCATTCAGCCTTATGACCTGGAAAACATAAGGTAACATTTGGAAAGTCACGCCACATTTCTTCGCATACGAATGCAATTAATGTCGAGAAAGTGGGGCGAATATCCGGGCTGCTTTTATTTCTCCGACATCGACAGGGTGGAGACTCAGAACATTTTTTTCATAATGTTGATGTATTGAAACCCGTGCGGGGTAAAGGTTTTACAGGGATAAGTTGCGGGCTCATGGAAAGCCAGCGGTGGTGGTCGAGGCAGATACCATGGTGGCGTTTAAGCAGCTTTTGCATAACCAGATGGAGATACAGACTATTTAGCGACACAGACCGCTTTCAGGCAGATAATAGATCGTCTTGGCTTCATAAACGGCGCAGTCATTGTGGACCGAACGGTTGATCCTGTGCTGAATTTTCTATGTTTTGTGTTCCTTCTTTCGTTCTGTTTTTTGATATATTAAGGGAGATTAAACATGTTCAGTTTAATTTTATTTGAACGCTCGTGGGATAAGGGTGCTCCTGCTGCAGCCATAAAAAATCTGAACGTCGCGACGACGAAAACACGATGTATTCACCAAAAAAACATTACAGCGAACGAAGAGTTATTGTCACAAGGTACAAGGCCGGTCTTGTAAAAACAAGGAGTTTATTTATTTGAGCATTCGTTTGGTTCCTGTTGACAGCAGTCTGGTTCCGTATTAGTGGTGTACACGTCCCAACAGAGCACAGCAAATACTCATTTTTTCACTCATGAGAATTGTGCTTATTATACGTATTTAATGGGAGATATGTTTTGAAAGATGGTGATTTGCTTCTCCAGAGATATCCAACAGGGTGGACGTAAAGCACATGGATCAAGCACGGTCCAATTGCGTAGTGAATCAGCATGGCTATGATATCACGGCGGAGTAGATTTTTGTAAAGTTAACTATCCCGTCCTAACTGAAGTAACATCGAATAGATGTGACTAATGTGCAACGTAATATTTTGTCTACTGATGGGCATCAGAAGAGATTAGTTGAGGAAGATTGTACATACAATTGGTGGTCAGGATGCCGAGCGGTCTAAGGCGCTGCGTTCAGGTCGCAGTCTCCACTGGAGGCGTGGGTTCGAATCCCACTCCTGACAATTTTACAATTTACTTACAGTTCTGCTTCTGCTGGGTTTCTTGACTTCTATTCGCCGCCTTTCAGAACGATCACAACCCATCTCGCTTAAATTTTGCACGATCTATCATCTTTCCTGAACTCATCCTTGCCTTTATCGACCCAAAACAAGACGCAAGGCTAAACTTTTTTAACTGACCCGTCATATTCCTAATTTCCATTTGTTTCTCTCCATTTATTGATGGCGGTGCTTAACGAACTCAAAGGCGGATTAAGAACTGGTTAACTGGGCGAAGGCAACACGACGATCCAACATACAGGCTATGGAACGGCCTGTCCGCACACCGCCTTCTCCATGACAACCCAGCGCTGTTATCGGCAGAAACCCACCTCACCCCCTCCATGGATATTTCCCCTACAACTGCAGAAGGTCCAACCCTTGCCCATTCATCATCTCATTCATCTTTATCCACGCACTGAAACAGCACTTTCAAAAAGAGCAGAGATACGTGTGATTATAACGTATATGCATCACTGAGATTCCCTCTCATCCTTCTAAATTCCATAGTGTACAAGCCCAGCTGCTCCATTCCCTCACCATGTGACATTCCCATCATCCCGGGAATTAAGCTTGTAAACCTACGATGCACTCCCTCAATAGCAAGAATGTCCTTCCTCAAATTAGGGGGCCAAAGCTAGGGCTCTGTACAACTGCAGAAGGATTTCTATGCTCTTGTTATAAATGCCAACATGTCATTCGCTTTCTAGCTGCATGCTTACTTTCATGGATTGATGTACAAGGACCACCAGATCCCGTTGTATTTCCCCTTTTACCAACTTGATGCCTGCCATTTAGATAGCAATCTGCCTTCCTGTTTTTGCTACCAGAGTGGCTAAATATTTATCCGCATTAAACTTCATCTGCCACGCATCTGCCCACTCCCCCAACCTGTGCAAGTCACCCTGCAGTCTCACAGTATGCTCCTCACAGTTCACCTTGCCACCCAGCTTGGTGTCATCTTCAAATTTCCTAATGTTACTTTAAATCCCTCCATCCAAATCATTGATAATAGCTTCCGTCCCAGCACCGAGCCTTGTGCTACCCCACTAGTCACTGCCTGCCATTCTGAAAGGGACCTGTTAATACCTACTCTTTGTTTCCCGTATGCCAACCCTTTCTGCATCCATGTCAGCACTCTGCATAATAGGCAGTAAAGACAGCTAATGGCATGTTGGCCTTCATTGCGAAATGACGTGAGTTTAGGAGTAAGGAGGTCCAACTGCATATGTGCAGGGTCCTGGTGTGACCGCACCTGGAATATAGTGAGCAATTTTGTTCTCCTAATTTGAGGAAGGGTATTGTTGCTCTCGGGGGAGTGCAGCGTAGTCCCGTGATTCAGGGTAATTCCGGTGATGGCGGGACAGACATATAATGAAATAATGTGTCGATTGTGCTGGTATTCACTGCAATTTAGAAGGATGAGTGGGGTTCTTATAGCATAATTTTCTACGTTTTAATGGTTTGTAAATGTTCGACACAGAAAACATATTCCCCACGTTCGGTGAGTCCAGAATCCAACCGCGCAACACGAGGGACATCGGTGTACACCATTTCTGCCAATGCGAGTAATCGGCATGTTAACGTAATTGAAAAGAACCATGATGTTCCCAAAACAAGACAGTAGGTATCGGAATTGGGAGCGTATTGGAAAATCGACAAATGATGACTGAATAACTGTCAGTCCAAAATGAAGAGAGAACGAAAAAATGTAATTGTACGAAAGTTAAACGCAATCTGTAAAATATGTAATACAAACATACCAGAAATGGGACCAAGTGGCCGGGAGGTTAAGGCGATGGACTGCGAGCCCATTGTGATTTGCACGCGGATTTTCGAATCCCACCCTGGTCGTGAGCTGTTGTGAATATCTCGGAAGATATATTGTTGATTAGTATAAATTGGGGTTACAGCTTGGAAAAGGTCAAACGGCTAGCAAGGTTGAATCCGACCCTTTCACTCTATTTCTTTGCTATCCAACTGTCCTATCCTGACTGACTAGGGACAATTTACATAGGCCACTTAAACCTCACGCCCCCGCGCCTTGCTGGTGTGGGAGGAGACCGCAGGATACCACACTAATTAAATAACAAAATAATAAAACCATATCCAAATACGAACTGTTCTAATAGTCACGTAATGTCGCACTGGCCAGTCTGCCTTATGACCCGGAAAACATAAGGTAATATTTGGAACGTCTCGCCAAATTTGTTCGCATAAGAATGCAATTAATAACGAGGAATATTGGGTGAATATCCGGGCTGCTTTTATCTTTTCGACATGGACACGGTATAGGGCCTCAATGTTGAAATATCAAAACCCGTGCCGGCAAGGGTTTTACAAGGTTAAGTCGTGTGTTCTTGGAACACACTTCCAGCGGTGGTGGAAGAGGCAGATATCATAGTGGAGCTTAAGTGGCTTTTGCACAAGCAAATGGATAGGCAGAAAATGTAGGGACACGGAACGCTTGTAGGCAGATACTAAATTGGTATGACATCTAGAACCGCACAGACATTGAGGGCTAAACGAATGATCCCGTGGTAAACGTTCTATGTTCTGTTTTCCTTCTTCTCGTTCTGCTTTTGAAGTTCAGTGACGAGAGCCTAAACAAGTTCAGTCAGATTTTATTTGAATGTTCGTGCGGGAAGGGTGATCCTACTGCAGCCGTACAAACGTGAGGGGCGTGATAGGGGGAGGCGGAGATGTGTTCACCAAGACAAACATCAGGATCTCCCATTAAATACTTCTAATAAGCACACGTATCCCGAGTGAAAATTGCAGTATTTGCTGTGCTCTGCAGAGACGTATATGCCGCTAACATTGAACCAGGCTGCTGTCAATTCCCTTCCACAGACGGCAGTGGAAGCCAAGTCTGGATGGATTTAAGAGAGAGTTAAATGGAGCTCAAGGGGCTAGTGGAGAAGGAAGGGGTTATTCATTGGGGACGATCAGCCATGATCACAATGAATGGCGCTGCTGCCTCGAAGGGCCGAATGGCCCCCTGCTACACTTATTTTCTATGTGTTTACCTATGTTTCTATCGCAATCTATGGGCTAAGACATGCTGCTTAGGAAAGTGAAAAAGAGTATGGATCCGATACACGTCACTCTGTGGAGAGACATTTTTACGTAGATGATGGTTAAGGGGGGACTTGATAGAGATCTTTAAAATGATGAGAGGGATGGACAGAGTTGATGTGGACAAGCTTTTCCCTTTGAGAATAGGGAGGATTCAACAGGAGGACATGACTTTAGAATTGGGGTACAGAGGTTTGGGGGTAACATGAGGGGGAACTTCTTTACTCAGAGAGTGGTAGCGGTGTGGAATGAGCTTCCAGTGGAAGTGGTGGCGGCAGGTTCGTTGGTATCATTTAAAAATAAATTGGATAGGCATATGGATGAGAAGAGTATGGAGGGTTATGGCATGAGTGCAGGCAGGTGGGACTAAGGGAAAAAAGTTGTTCGGCACGGACTTGAAGGGCCGAGATGGCCTGTTTCCGTGCTGTAATTGTTATATGGTTATATGGTTATATGGGCTCAGCCCACAGAATCCAGCGCCATCGATCTTCTGAAACAAGCTCAAGCATGTCTTGCTCAGTCAAACCTGAAACTGCACAAAATCGCTTCAAACAGTGCTGCAATTATGAAAGCCTTTCTCGCTGAAGACCTGGCAAAAGGCATAAAGGATCTTTCCTTGCCTGATGAAGCTTTACCAATGCAAAGAAGCCTCGGACTGTACTGGGAAACGGAGTCTGACACGTTTTCCTACAACGTCTCTGCAGAATAAAAAAAGCATCACTCGCCGTGGAGTTTTGGCCACAGTGAACAGCCTTTCTGCCCCTATCGGTTTCGTGGCACCAGTGACCACACGACGAAGGGCACTACTGCGTTAATTCTCCACCATTGACAGTTGTGACTGTGATACACCACTTCCAGAGAAAACGCTAAAGGAGTGGAAACGTGGAGGGCTTCCCTTCGAGACTCGAAGAATCTTCATATCCCAGGCACATACTCCACCCACTCTTTTCTCAGTGCTAAACACACAGAGTTGTGCCTCTTCTCCGATGCCTCCAACACAGCCATCGGTGCAGTTGCCTACCTTAGGGTAATTTCCGAAGAAGTCAATGCCATGTAGGATTCGTCCTAGGGAAAGCTAAGTTGACTCCTCAACCCGAACCTACGACACCTAGGCTTGAGCTCTGTGGAGCGGATTGGCGGTGGAGATGGCGGACATGATAGTGTATGGAATTGGTCTCAAACCTGACGCAGTCAGGTTCTACTGTGGCAGCAAGGTAGTCCCGGGGAACACCTTCAATGGCATTAGACGTTTCTTTGTCCATGTACATAACAGGGTCAGACGCATCCGACAGACTACACGCCCAGAACAGTGGCACTACGTACCGACAGACCAAAATCCAGCGGATCTTGCAACAAGGTCAGTGTCTGCATCACAGCTTGCCAACACTTCATGGTTTATTGGACCTGCATTTCTACACAAGCCCCCAGAATGTTCTCTTGAAGTCCAAGTGTCCTTTCAGTTGATTGATCCAGAACTTGATGTCGAAAACTTTCCACAAGTCACAAGTCTCATCACTCAAACAATGCAGAGACAACTTACCTCGCAGCGTTTCCAACGTTTCTCCACTTGGAATTCTCTTCTCAGAAAAGTGGCACTCCTCATTCATGTTGCTCGATCTTTCAGGTCATACTCCTCCAGTGCCTCTGATAAATGCAAAGGTTGGCATTGGTGTGACAAGCCTCGCACTCCGGAGGAGTTGGCTGCCGCTAGAAATATCATCATCAAGTCTACACAGAAAGAGACCTGTGCTGAGGAATTCAGTAAACTCACAGGAAACAGAAAACTCCCTGCTTCCAGTCCACGTGAAGTTGAATCCAGTGATCCAGGATGGTGGCCTGAAAGTCGGTGGGCATTTAAGGACTCATGCACCTCTGGACCAAGCCGAAAGGTGTCATTAGGGAAACAAAGCCACGTCAGCAAGCTATTAGCGCAGCAACGTCATAAAAAGGTAAAGCGCCAGGGCCACAGTTCACAGAGGTAGCTATCAGAGCGGCAGGCCTGTAGAAGACCTCTTCATGAGCCAATGGTGGCAGGTACAAACCTGGACAATGTGTTCTGGGTTCGCTGGAGACGGGAGTACTTGCCACCTCTGCAGACCAGACGCAAATGGAATGATACACGCAGAGATCTGCAAATTGGGGACATTGTGCTTTTGAAAGACAGCCAGCTGTCCCTTAACGAATGTCCTATGGGATTAGTCACCTCTGTTTTCCCAAGCAGTAATGACAAAGTGCGGACGATAGCGGTCAGGACAGCTTCTAAAGGCACCTCTAAGAGCTGCATGAGACCTGTCTCTGAGGTCATTCGTCTCTTTCCTGAGAGACAAGGATCCTGAGGTTATTTTAGCTTATGTTAATAGTGGCATCAATCGATGGTATTCTATCCTTTGCTTGAATTCATGTGCAATAGCGCCATCTGTTGGACCTTTATTGTGAAATGCCCGTTGAACACAAGAAGTAGGCAGCAGGAAACAGGAAGTAGTCTCCTGTCTTTGTCTGTCATGTTTTAACATCAGAAGAAATCATTTCCAATCCTAGCTTGTTCCACTTAAGAAAGTAATTGATGTAAGTTCATATTATTTACTCTATGCATAGAATGCTATATTGGAGGATGATGTTTAACTCCATAGCATTTGTGAATGTTCAGATTGGTAGCAGGCGGCCAAGTTGTAGCACAATTAACATACAATGAATACGATTTGCAGTGGCATTAACTGGAGTTAAGTATATTGTTTATTATATATTTGCCCTATTTGTAAGCTTTAGGATCCACCCTACTCACCCCACTTGGGGGAAAGGGCTAGAAAAGGTGCGCTAAAAATAGCCTGCCTCAAACTTACTGACTGGTTTACCGCGTCCAGAGGTATCACCACACGTGGACAGAAACATAGAAATATGAATACGAACTTTGTAGCATGGAATGTGCGCACATTAAAGGATAGTGCAACCAGGAACAGACCAGAGAGGAGAACCGCGATCATCGCAAGAGAACTGAGAAAATGCCGGAGTGACATAGCTGCCCTTTCTGAAACCCGGCGGACAGAGCAAGGACAACTGAAGGAGGAGAAGGGTCGCTACACTTTCTTCTGGACAGGAAAAACTGATGATGAGCCTAGGATACATGGTGTTGGGCTTGCCATGAGGAACCAGCTCTTCAGACACCTCTCTGAACTTCGTGTGGGAATCAGTGAGCTTCTCATGGACATCAGTCTTGTGTTGAAGATGGCAAACCAGATGGCAAAATATGTAACTTCCCATGCCACTACCTTAGACTTTGAAGGGGAAGCAAAAGAAACCTTGTACGCCTGCTGGGACGAGACTCTGTCTAAAATCTCAAGGAGGTATATGATTATTCTCCTGGGAGACTTCAACGCCAGGGTCGGCTGGAACCAACACATCTGGAAGGGTAACATAGGAAAGGAAGGCATCGGTAACCAACTCCAATGGAGCTCTGCTTCTCAGCAAATGTGCTCAGCACGACCTCATCATCACTAACACCGTGCTTCGCCAGAAAAAAAAAAGTTTGGCATCTTGGAGACACACACGCTGCAAACAGTGGCATCTCATTGTACAATATTCATTGTACGAGACAGGGACTGCCGTGACGTGTACATCAGAAGGGCCATGATCCATGCAGATGAGTGCTGGACAGATCATCGCTTCGTCCGCTCCATGATTTCCATAAACATCAAGAGGAAGAGGAGGATTCAAAGCAAACGAAGCACAACCGGCCATGGCTGTACCTTGAACGCCTGGAGCAAACTCTCACCCAGCAGCGACTTTAGGGTTCCCTTGGGGAAAGCGTCCAATAGAAATATCCTGATGATATTGAAGGGCACTCAAAACCACCATCCTTGATACCTGCAAAAACATCCTTGCGTGCAAGTCCAGAAAACACCAGCAGTGGTTTGACGAGAACGACATAGAGATAGAACAGCCCATCTCCAAGAAAAGGAAAACATTTTGTTCCTGGCAAAATGATGTAACCTGCAAGGCCAAAAGAGCGCCTCAAACCAAAGCCAAGGCGGGCGTCAAGAGCTGGTTGAATAAGCTAAAGAACGCTTCGTGGACAGCTAATGATCTGGAAATCCAGAGACTGGCAGACTCGTGTTACACCAGAGGTTTCTTCGGCACTACTGAGGCCGTCTATCATAGAAACATAGAAACATAGAAATTAGGTGCAGGAGTAGGCCATTCGGCCATTCGAGCCTGCACCGCCATTCAATATGATCATGGCTGATCATCCAACTCAGTATCCCGTACCTGCCTTCTCTCCATACCCTGTGATCCCCTTAGCCACAAGGGCCGCATCTAACTCCCTCTTAAATATAGCCAATGAACTGGCCTCAACTATCCTCTATGGCAGAGAGTTCCAGAGACCCACCACTCTCTGTGTGAAAAAAATTCCTTCTCATCTCGGTCCTAAAGGATTTCCCCCTTATCCTTAAGCTGTGACCCCTTGTCCTGGACCTCCCCAACATCGGGAACAATCTTCCTGCATCTAGCCTGTCCAACCCCTTAAGAATTTTGTAAGTTTCTATAAGATCCCCTCTCAATCTCCTAAATTCTAGAGAGTATAAACCGAGTCTATGCAGTCTTTGTTCATAAGACAGTCCTGTCATCCCAGGAATCAGTCTGGTGAACCTTCTCTGCACTCCCTCTATGGCAATAATGTCCTTCCTCAGATTTGGATACCAGAACTGTACGCAATACTCCAGGTGTGGTCTCACCAAGACCCTTTACAACTGAAGTAGAACCTCCCTGCTCCTATACTCAAATCCTTTTGCTATGAAAGCTAACAAACCACTCGCTTTCTTCATTGCCTGCTGTACCTGCATGCTTACTTTCAATGACTGGTGTACCATGACACCCAGGTCGCGCTGCATCTCCCCTTTTCCAAATCGGCCTCCATTTAGATAATAGTCTGTTTTCCTATTTTGCCACCAAAGTGGATAACCTCACATTTATCCACATTATACTCCATCTGCCAAACATTTGCCCACTCACCCAGCCTATCCAAGTCACCTTGCAGTCTCCCAGCATCATCCTCACAGCTAACACTGCCCCCAGCTTAGTGTCATTCGCAAACTTTGAGATATTGCCTTCAATTCCCTCATCCAGGTCATTTATGCATATTGTAAATAGCTGGGGTCCCAGCACTGAGCCTTGCGGTACCCCACTAGTCACTGCCTGCCATTGTCAAAACGACCCGTTTCCTCCTACTCTTTGCTTCCTGTTTGCCAGCCAGTTCTCTATCCACATCAATACTGAACCCCCAATGCCGTATGCTTTAAGTTTATATAATAATCTCTTATGTGGGACTTTGTCGAAAGCCTTCTGGAAGTCCAGATGCACCACATCCACTGGTTCTCCCCTATCCACGCTACTAGTTATATCCTCGAAAAATTCCACAAGATTCGTCAGACATGATTTACCTTTCGTCAATCCATGCTGACTTTGTCCAATGATTTCACCATTTCCAAATGTGCTGCTATCCCATCTTTAATAACTGACTCTAGCAGTTTCCCCACTGCCGATGTTAGACTAACTGGTCTGTAATTCCCCGTTTTCTCTCTCCCCCCTTCTTAAAAAGAGGGGTTACATTTGCTACCCGCCAATCCTCAGGAACTACTACAGAATCTAAAGAGTTTGGAAAGATTATCACTAATGCATCCACTATTTCCGGAGCTACTTCCTTAAGTGCTCTCGGATGCAGCCTATCTGTCCCTGGGGATTTATCGGCCTTTAATCCATTCAATTTACCCAACACCACTTCCCGACTAACCTGGATTGCACTCAAGTACTCCTTTGACCCGCGGTCCCCTGCTATTTCCGGCAAATTATTTATGTCTTCCTTAGTGAAGACGGAACCAAAGTAGTTATTCAGTTGGTCCGCCATACCCTTGTTCCCCATGATCAACTCACCTGTTTCTGACTGCAAGGGACATACATTTGTTTTAACTAATCTCTTTCTCTTCACATATCTATAAAAACGTTTGCAGTCAGTTTTTATGTTCCCTGCCAGTTTTCTTTCATAATCTATTTTTCCTTTCCTAATCAAGCCCTTTGTCCTTCTCTGCTGGTCTCTGAATTTCTCCCAGTCCTCTGGTATGCTGCGTTTTCTTGCTACTTTGTACGCATCATCCTTTGCTTTGATACTATCCCTGATTTCCATTGTTATCCACGGATGCACTGATTTCCCTGATCTATTCTTTTGCCAAATTGGGATGAACAATTTTTGTAGTTCATCCATGCAGTCTTTAAATGTCTTCCATTGCGTATCCACCGTCAACCCTTTTAGAATTGATTGCCAGTCAATCTTGGCCAATTCACGTCTCATACCCTCAAAGTTACCTTTCCTTAGGCTCAGAACCATTGTTTCTGAATTAACAATGTCACTCTCCATCCTAATGAACAACTCGACCATATTATGGTGACTCTTGCCCAAGGGGGCACGCACAATAAGACTGCTAACTAACCCTTCCTCATTACTCAATACCAAGTCTAAAATAGCCTGCTCTCTCGTTGGTTCCTCCACATGTTGATTTAGATAACTATCCCGCATACTTTCCAAAACATCCTCTTCCTCAGCGCCCCTGCCAATTTGATTCACCCAATCTATATGTAGATTGAAGTCACCCATTATAACTGTTTTGCCTTTGTCGCGCGCATTTTTAATTTCCTGTTTGATACCATCCGCAACTTCACTACTACTGTTAGGTGGACTGTACACAATTCCCACTATCGTTTTCTGCCCCTTAGTGTTTCGCAGCTCTACCCATACCGATTCCACATGCTCCAAGCTAATGTCCTTCCTTTCCATTGCGCCCTGATTCTAACAGAGACGTGGTTAAACTCCTCTGTTCCCGACGGCGCCATTAGCGTGGAGTGGTTAACAGCATTCAGGTTGGACAGAAGCTACGCTCTCAGTGGGAAATCCCGGGGTGGTGGTGTGTGCATTTACACTAATAACAGCTGGTGTAAAAATGCCACAGTCGTGTCAAACTATTGCTCCCCAGACATTGAGTTTTTGACAATAAAATGCAGACCCTTCTATATGCCCAGGGAATTCACCATTACAACCATCACAGCTGTGTACATTCCACCCAGTGCAAACACTAAGGAGGCCCTGAATGCTCTTTATTGTTCCATTGGTGACCTTCAATCTACACATCCAGATGGTGTCTTCATTGTTGCTGGGGATTTTAACCAGGCCAACATGAAGACTGTTCTCCCACACTACTACCAGCATGTAGACTTTGCAACCAGGGTAATCAATACACTGGACCTAGCCTACACTAACATCAAGAAGGCATTCAAGGCAGTCCCCCACCCCCACCTTGGCTCCTCAGACCATATCTCTGTGATGCTAATTGCTGCATACAGGCCCCTGCTGACCCGAGAAAAACCTACGGTGAAGCAGGTTAGGGTCTGGCCAGAGGGACCTATGACAACACTACAGGACTGTTTTGAATGCACGGACTGGGACATGTTCCAGAAGGCTGCAACTGTCAGCCAACACATCAACCTGGAGGAGTATGCTGCGTCCGTGTCTGCTTACATAGAGAGTGCATTGAGGATGTCTGTGTCACCAAGACCAACACTGTACGGGCCAACCAGAAACCCTGGATGACCACAGAGGTACGTGGAATGCTGAGAGCACGTAATGCCGCGTTTAAATCCGGCGACGTGGTGGCACTCAGATCCGCAAGAGCCAACCTGAACCGAGTCATCAGGCTGGCCAAGCGTGCCCATGGTCAGAAAATCCAGAGCTTCTTCCATGACCCCAAGAATACCAGGCGCATGTCGCAGGGAATCAAATCAATCACGGACTATAAGACTGCTTCACCACCCTGTGATGACAACATTGAGTTCCTCAATGAACTCAACAACTATTTTGGTCGGTTGGAGGCATTAAATAACACACCTGCAAGCAAAGGTATTCCTCATTGTGAGGAAAAGGCACTCAGTCTTGACATAGTGGATGTTCGGAGGACCTTAAAAGGAGTGAACGCACGAAAGGCGGCAGGCCCTCATAACATACCAGGGCGGGTGCTCAGGGAATGTGCTGATCAGCTGGCACATGCACTTACGGACTTATTTCACACCTCGCTGAACCAGGCTGTCGTCCCATTATGTTTCAAGACTGCCACCATCATACCAGTGCCAAAAGAATCCAACATACAATGTCTCAATGACTACCGCCCTGTAGCACTCACCCCCATAATGATGAAGTGCTTCGAGAGGCTGGTCAGGGACCACATTACCTCCAGACTCCCCTCCACACTCGACCCATACCAGTTTGCTTACAGGCCAAACCGCTCCAAAGAGGACGCTATATCCTCCGTGCTCCATCTGAGCCTGGAACAATTAGAGGAGAAAAACACCAATGTGCGGATGCTGTTCGTGGATTTCTGTTCAGCATTCAACACCATTATCCCGCAGCACCTGATAAGCAAACTAGTTCCATTGGGCCTCGGCACCCCCATGTGTAACTGGCTACTGGACTTCCTCACTGACAGACCCCAGTCTGTGAGGGTTGGAAATAACACCTCCAACACCATCTCTCTGAGCACCGGCTCCCCTCAGGGCTGTGTCCTGAGTCCACTGCTGTTCACCCTGATGACTCACGACTGTTGTGCCAGGTTTAGTACAAACCATATCATGAAGTACGCAGATGACACAACAGTGGTGGGCCTCATCAGGGACGACAATGAGCTGGCTTACGGGGAGGAGGTGAAATAACTGGGGAACTGGTGCAATCCGAACAACCTGATCCTGAATGTCGAAAAAACAAAGGAGGTTATCGTCGACTTCAGGAAAGGCCGGCACAGTCCCACACCACTTCACGTCAATGACAGCGATGTGGAGGTGGTCAGTAGCACAAAGTTCCTGGGGATGCAGGTCACTAACAGTCTGACCTGGTCGAATGACATCTCATCAACTGTTAAGAGAGCGCAGCAGCGGTTACACTTTCTGCGCCGGATGAGAAGAGCTCACCTCCCCCATCCCATCCTCACTACTTTCTACAAGGGCACCATAGAGAGTATTCTGACAAGCTGTATCTCTGTCTGGTTTGGGGACTGTAGAGCCTCCGACTGGAAGTCTGTGCAGAGAGTGGTGAGGACAGCGGAAAAAAAATAATCGGGAGCTCCCTCCCCTCAATCGGGGATATTGCGACCAAACGCTGCTAAGGCCAGTAGTGTTATAAAAGACCCCACACATCTCCATCACGGACTGTTCACACTGCTGCCCTCGGGGAAAATATATCGCAGCATAAGGAGCAGAACATCAAGGTTCTGCAACAGCTTCTTCCCACGAGCCATCAGGCTCCTGAATGCCATGTAATGGGCTGCCACCATTGTCTATTTATCCGTTTCATCCATGCCTATCCTTCGGTTAATTTATTGTGTTGCACAGGGAGACAAATGCAAAGTAATTTCGTTTGGAACTGCATATATCAATGTATTTCTAAATGACAATAAAGTTTGTTTGACTTGACTTTGACTTGACTTAATCTCCTCTCTAAGTCCAAGCTACCGCGGCTTAAACCCCCTGCGCTTTAAAGACGGGCAAGAACTGCTGAAGGAAATGAGTCCATTAACGCTCGATGGAAAGAACACTTCCAGGAACTCCTTAACCGTGACAGCAGAACCCACAGCATCCCCCAGAGTCCCATCAGAGAAGACATTCAAGAACCTCCCAATATGACAAAGCTTCCAGATGTCGTCAAGAGCCTTACGAACAACAAGGCCACCGGTCCAGATGAGATCCCAACTGAGATTTAAAGGAAGGTGGATCGGAGCTCCCTACCTCATCCACGTACTACTCTTCAAGGTCTGTGAACAAGAAACACTTCCCTCAGTACTCAGGAATGCCCTAATAGTGACCATTTTTAAGAAGAGGGGCAAAGTTGAATGTGGAAACTACAGTGGCATCTCACTCCTGTCAACAACAGGCAAAGTCCTTGCCCGTCTCATCGCAAAACATCTTCTATACTATCTGGGGAGGTACTCCCAGAATCACAGTGTGGTTTCCGCTGATCCAGAGGTACATCAGACATGATATTCACATCACGCCAACTCCAGCAGAAATGCCGTGAACAACGGCAGCCTTTGTATGTGGCCTTCATAATCCTGACAAAAGCTTTTGACTCAGTAGACCGACAGGCTCTTTGGAGCATACTATAAAGGTACGGTTGACACGACAAGTACATCAGAGTATTGCGGCTTCTACGTGATGGCATGTCCGTCACAGTGCTCAACAACTGCGGCTCTGAGTCCGAACCCTTCACTGTGGAAACGGGGGTCAAACAGGGATGGATCATCGCACACACCATGTTTGTCGTCTTCATTGCTGGCAGACGTCAGCTCATTGGTGAAGAGCTGCCACACGGGATCCCAATCCTCTACAGAACTGACGGTGGGCTCTTCAACCTTAATAGGTTGAAGGGCAAGAGCAGAGTCAGTAACAACACCATGATGGAGCTTCAGTACCCGGCCCACTGCGCCATAGCAGAACATTCTGCAGAAGACCTCCAGGGCATCCTGAATGCCAATACATACAGAGCCAAGACAAGACAGAATGCCAAGACATAGGCATAGCCTTAACTATCAAGACAACCCAGGCCTTTCATCAAACCCTACTCAACCAGCCGCCTGCCCAGCCCGGTATAAAAATGGACGGCACCACTATTGAAAACTTTGACCACTTCCCCTACCTTGGCAGCATTCTTTCATTAAAAACTGACATCAACTGTGAACTCAACCATCGCCTGAGTTTTGCCAGTGCAGCCTACGTCAGATCAGGCAAAGTGTCTTTGAACACCGAGACCTAGAGTCTCAAACAAAACTGCTGGTCAACAGAGCCGTTGTCCGCTCCACACTGTTCTATGGTTCCGAGTCATGGACCTGAGAGCCCTGGACCAAAACCATCAAGCATCCTCAAGAAAGATTCTGGGGATCAGCTGGGAGGACAAACGCACCAACATCAGCGTTTTAGAGGAAGCCAAAATGACCAACATCACCACCACAATAATGCAGCACCAACTTCGATGGACTGGCCATGTCATCCCTATGTCCAACACAAGTTTCGCTAAACAAATCCTGTACTCTCCATTGAAGGAAAGTTGGCGAGCTGCCGGTGGGCCAAAGAAACGCTTCATGGACAACATGAACATCAGTCTGAAGAAACCCCACATTACATCGAGCAACTGGGAGTACACTACTCTGGAAAGACACTCATGGAGGAAATCCGTGCACGAAGGAGCTGCACGTCACGAATTGGAACTACGCCGTGCCGCAGAGAGAAAGCGACAGCACAGTAAGGAGATTGAAAATTGGGGGTCGACAATTACCAACCAGCCCCCGTCTCCACTGCCCACAATGCACCGGGGTGTGTTGATCGCGGACCGGCTTCTAAAGACATCTGCAGACACACAAGTAGACGACCCCATGGAGCGGAGAGGACAGTCATACTCGTTTCGAGTGACCGCCGATGAATTGATTTGCAGGAACGGACAAGATGGCAAATAAGTATTTCTGTGTGATATGCCTCTTCGAAAAAATAATGATGTGAACTCATGTCGTTGGGAATGAGATAAGCACAGCATACTGGTCTAATTTAGCGAATGGAACAGCATGTTTGGAGAAAAGCTTTGGTGACATTTCAGGTCCGGATCCTTCTTCAGACTTCTCCACTCTCAAAGAAAGTCTCGACACTAAACGTCACCACCCCTTTTCTCCAGAGATGATGCCTAACTCGTTAATTTATAGAAACATAAAAACATAAAAAATTGGTGCAGGAGTAGGCCATTCGGCCCTTCGAGCCTGCACCGCTAAGGAATATAATCGTGGCTGATCATCCAACTCAGTATCCCGTACCTGCCTTCTCTCCATACCCCCCAGATCCCCTTAGCCGCAAGTGCCACATCTAACTCCCTCTTAAATATAGCCAATGAACTGGCCTCAACTACCTTCTGGGGCAGAGAATTCCAGAGATTCCCCACTCTCTGCGTGATGAATATTTTTCTCATCTCGGTGCTAAAATACTTCCCCATTATCCTTGGACTGTGACCCCTTGTTCTGGACTTCCCCAACATCGGGAATAATCTTCCTGCAACTAGCCTGTCCAAACCCTTTAGGATTTTCCAAATTTCTATAGGATCCCCCCTCAATCTTATACATTCTAGCGAGTACAAGCCGAGTCTATCCAGTCTTTGTTCATATGGAAGTCCTGACATCCCTGGAATCAGTTTAGTGAATCTTCTCTGTATCCCTCTATGGCAAGAATGTATTTCCTCAGATTAGGAGCACAAAACCGTACGCAATACTCCAGATGTGGCCTCGCCAAGACATTGTGCAACTGCAGTTGAACATCGCTGCCCCTATACTAAAATCCTTTTGTGCCATGCATTTCCCCACTCACCCAACCTATCCAAGTCATCTTGCAGCCTCCCAGCATCCTCCTCACAGCTATCACTGCCCCCCAGCTTTGTGTCATCTGAAAACTTGGAGATGTTGCATTCAATTCCCTCGTCCAAATCATTAATATATATTGTCAATAGCTGAGGTCCCAGCACAGAACCTTTGCGGTACCCCACTAGTCACTGCCTGCCATCATGAAAAGGATCAGTTTACTCTTTGTGTGCTGTCTGCCAGCCAGTTCTCTATCCACATTACTACTGAACACCCAATAGCGCGTGCTTTAAGATTGCATACTCATCTATTATGTGGGACCTTGTCGAGTGCCTTCTTAAAGTCCACATCCACTGGCTCTGCCTTATCCACTCTTCTAGTTACATCCTCGAAAATTCTATAAGATTCGTAAGGCATGATTTACCTTTCATATATCCATGCTAACATTGTCCAATGATTTTACCACTTTCCAAATGTGCTGCTATCTCATATTTAATAACTGACTCTGGCAGTTTCCCCACTACGGCTGTTAGACTAAATGGTCTGTAATTCCCCATTTTCTCTCTCTCCCTTTATAAAAAGTGGGGTTACATTAGCTAACCTGCAATCCTCAGGAACTACTCCAGAATCTAAAGAATTTTGACAAATTATCACTAATGCATCCACAATTTCGGGGGCTACTTCCTTGCGTACTCTGGGAAGCAGCCTATCTGCCCCATGGGATTTATCGGCTTTTAATCCATTCAATTCACCTAACACCACTTCCGGGAAAACCTGGATTTCACTCAGTTCCTCCATATAATTTGACCCCCGGTCCCCTGCTATTTCCGGCAGATTATTTTTATCTTACTTATTAAGACATAATGAAAGTAGTTATTCAATTGGTCTGCCATGTCTTTGTTCCCCATGATCAATTCACCTGTTTATGACCGCAAGGGACCTTCATTGGTTCTAACTAATCTTTTTCTCTTCACATTTCTATAAAAACTTTTGCAGTCAGTTTTTATGTTCCCTGCCTACTTTCTTTCATAATCTTTTTCCCTTTCTTAATTAAGCCCTTTGACCTCCTCTGGTGGATTCAGAATTTCCCCCAGTCCTCTGGTAGGCTGCTATTTCAGGCAATTCACGTCTCATACCCCCAAAGTTACCTTTGTTTCAGTTCAGAACCCATGTTTCTGAATTAATTAAGTCACTCTCCATTCTAATGATGAACTCAACCATATTATGGTCACTCTTGCCTAAGGGGGCACGCACAACAAGACTGCTAACTAACCCTTCCTCATTACTCAATACCCAGTCTAGAATAGCCTGCTCTCTCGTTGGTTCCTCTACATGTTGGCTTAGAAAACTACCGCGCATATATTCCAAGAAATCATGTTCCTCAGCACCCTTGCCAATTTGATTCACCCAATCTATATGTAGATTGAAGTCACCCATTATAACTCTTTTACCTTTGTTGCACGCATTTCTAATTACCTGTTTGATGCCATCCCCAACACCACTACTACTGTTAGGTGGCCTGTACACGACTCCAACACGCGTTTTCTGCCCCAGATTCCGGATGTGTGTGTATATCTTTGGTATAATCCAGTATATGCAGTTCTTTGTTTCTCCCTCATCTCGGTTTAGATCCAGTACACTGTTTTGCGGCTTCTCGTCAAACACAGCTGTCCCCGTACAGTATGGCCTTAAAGTATACAAAGGCCATTCTACAATCCATCGGGCGTTTTCCGACAGAGGCAGTGCACATTAATGCACAAAATCTATCTGCGGGGAAACTGCACTGTTTGCGAATAAGGGCCATGCGGTTATGGGGACACGAAGACATATCTTCAACCACGATGCTAAACTTGTTCTGGATTGAGACGGACAGTGTTTTGAACAATAAAGAATGCAAGGAAAATATGAGGTATCACAGGCCCTTGAGACTAACTGGATTGAATTCTGAGTGACATGATGTAAGTGCATTTGGAAAAGGGAACGACTGATGAGTCTGAAGAATGGTCTCGACCCGAAACCTCGCCAATTCCTTCTCTCCATAGATTCTGGCACACCCGCTGAGTTATTCCAGCATTTTGTGTCAACGGCTGATTAGGAATATACATCATAGCTTTCTGCGCAGTAAGTTATGCATCGGAAACTTGACTGCGTTTTTGAAAGTAGTGACAAAGATATTGACGAGAGAAGTGAGGTAGCAGTTTACTTCATAGTCCTTGATGAGGTACCGAAACGTACGTACGATATGTATGGGAAAGACTCAAAATCTGAGGAAAGACATCCTTGCCATAGAGGGGGTACAGAGAAGATTCACCAGACTGATTCCTGGGATGTCAGGACTTTCATATGAGGAAAGATTGGATAGACTCGGTTTGTACTCGATGGAATTTAGAAGATTGAGGGGGGATCTTATAGAAACCTACAAAATTCTTAAGGGGTTGGACAAGCTAGATGCTGGAAGATTGTTCCCGATGTTGGGGGAGTCCAGAACAAGGGGTCACAGTCTAAGGATAAGGGGGAATTCCTTTAGGACCGAAATGAGGAAAACATTCTTTACACAGAGAGTGGTGAGTCTCTGGAATTCTCTGCCACAGAAGGTAGTTGAGGCCAGTTCATTGGCTATATTTAAGAGGGCGTTAGATGTGGCACTTGTGGCTAAAGGGATCAGGGGGTACGGAGAGAAGGCAGGTACGGGATACTGAGTTGGATGATCAGCCATGATCACATTGAATGGCGGTGCAGGCTCGAAGGGCCAAATGGCCTACTCCTGCACCTATTTTCTATGTTTCTATGTTTCTATGACTGCAGAAACTGGTTTACACCGATGATAGACACAACATTCAGGAGTAAGTCAGCGGGACTTTAAAACATCTTTAGAGAGATGGAATGGTTGATTTTTTGGGAATCTGCTTCAGACTGATGTCAGGGGACGGAGAAATACATAGATAAGGAAGTGCACGGTGCGAAAAAAATGACAAATGGAATGAGATCAAGGAAAATGTAGAAAAAATCATTGTGAGCTGGGAGAAAGGAACAACAAAGGGAACATAAATAAATTGTAGTCTGACACAGCAAGACTGGTCGGAGAACTGGGAAGGGGAAGGGATCGGGAAAGGATGGAGACAGAAGGAAAGCAAGGGTTACTTGAAGTTAGATAAGTCAATATTCATACCTCTGGGGTGTAAACTGCCCAGTTGACAAATGAGGTGCTGTTCCTCCAGTTGCGCTGGGCCTCAATCCGACAATGGAGGAGGCTCCGAACAGAAAGGTCAGTGTGCTAATGGGAGGGGGGTTAAAGTGTTCATCAACCGGTAGATCATGTAGGTTTAAGCGGACTGAGGGGAGATGCTTTGCGAATCGATCGCCGACCCTGCGCTTGATTTTGCGGATATACAGGAGTCCACACCAGAAACAGCGAATGCAGCGGATTCAAGTGAATGCAAGTGAACCTCTGCCTCACCTGAAAAAATGTCGGGATCCTTAGACAGACTGGAGTTGGGGGGAAGGGGGGGGTTGTGGAGTGGGCATAGGGACAGGTATGTGTGTACGATATGAATGCCTTACATATAATTTGTTACCTTGTGCTGTGTGAGAAATTGTGGCCGTGAGGTGGCGGTAGGCAAGACTTTCAATGTACGAAGAGCTCACTGTCGTTAAATACTTGACAAAAAACTCGACTTGACCAACCTGTAGGATGGTATGGAAGGTAAGATCATGTACGATCCATTGCGATGTAACCAATTATTACAAAATGACTCGATGTAAACATTAGAGCCAGGTAAAGCAGGATATTGTTCACATTGGATTACACTATACAGCTTAATGCCGCAGGTGGGTCCACAGTTGTCTGACCTCCTTTAGTGACTTTGATGATAATTTAATTGGCAAGGTTACATTTTGCAGAATCCCACAACATTGCTTTTAGAGTGAACAACAAATGAAAAAGGCTATTTAAGACTTCAACGGAATATAGGTCATCTAGAAAATGGCCAAATAATCACAAATGACAAGTTTTGCATTTGTTTACTAATAAATGGCAGGGCCTTGGAGAATGTAATGAAATGGTGGGACTCGCGATCAAAAGTACATTGCTCCCTGGAAATGTTGAGCCCGAGAGATAGGATGGTAAGGAGGTCAATCGGCACTCTTCTCTTCATCAGTAAGTAATTGAGAACGGGATTTCGGCCATGATGTACATTTGTACAAAATCTTCGTTAAACTGTCCTTGAAGTATTGTATAACGTTGCGATCAGCATATTATTGCTAAAGCGCGAGAGGATGCAGATCAAATGTGTCCGGAGTTATGTTGTTTGAGGTACGTCGAGATAAACTGGCCGGTGGAGTTTTCTCCGGAAAATACGACGTCGGCGGGCGATCTCATGGAGGTTTATAAAACCAAGAAATACATAGATAAGGTGTACGAATACAATGTTTTTGTCCAATGGTAAGGTATTCGATATCCTCTGGGAAACGATTTAAGGAGAATGACGTTGCTAAGGATCCGATGGACAGCGCTTAGACAGAGAAGGTGGTTGTCGGTGGAGTGGCCTGCGAGCTGAGTTGGGGAAGAAACACAACATTTAAAAGACCTTTGATGATTGACATGAATTGAAATGGTTGAATTGTGCAGCGAGGCCCAATCGCAGGCCCATACGATGAACTAGGGTAAGCACTTTGTTCGGCGCCCAAGAGTTGGGCTGAATGGCTTGTTTCCTTGTTACTATATAACTCCATTACAGATAAACTTCCGTGATATTTACACGAGTTGCACATCAAAAATGCAAGTTCTCCGCTGTCTGAGTTCGCTATTGCGAGCGCCGAGCCTGCGCCGACCAACGATCATCCGTACACTAGTTGTATCCTACACACCAGGGGCAATTTACATAAATCAATTAACTGGCAAACCTGTATGTCAGGAATGTGGCAGTCAGTAAGCCGGAGCAACCGGAGGAGACCACACGCTCATGGCATCAATTCTACCTCTGCGGCATTTTGCGCTCTACCTGCAAATTTCAATTATCGAGAGTTCTCCTGTGCCAATTGTGGTTGCCGATCAGTAATCTCCTTCCGATATTTCACTGGGCTCGCAGTGTTATAAACGCTTTCCTTTCCATCTAAGACCGTCGGATCGTGGCGGGTTATGAACTTTATAGAGGATACTGGGACCGAAAAGGAAAAACGGTGTTAATAAATCCGGAGAATATTGTGACTTCAGTAGTATGTATGATTCGACCATGTTCGTTACCTGTTTCATAGTTTATTCATACTTGTTAGATATTTGTTCTAACCTAATTGTGTTGTTGTTGGCGCCGAATACGAGTGTTAAACAAAGGTTGACTCAGATGTTGCTGGAGTAACTCAGCGGATCAGGAAGCATATCTGGCGAAAAGGTATACGTGACGTTTCGAATCGGAACCCTTAGTTAGGCTACAAGATACAGGTGGGGAAAAACTGGAGGCGAGAAAAGGCAATAACAAAACAGGGCGTGCAACTGATGACTTCAGAAAGGTTGGAGCCCATAATGGCTAAATTTTGTCTGGGGAAGATGTGCTTACATCAGGGATACAAAGAAGCGAACAGTAGAACTAGCAGGACGGCTAGGCTGGTCCGAGAGAGGGTGGAGAAGGGGGTGGAAAGAGGTGTCAGGGGAAGGAATGCAGGATTTACTTGAAAGTAGAGAAGTCAATGTTGGCTCACGGGGATGGTGTAACAGGATGAGTTAAACAGTGGATCATCAATGACGTTCTGCATGAACGACGACTAAAAGTAGATATCCATGCTGAGTGATGGCCATCGCTATTGATCACATAGAGAGAAATGCAGAGAAGCCGAAATCAGGAAAGCATCACTCGGGAACTCGAGTTTTCTTCGCAGATCGGAGTGAAACCGGACTAGTAAAAAAAAAAGTCAAAAGAGTTTATTGTCATGTGTTCCTGACAGGACAATTAAATCTCTTATTTGCCTCAGCACGGCAGAACATAGTAGGCATTGACTATAAAACAGATCAGCGTGTCCATATACCATTATATACGTAAATACGCACATGAATAAATATATTGATCAAGTGCAAAGAACAGATAAAGGGGTATTAATGTTCTGAGTTTTGTCCGAGCCAAGTTTAAAAGCCTGATTGCTTCGTGGAAGTAGCTATTCCCGAACCTGGTCGTTGCAGTCCTCAGGCTCCAGTACTTTCTACCTGAAGGTAGCAGGGAGATCAGTGTGTGGCTAGGATGGTGTGGGTCCTTGATGATGCTGCCAGCCTTTTTGAGGCAGCGACTGCATTAGATCCCCTCGATGGAAGGGTGGTCAGTGCCGATGATGGACTGGGCAGTGTTTACTACTTTTTGCAGTATTTTCCTCTCCAGGGCGCTCAGGTTGCCGAACCAAGTCACTATGCAATCGGTCAGCATGCTCTCTATTGAGCACCTGTAGAAGTTAGAGAGACTCCTCCTTGACAGACCGACTCTCCGCAATCTTCTCAGGAAGTAGAGGTACTGATGAGCTTTCTTAATAATTGCATCTGTGTTCTAGGACGAGGAAAGATCTTCAGTGATGTGCACGCCCAGGAATTTGAAGCTCTTAACCCTTTTAACCATCGACCCGTTGATATAAACAGGACTGTGGGTCCCCATCCTACTCCTTCCAAAGTCCACAATCAGTTGCTTTGTTTTGCTGGTGTTGAGGGCCAGGTGCTGGCACCATATTGATAGTCGCTCGATCTGTCTTCTATACTCTGACTCATCCGCATCAGTGATACGTCCCACATCAGTGGTGTCGCCAGCGAACTTGATGATGGAGTTCACACTATGACCGACCACGGAGTCATGAGTATAGAGCGTGTAGAGAGTATAGCCTAATGAGCCGAGAGGGCCTGTTTCCGTGCTGTAATTGTTATATGGTGTTACATGGTGTTATAATGATCTAAACGCCATATTTTTCTCCCGCAACTAATATTTTGTTTCCTTTTGTACATAGCAATCTACCTACACCCTTCTGAAATATATACACCGACGTGATCCCCCCGCTGATCTCACCTTGACGGACTTACCTCATTCCGCTTTATGTAGCTACCCTTCGATACGTAAGCACTTGGTTTCCTCATCCTTCCCCAAGCAATTGCTGTTCAACCGCAACTTTTGCAACACTTGGCCATCTGCTGCTGTTACTTTTATTCACGAACCCTACTACTCTTTCATATGAGACTGGGCTTGACTTAGATCTCTTCCAATCCCCTTTATTGTATAGAAATATAGAAACATAGAAAATAGGTGCAGGAGGAGGCCATTCGGCCCTTCGAGCCAGCACCGCCATTCACTAGGATCATGGCCGATCGTTCGCTATCAATAACCCGTGCCTGCTTTCTTCCCATATCCCTTGACTCCAATAGTCCCAAAAGCTCTATCCAACTCTCTCTTGAATGCATCCAGTGATTTGGCCCCCACTGCCCTCTGTGGCATGGAATTCCATAAATTCACAACTCTCTGTAATTTTTTTTTCTCAACTCAGTCTGTGGCCCCTGGTTCTGGACTCACACAACACTGGGAACATTTTTCTTGCATGTAGTTTGTCCAGTCATTTTATAATTTTATATGTTTCTATAAGATCCCCCCTCATTCTTCTAAACTCCACAAGCCTAGTCTTTTCAATCATTCCTCATATGACCGTCCCGCCATCCCACGGATCAATCTCGTGAACCTACGGTGCACTGCCTCAATCACAAGGATGTCCTTCCTCAAATTAGGAGACCAAAACTGTACACAATACTCCAGATGCGGTCTGACCAGAGCCCGGTACAACTGCAGAAGCACCTCTTTACTCCTGTTCTGAAATCCTCTTGTTATGAAGGCTAACATTCCATTAGCTTTCTCACTGCCTGCTGTAACTGCACGCCAGCTTTCAGTGACTGGTGTACAAGGACACCCAGGTCTCGCTGTACCTTTCTCTTACCTAACCTAACCCTATTGAGATAATAATCTGCCCGCTTGTTTTTGCCGCCGAAGAGGGTAACCTTACATTTATCTACATTATACTGCATCTGCCACGCATCTGCCCACTTATTCAACCTGTCCAGGTCCCCCTGCAACCTCCTAACATCCTCTTCACAGTTCGCACTGCCACCCAACTTTGTGTCACCCGCAAACTTGCTAGTGTTGTTCCTAATTCCCTCTTCCAAATCATTAATATATATGGTAAACAGTTGCGGCCGCAACACCGAGCCTTGCGGCACTCCACTTGCCACTGCCTGTATCTGTGATCTTCATATGGCCTCCATTTCATCGCTGACTCTAAGAGTAGACGAGACTCTCCTTTCACAAAACACTTCCCCTCTTCCGAAAAGCTCAGCTAATGATCCAGTTTGCTGATCATTTTATGTACCCTTCTCTTTCACATGCCGATATTTTTACTCTTTGGCTCCGCTACTGGAAGATGGAAGCCGCGAATAAACTGGAAGATCAAATCAACATACTCCGCTTGGGTAGCATGCGACATGACGGCAAGAACATTGAGTTCTCCACTTTAAAGCTATCATCTCCGACCCCGCTGCACATCATCTACGCCTGTGCGCACCTATATCCTGTTCCTTTCCCCCTCCTATCGCTAATCTCCCACCCGTTCTTACTCCGAGCTCCGATTCCCCTTTTATTTTCGCTCTTTCACGTTGCACCACATACCACCCGCCATTTCACTTCAAGCCTGTGTCATAATCTCACAAATATGTCAATATCTCTCTGTGCCTATATTCATCTATCTCTTGCTAGGCATTACCCCGTCCGTACCCATCTTTCCCAGCTTTTTCCCAAGTACTCCCCAGTCTGAAGAACGACTTGACCCGAATGTCGCCTGTTCGATAGATTTTGTCGAACCGGGTAAGTTATTTGAGGAACAAAAGTGGCGCAATCTGCTGGAGTAACTTGTGGGGTCGGGCCCATCTCTCGAGAACTTTAATATGTGACGTTTTTAGTTGGAACGCTTCTTCAGATGCATTGATGCGGTATGCGAGGAACAAAACTGGGAGATGAGAGACACTCATTTTACTTCGGAGTCACGTGAGTTGCGCTATCGGCAGAGGAAGAGCTGCAGAGCGCAGCTCCAACACAGCGGTAAGGAAACGGCCCGCAGGTAAGTAAAATTATTTTACTTCCAGGGCGTTTTCTAAAAACTCCGTAGGCTGGTAGGTAAACCAGGAGGAGTTAAAATAAAAAATAAAAATGTTTTAAAAAATCGTGGGTAAAACGTGCGTCCCGGGGTGTAGAAAAGTCGGGACAGCAGATTATTGCGGAGCCGGTTAAGATACCGGTGGCCGTTGAAATACCCGTTAGTGAGCCTTTGGATGCTCCACAAACAAAAACTTTGAAAACCCAGTGCCTAAAATGTAAAAAGAAGCTTGAAAGGCCTGAGGTTTCGGAAAAATCCTGAAAGGTAAGCCTTTGGCTAAGTATGGATCTAATGGAGGAAATACTCCAAACAATATCAACCAGGGGTCTAAGTACCCAGAATATTCCCAGGCAGCCCCTGAGGGGGTTCCATATTATGAATATGGTGCCACTTTGAAAATGGGAATTGAAACTCCAGTGCCTGGGATTAGGCTGGAGGAAGTCTCCTTGAACAAGTTTCAGGAGTACCAGGGCTGTATGAGACTGACCCTGAAAGTGGTGTTGTGGTCAGAAGTGCCCACCACAATACAAATCCAGGTGTGTCTGAGGGGCACAAAGTTACTATACCTGGAGGAGGCGGTGAGGCCATGGATGGAAACCTGGCGGCCAATGTTAATTATATGGTCTCTCACCTGCCTCAAAAAAAGCTGTTATGGTTGAGACAGCACATTTGGATTTAAACACCTATTTATTGTAAAAGTGCTCGCTTCGGCAGCACATATACTAAAATTGGAATGATACAGAGAAGATTAGCATGCGCAAGGATGACACGCAAATTCATGAAGCGTTCCAAACACCTTAAAGAAGGTACCTATGGTAAATCCGTTTTTTTGGGCGCCAATGTCAGCAATTATGCGGGCGCAGGAATTACGATTAAAGAATCCTCAAGCTAATTTTGGCATCACTGTCTTTTGGAAGACAAGCTGGAAGGTTGTGGGATGACCAAAGTTCAGAATAAACAAAGTATGTTGGGCTTATTCTGCAGCTCATTTTGAGATAAATTATATAAAATGGAAGATTGCCATTCGGCCTCTTTTACATCCAAGATTTACAGGGCATGCAATGTTCAAGCTCTTGGTTATTTGTTCGGAGGAAATCTGTCTAAACAAATTAAAGTAATGGATGAAGAGGCAAAAACTGTTGGTCTTGTGAAACCCTTCAGTTTGGCCAGAAAGGCTGGTCATATGAGAAAGGGATTTGATTTTGAGCTGGAACGAGCCGAGGCAGGCGTATGATAAGGAAGAATTACCAGCCAGCACAGCAATGGCTTCTCGGCCTTTTGGCTAAGATCAAGTGTAGTATCTGTTCTTATCAGTTTAATATCTGATACGTCCCTTATCTAAGGACCATAACGAATGTACACCCATTTATTGGGTAAGGAGATCATTTCGTCAAACAGTTGGAGAGGTACAAAACTTTATCCTATTAAAGAAGGATGTTTGGATAAACCTCAGATTGGTGGTAGACTCCAAATGTTTATTATGATAGGGAGGTATGGATCCATTGGGACACAATAAGCCCAATCATTCTTTCATGTTTGCAGTCTTGAAAGAATTCAAATTGACAAAGAGGTAAGAATTTGTGTGAGGAAGGAGTTATTGAGAAAACAGGAAAGGATCCACAACAATTGTATCAAATATTTTCCCCAGACCGAAGAAAGATGGGGTTGTAGAATCATTTTAGATCTCACACAATTAAATACATTGTCCAGTATAAACATTTTTAAAATGGACACATTCATCACTGCAATGCAGCTGGTATCAACAGGTTGTTATATGGCTACAATAGATTGAAGGATGCATATTGTCGATCCCAATTCACCATAGTTTCGCAGGTAATTAAAGTTTATGGATGGGACAGCTGTGACACTACAAAGCTTTGCCCAATGGATTAAGCCAGCATTTGCACTGCTAAGGGCACAAAAACATATCGTTATGGCTTATCTAAATGACATTTAATTGTCAATGCTAATCAGAGAGTCAGCTGGAAAATTAGTCTCAGCAACTACATGTTGTTTGAGAAGTTGGGTTCCTGATCCATCCATATAACCATATAACCATATAACAATTACAGCACGGAAACAGGCCATCTCGGCCCTTCAAGTCCGTGCTGAACAACTTTTTTCCCTTAGTCCCACCTGCCTGCACTCATACCATAACCCTCCATACCCTTCTCATCCATATGCCTATCCAATTTATTTTTAAATGATACCAACGAACCTGCCGCCACCACTTCCACTGGAAGCTCATTCCACACCGCTACCACTCTCTGAGTAAAGAAGTTCCCCCTCATGTTACCCCTAAACCTCTGTCCCTTAATTCTAAAGTCATTTCCTCTTGTTTGAATCTTCCCTATTCTCAAAGGGAAAAGCTTGTCCACATTAACTCTGTCTATCCCTCTCATCATTTTAAAGACCTCTATCAATTCACCCCTTAACCTTCTGCGCTCCAGAGAATAAAGACCTAACTTATTCAACCTATCTCTGTAACTTAGCTGTTGAAACCCAGGCAACATTCTAGTAAATCTCCTCTGTACCCTCTCTATTTTGTTGACATCCTTCCTATAATTGGGCGACCAAAATTGTACACCATACTCCAGATTTGGTCTCACCAACGTCTTGTACAATTTTAACATTACATCCCAGCTTCTATACTCAATGCTCTGATTTATAAAGGCTAGCATACCAAAAGCTTTCTTTACCACCCTATCTATATGAGATTCTACCTTCAAGGAACTATGCACGGTTATTCCCAGATCCCTCTGTTCAACTGTATTCTTCAATTCCCTCCCGTTTACCATGTACGTCCTATTTTGATTTGTCCTGCCAAGGTGTAGCACCTCACATTTATCAGCATTAAACTCCATCTGCCATCTTTCAGCCCATTTTTCCAACTGGCCTAAATCACTCTGTAGACTTTGGAAATCCTCTTCATTATCCACAACACCCCCTATCTTGGTATCATCTGCATACTTACTAATCCAATTTACCACCCCTTCATCCAGATCATTGATGTACATGACAAACAACAAAGGACCCAACACAGATCCCTGAGGCACCCCACTAGTCACCTGCCTCCAACCCGACAAACAGCCATCCACCATTACCCTCTGGCTTCTCCCATTCAGCCGCTGTTGAATCCATCTTGCTATTCCTGCATTTATACCCAACAGTTGAACCTTCTTAACCAACCTTCCATGAGGAACCTTGTCAAAGGCCTTACTGAAGTCCATATAGACAACATCCACTGCTTTACCCTCGTCAATTTCCCTAGTAACCTCTTCAAAATCTAACAAATCTAAGTTACAGCCATCCAAAACCATTGAATATCTGGGGTTTGTTATTAACTAAGTTACCATGTTGGTAACTTTACCAATGGATAAGGTGTTGGATTTGACAAATGTGTGTCACAACCTGATTAACAAACCTTATCCCTCCATCCGAAAGGTTGCCATGGTTATTGGTAAATTGGCAGCAGCATTTCCAGTAGTAGAGTTTGGTCGTCTACATTACCAAAATCTTCAAAGGGCAAAAACTCAAGCGCTTATTCAGCGAGCAAGCGATTTGATAGGCCAATGCAATTGCCTAAGGAAGCTTTATCAGAATTACATTGGTGGATTGAGAATGTTCCACAAGCTGCTAAGAACATTTTAGTTCATCAGCCAGTAGTGTTTTTGCAAACTGACGCAAGTTCTCTCGGATGGGGGGGGGGGGCTACGGATAATGAGACCAGCTGTGGAGGCAGATGGGCTGTCCAAGAGGATTTGTTGCTCCAAACATATGGTATTAAATATTTGGAGCTACTGGGAGCATTTTATGGATTAAAAGCTTATTGCTCTTCATTGAAATATTTGCATGTCCAAGTACAAATAGATAATACCACAGCTGTGGCATATATCAATCGCATGGGTGGTGTCAGATCAATATCATGTGATCATCTGGTAAACCAGATGTGGCAATGGTGTATGGCAAAAAATATTTGGCTTTCAGCTATTTACCTCTCGGGGAGAGACAATGTTGTGGCAGACAAAAGATCATGAATATTTAAAGACAATACAGAATGGATGTTAAATCCACAAATTTTCAAAAATATTGTCAGTCGGTATGATGTACCGGACATTGATCTGCTTGCATCTAGATTGAATCACCAATTGCCCAAATACGTGTCTTGGGGAACACGATCCAGGGGCAGTAGCGGTGGATGCTTTCTCGCTACACTGGGGAATACGTTATTTTATGCTTTTTTCCCCATTCTGTCTCATTGGGCAATGTCTGAAGAAAATAGCGCAAGACGCTGCCAAAGGCATGATGGTGGTCCCAAATTGGCCCACGCAGTCATGGTTCCCATTGATGCTAAAATGATTATTGAACCATGTATGACAATTCCCAGTTGCGACAATCTGTTGATACAACCAGTAACAAAAGAAATTCATCCATTGCATGATCATATGAATTTGTTAATCTGCAGGTTCTGACCAGACCATTGCAAGAGTTTGAACTGTCGGACAGGACCATGTTATAGATGCAGCTTGGAGGAATAGCATTAAAACAATATATGTCGCATATAAGGAAATGGAAAGTTTTTGTACACAGTCAAAGATATCTTATCATACTGCAAACATTTCAAATGTATTGGAGTTCCTTGCTGGGTTACACTTTGATGAGCATTTGAGTTATAGTGACATTAATTGTGCTCATAGCGCATTGTCATCCTATTTAGGACAAATTTCCGATCGGGATTCAGTTGGGTCTCACCCATTAGTATCCCGATTTATGAAAGGAATTTTCAATAAAATCCTCCCAAGCCCAGATATACAGAAATTTGGGATGTTAGCATTGTTCTCACTTTGCTTAAACAATGGACTCCAATTAATTCAATGTATTTGCGGAAATTAACATTCAAGGTGGTAATGTTAATGGCATTGGTATCAGCTCAAAGAGTACAAGCTTTGCAATTGTAACGGTTGGATTGCATGCATGTGACTACAGATAACATTATGTTTTATGTTTATGACTTGATCAAACAAAGCAGACCAGGAAGAACTGGAATGAAGGTAATGTTTAAAGCATATCCTATTGATGAAACATTGTGTGTAGTTAAGCATTTAACTCAATACATTGAGGTAACCAAAATCTCAGAGGTTCTGAGAAAGCGTCATTGATAACACACAAAAAGCCACATACAAAAGTTTCAGTTCAAACCATTTCTAGATGGTTAAAACAGGTTTGTGTCTAGCAAGAATAGACAGTGATGTGTTTAAATCTCACTCCACTAGGGCGGCAGCTACGTCCGTGGCGAAGGTACAGGACGTACCACTCGATAAAATTTTAGAGGCCGCAGGGTGGTCTAGAGAAGAGATTTTTTCAGTTCTACAATAAACCTGTTGTCACGGTGCCAGGATTTGGACACACAGTACTGGGTTCTCTTTAAATGCTTGCTTTGTTTTATATTATCGATTTATATTATCGATTTATGTTACCATTGACATCATTTATCAATTTATTTTGTAATTTTCCCCTGAGATAGAGGGGTTAATATTAAAAAGTTGTTCTTTTTATGATTAAAGGACTTATTACATAAATTGTAACAATGTCCTAAAATACTATTTACTCACTACTGTTTTGACTAAACAGAGAGTCGTACGAAATGAATTTACGACATAAAAAACACAGAGCTTCAAAGTCTTCACGTAGTCACTCACGTGACTCCGAAGTAAAATAGTGAGATTAAACGAGAATTTACCAGTTCGAAGTCTGATCTTTATTTTATGAGGCGTTACGATGAGGGATTACATGCGCTCCACTCCCAACCCTCATAATGTAAATGATCATCTGGTAGTTCTAGTCTATTTTGAGCCTTACTATTTTAATCCGGCTATTGGTTCTGTGTTTTTCATGCCGCTGCTTTGAAGTATGCCGGTCCAGCGCCAGGCGGGGCTTCTTCACGTAATCCCTCATCGTAACTCCTCATAAAATAAAGATCAAACTTCGAACTGGTAAATTCTCGTTTAATCTCACTATTTTATTTCAGTTCCTCCACTCCCCCATAACCACAATCAGTCCGATAAGGGTTTCCATCCCAAAACGTCAACTATCCAGGTTCTCCACAGATTATGCCGGTCGCGCTGAGCTACTCTTGCACTTTGTGTCCGATATTGTTTCTAAACCATCATCAGAAGGTCATGTTTCTAAGTTATGTTTGGACTTTGATTTTTACTCATAGAATTAGGAACTGCCCTCTCTGCGGATATATTTGATTTACAGACAATGTTCGCCATGTTCTCAGTTAGAACCCCAATGACGGAGCCAGAAAAGATTTGTGCTGAGTATCTAATGACTCTGATTAAATCCCAAGGTTCCCCACAGTTACTCTCTACGATGTCGGCCCTTCTCTACAATGAATGTACAAACAGATTATGAAAATCCGCGCTTAAAACGGAGTTGAATGCAGGTTCTAAAGCGATTGATTATAATGTTATCACCTGATTTATCCAATTGTTCCCGATGCTTCTCGATTTTTATATTGTGCATTTGTTTATTCCTTCGTTTGTGTGATGGGATGTGATTCTCCTTGCAGCAAAAGCTGTAGATTTTGGAAATATACGTGCCAAAGGGATCAGCTGCATCGTTTCATATCTCTCCCATAACAGGAAAACAAGGATGCAGAGAGAAAAAAAACGACGAGATAAATGTTTCGAAACGGGAAACTATTTTATTCTTAATACTTTTATGTCACCTAATTCATCCACAATTCAATCAGTACAATAATTTGACAAAAATAATAATTAATGAACGTAAAATGAGCTACAGAATGAGAGATGGTCTCTGGATCCAAATATTGAGCTCAGGCTTCCTCTTCCGTTGTTCACAATTCAGGGGTCAAATGGTCGAAATGGCCCTGTATCTGAATCAGCCTGGGCTGATATCAACAGGATCAAAAGTTTGACTTTTAATCACCACAGTCTGTAGGTAGGAGATGGATCTGGGATTTTTAAGTGTTGGGGAGTGGTGACCCGTTGAAGCAGGTACGTGCCGTCAGCGTCGGCAAGGTTGGCAGTGCCTACCATGACTAAAATTATAAAATGGTAATTATTAAATATAAATAGTAAAGGCACGGGAAATCTATGCCTTGCTAAGAGATCTATCTCTTTGGTAGGCATAATTCTCCCGTGCCTTTCATTTGCAGTACATGTAACACCGGAAAGTATGTGCAACTGAGGTGCCGTCGACGCTGCTTCAAGCCTTAATTTGCAACGGTCTATAAAGGCTGCTGAAATTTTGCCTTTGCACCGTGCGCAGCAGTCTACTGCGTATGCGCAGCGCAGGTTTCTTGGCGGATTTTTCAAACATGGATTGTCATTATCTTTTGTGTATCTTCAGAACAAAAGAGAGAAGAATGGAGTTTGTGTACAAATAGATGACCATCAGAGGCGTCGGGGAGATGGCTGCCCTGTCGGCAGTCTGTGCGTTTTTTTCATTACTTTTGTTATTTGTTAATTTGTTAATCGTTTTGTTTTTAATGTTCTTCGGTTTGTTGTACGTGGGGAGAGGGGTGAGGGGAGCGGGGGAAACTTTTTTTCAGCTCTAACCTTCCCGGAAATGTGCTCATTTCTCGGATCACATCCTCCGGGCTCTGCGTCCTTCCATCGATGGAGCTGGAAGCCTCCTCGGACTGTCGTGAGCTCCACCACGGGGCGCGGACATATCATCGGAGCTGATTGCCTGGGATAGCTCCCACCGCGACCACCGTGGACATTAACATCAAGGGCTCGCAGTCTCTGGTGATCTAGTCAGGAAGGTTCACCAGACCCAACGCGAGGCACGATCGCCCTGCGCGGAGGGCACGAACGACGCCGGCTACGGGAGTCAAGATCTTCCCGTCTACGGGGGCTCGAGGCCCACGACCGAGGGAGAACTAAGGGAAAGACTTGAACTGTATTTTGCCTCCCATCACAGTGAGGAATGTGTGGGAGTCTCTGTGGTGGATGTTCATATTAAAATGTGTTTTTGAAGTGGTCTGTTACTTTTAATTGTATGACTCACCTGGCCAATTAAATTCCTCGTATGTTGCAAAGCATACTTGGCGAATAAGAGTGATTCTGATTGTAATTCTGATTCTGATTTTGTAATAATGTGGTAAGTACATTTATTTGAGCTACCGTATATCCCTGCCGCGAAGACTCCAATTTATACCCTAAAATAAGGCCCAAAAGTACCTTCGTCTTGGAGCCCGAAGGCTTGATTACTAGTGAAGAAGGATAGACTTGGGCCAAATCGCTTTTAGAACATGGGAGGGGGGGGGGGGCACAATGGGGCCTAACAAAGGGGTCAGCGACCTACAGCCCGGATCCGGCACGAAAAAAGAAATAAAGCTAACCCTGAGAGCCGACCTGGGAACTGCTGCCATTCGCGGGGCACGCAGCCGGCCTGGATGTTGTAGATTGATGCTGTTCACCCACTAACCACATGTTGTTAGCTTCACTAACTCCACCCCATCACCAGAACTATAACAACACTCCCCTCCACCTGCAGTCAGTCAGATGCTGCATGAGGTCCTGTCGGCTGACAGCTTCCTATGCTGTGCTTGTACAACAGTGATTGAGGTTATGTTTGATCTAATGATCTATTGTGATCAGTTGCACATCAGTTACAGATGTTACAGCCATACCTGGAGCAGGCGAGCCAACTTGGGAACTGCAGCCATTCGCGGGGATCGTGGCCGACCTGGGTGTCATTGCCAGACCTTCCCGTCGCACGCTGCCGTCGTGGGAATTGCAGCCATTCCCGTGGCACGCAGCCGACCTCGCGCAACAGTCAGACCTGGGGCAAGCGAGCAGACCTGAGAACTGCAGCCATTCGCGGGGCACGCAACCGACTTGGGAACTGCAGCCATTCGCGGGGCACGCTACCGACCTGGGTGTCACAGCCTGCCCTGGGGCAAGCGAGCCGACCTGGGAGCAACAGGCAGTCCCATGACACACAAGCTTTGGAGGTGTGTGGCGGTTGTCGGTCAAGTGAGAGAAACAGAGTGAACTGAAGCCTTGTCAACAAACGCGCACATCAGCAGTTGGTATTAGTTTTGAATCTCGTTATCCCTATTTTTGACCTGGCTGGGAACCACACAGTGAGGGGACAAGCTCAAGAGCAAATATCATAGAGCTGAACGGGTCGCAGGGCGACAGATAATAGGGCAACGGCTGTGACGCTTACTCCTGTGTCAGCGCGAGTAACCTCAATTGGTCCCGTGAACTAATGTTGTCATTCAATAAGATCAAAACTGATTCAACTGGTCCCGGTGTGCTCCCGTTTTTCCTCAATCTCTCCACCTGCGTCACCCGCTACGCATTGAATTGTTAATTTCTTTATTTTAATTTAATTTTTTTGATTTTTTTGAGCGTGAGAAATTCTATCTCCCTCCGGCCTTTAAAAAAAATTGCCACTGAAAATGCGGTTGCGTCTTCGACGCAGGTGCGCTTTTTAAAATGTTTTTTTTTTAAAGCGGACTGAGAGCTGACCGAGAGGAGAACAATCTGCGTAAGTGCGGTTTTCATGATGTTTTAAAAAGCCGACCGAGTGCCGACCGTGACTACTGACGATACGTGCCTGCATTGAAGAGATGAAAGTGGTTAATATTTAGGATCACAAATGTGATTCCCCACTTGATCGCCGGTAGATAGTTCTCGATTGTTATTGTAATAAAACAGGAAGTGGTACTAATATACATCATCTGTTGGATCTAACTCAGAAGATTTCTGCTAACATTGAAAAGGAACTTAGTGTCCACTTTCCTCTGATTATGCCTTACCGCGATCGTAGGACATGTGCACACATGGCTTTGTGTCTGCATCCTTACCAGCACAGAAGTATGCATATGACATCATCAACTCCTAAATGCAACTCGCGTCAATCAGGTTCAACAGTTTCAGAAACCTCTCCGATTTACAGCTGATCAAAATCACACTATAACCTCGGAATACAATCCGCAGTATCAATCAGCAGGTCCCGCATCACCTGCAAATAAGAACTGAGGGATGTCCGCAACTCAGAACTGTGTGAAACCCAATAACGTACCTAGGCATTAGAAATGCAGTCTTCAATAAAACATTTCACGTGCTGTTTACGTGGAGGAGGTTGATGGCATTTGGACGCCAGTGGCGGGACAGATATTTTGAATAATTATCAGTATAGCTGCAGATATTGGAAGAAGATTTTGAAACTGTTTATTGTATCAAGATTGATTCACCCCCGTTATCACTCAAAAGTAAACTCGTTAATCAAATCGAAACAGGCCTGCCCGTTTCGTGTACTACGTGTGAGTGACATATGTAAAACTCTTTAGGCCCATACCGCATTTCAGGCACCTCGCCAATAGGTGTCTAACCATTCCTTCTTTGTTTTTTTTAGTATGTCTTAAATGTATGTTTTGGTGTTTTTTAGTTTGATTTTTTTTTATCTCTTACCACGACGGAGATGTGTTTTTTTTTCCTTATCGTATCTCAGTCTAAAATCGAGGAGTTGGCAGCCTCTTGCTGGATACCTTCTTTGGGAGTTCCAAGACGCAGGACTGCCCAGACCCATGTAGAATAAGGAGGAAGAAGATGAGAGTTTATTGCCTTCCATCACAGTTAGGAATGTGGGGAATCCCCTGTGGTGGATGTTTTTCTTAAATTTTATGTCGCTGTGTTATTTGTGGCTTTTTTTAGTATGGCTCTATGATAATTCGATTTTCACTGTACGTTAATCGGTACGTGACAATAAACTAACCTTTGAACCTTTGAACTTTGAAATAGCTTACATTTATTTCGCTACCCAGTTCATTCACATGTTATCGACATAATCTGACAGTAATTGATGTGCCCTTAGGCTCCAGGACTTATATCACGTTGGTAATGCTTAACGTCTGCCAAAATACTGCAGATTTGAAACTCAAATAATTATTGGCAAAATGACAAGCACCGTTCCACGGTGTACAGTTGCACATGGCGAGGATGCGCCACGTGGATTCGAATAAATTACAAAATCTCAATGACATAGAGCTTTCGATTTCATTTAATTTTCATTTTATTTTCAATTAAAAAATCTACCTGAATATTTTGCCCAAATAACATGTTGAACCTGTTTGTACAACAATGTAGGTACGCCACAATTGATGGAAACTATAGTTCCGAAGGCATTCTGCAAGTCAGGAAATTTCCATGGTAAGTTTAAACAGAGGAAAGAGATCGAATGCAAGTGCGATTGACACTGATTTTAATAGTTGCATTTATCTTTCACAATAGTCAGGATGCAGGGCCTATTTTTGTAAACATTCTACGATTGCTTCTTCCGGCGGTTTAGGAAACAATTAATTTTATGCACATTGCAGCAAAAGTTGTAGTTGGGAAAAGTGCGATCCATTGAGTTAACCCGCGCCTTATGATTTCTCCACCAGAGCAGGGAGCAAAAATGAAGATTTCACGAACTTCGTTGCAGCATCCTTCCAATAAAGCCTGTATTTATATACATTTGCTCCTTTGAGCCTCAGGCTACATTGCAGTGAGTGTGTCTGCGTTATTCCTAGGAATGTGTGTTCAAGACAGTGAACGAATTCAAGACCTTCAGTGACATCGTCATATTGTGAGCGAATTCACGTCAGTTGGTAAAACTCTGTGGCGAGCCTGGTCAACATAGAACAAACATCGCGGATAGCAGCATCAAGGAAACAGGACCCCAGTCCACACTATAACACGACATCACTATCAACTAATTATATCTGCATGCATGTGATCCATGTCCGTCCATTTCCTGCATATCTTTTTAATAGCCTTGTATTCGCCACTTTTGTATAATCCTGCACCAGACATCCACCATTTTCTGAGCACAACATTTACCCCCGTCTCTTTTTTAAATATTTTCCTCCACCCATCACGTCCTTACCTTAAAACTGATTGTGTATGGTCTTTGACATTGTCATTATTGGAAAACGGCTCCGACTTGATGACTACCATGTCTATGTTTCTCAATTTGTTTAATACTTTGAATAGGCCTCTACCACAGGCTCCAGCGTTCCAGAGAAATCAGGCGAAGTTTGGCCAATCCATCCTCGTAGATACTACAATAAAATCCAGACAGCATTCCGTTAAACCAGCTGCACACCCATTCCAATGACTTTCCATCGTCTTGTAATGGGACGACCATTGCTGCAAGCGATATTCAAATTGTGGCCAAATCAAAGTCTTATTGAGCTGCATTATAACTTCCTGACACGTATACTGAATGCCGCGAAGAAAGAAGGCAGGCATGCTATATGGCTTTTTACACACTTTGTTTTTTTGTTTTTGTTTAATTTGGAGATATAGCGCTGAAGCAGGTTCTTCGGCCCATCGGGTCCGCGCCGACCATCGATCCCCGCACATAAACGCTATCCTACACACACTAGGGGACATTTTACATTTATCAAGCCAATAAACATAAAAACGTGTACGTCTTTGGAATAGAAACACGGAAACATCGAAAATAGGAGCAGGAGGAGGCCATTCGGTCCTTTGAGCCAGCACCGTCATTCATTGTGATCATGGCTGATCGACCCAAATCAATAACCCGTGCCTGACTTTTCCACATATCCCTTGATTCCACTAGCCCTTAGAGGTATATCTAATGCTTTCTGTCTTAAATCCATCCAGTGATTTGGCCTCCACTGCCCTCTGTGGCAAATAATTCCACAAATTCACAACTCTCTGGGTACATTTTTTTTCCGACCCCAGTCTTAATAGCCTCCCCTTTATTCTAAGACTGTGGCCCCTGGTGCTGGACTCACCCAACATTGGGGACATTTCTCCAGCATCTGACTTGTCCAGTCCTTTTATAATTTTACATGGTTCTGTAAGATCCCCCCACCCTCATCCTTATCAACTCCAGTGAATACAAGCCTAGCCTTTTAAATATTTGCTTACATGACAGTCCCGCCATCCCACGAATCAAACTCGTGAACCTACGCTGCACTGCCTCAATCACAAGGATGCCGTTCCTCATATTAGGAGACCAAAGTTGCACACAATGCTCCAGATGTTGTCTTACCAGAGCCCTATACAACAGCAGAAGAACCTCTTTACTCCTATGCTGAAAGCCTCTTGTTATGAAGGCAAACGTTTAATTAGCTTTCTTCACTGCCTGCTGTACCTGCACGCCAACTTTATTCGACTGCTGTACAAGCACACCCAGGTCTCGCTGCACCTATACCTAACCCCATTGAGATAATAATCTGCCCCCTTGTTTTTGACGCCAAAGTAGATAACCTCACATGTATCTATTGTATCCTGCATCTGCACGCATCTGCCCACTCACTCAACCTGCCGAGATCACCCTGCAACCTCCTAACACCAATTCACAGTTCACACAGTCACCCAGCTTTGTGTAATCCGCAAACTTGCTAGTGTTGCTCCTAATTCCCTCTTCCAAATCAATAATATATATGGTTAACGGTACCGGCCCCAACACCGAGCCTTGCGGCCCTCCACTCACCGCTGCCTGCCATTGTGAAAAGGACCCAGTCACTCCTACTCTTTTATTTCTGCCTGCCAACCAATGTTCTATCCATGTCAACACCCTACCGCCAGTACCATGTGCTATAAGTTTAGTCACCAGTCTCCCATGCGGGACCTCATCAAAGACTTTCTGAAAGTCTAGGTACACTACGTCCACTGCCTCCCCTTCATCCACTGTATTTGTCACATCTTCAAAAAATTCCAGAAGATTAGTCAAGCATAATTTCCCTTCATAAATCCATGTTGACTTGGACTAATCCTTTTACTGCTACCAAAATGCCACATTATAACATTTTTAACAATTGACTCCGGTTCTTTCCCACCACCGAAGTCAAGCTAACTGGTCACTAATTCACCCTTTTCTGTCTGACTCCTTTCTTGAAAATAGGATAACATCAGCTATCCTCCAATCCACAGCAACTGATTCTGAATCTATTGAACACTGGAAAATGATCACCAATGCATCAACTATTTCTGGAGCCACCACCCGGAAGACCCTGGAATGCAGACCATCCGGCCACTGTGATCTATTTTGTAGTAAGGGGGAACTGTGGATTTATCATCCTTCCGTATATATTTCAGTTTATCTAACCTCTTAGATCCTCTGTCCTCAAGTACATCTGGGAAATTGTTTGTGTCTTCCTTAATGAAGATAGATCCAAAGTCCCTGTTCAACTCTTCTGCCTTTTCCTTGTTACTCATAATAATTTCACCCGTGTCTGACTTCAAGGGACCCACATTTGACTTTGCTACTCTTTTTCCCTTAACATATCTAAATATGCTTTTACTCTCCTTCTTTTTATTCCTGGCCAGCTTCCCATCGAACTTTATTTTTTCAGCCTGTATTGCCTGCTTTGTTTCCTTCTGTTGTCAGATTAATGTTTCCCGATCCTCCGGCTTCCAGCTACTCTTTGCAGTGGTATACATCTGTTTTTAAAAGTTTTATTCCATCCCAAACTTCTCTTGTCAGCCACGGTTGCCCCTTACTCCCCTTAGAATCGTTCTTCCATTTTGGAATGAAATGTCCTATGTCTTCCGGATTATGCCCATACATTCATGCCATTGCCGTTCCACCGTCATTGCTGCTAGAATCCCATTCCAGTCTACCTTGGCCAGCTCCTCTCTCATGCCTTTGTTCAACTGCATCACTGCCACTTCCGATTTAACCTTCTTTATCTCAAATTGCAGATTAAAACCAATCATATTATGAACACTACCTACAAACGTTGCATTTACCTCGAGTTCTCTTTATCAAATCTGATTAATTAAACAACACTAAATGCGGAATTGCATTTTCTCTGGTCGACTCCATTTCAAACTCCAAGTTCCTTTTTAGCAGCATCACATCCATCATTTGTCCTGCCCCCAGCACCATCTTGACTGGGTCCCCGACTAAGTGCGAGGAATTTATTACATTTTTCACCACCATGGTAAAGAAAATAAGAACGAATAATACCCCTCCCACCGATGACCTGGCTGTCTCATTGGTCTATTCTTCAAAATTCGATTTTTTTCCAACCCGTTATTCTACCCCCCCTTGTAACACTGATCACCACAATGAAACCTACTACCTGCCCCTTCGACACTGTGCCCTCTGCCCTCCTAAAGGACGTCATTACAATAGCCGGTCCCAGTATCCTCGCCATCTTTAACAATTCTCTGGCCAATGACACTGTACCTAACTGCTTCAGACATGCGGTGGTCCAGCCACTCCTGCAACAACCTAACCTCGACCCCACCCTGCCAAGCAACTAGCAAGGAAACTCTTTCGCCTCCCAATCTAGACTCTCCTGTTGGGTTCCACAAGGTTCCATCCATGGTTCCGTTCTCTTCTCCCTGTATATGCTCCCCTTAGGTCAAGACATTCGAAGGCACGGCGTTTCCGTCAATTGCTACGCTGAGGACACACAACTCTATCTCACCCTGAAGCCCAAAAAACAATCAAATCTCCTCAACTTTACCCGCTGCCTCTAGGATATAAAGTGCTAGATGGCTCAGAACTTCCTCTAACTAAACGAGAGTAGGTCTGAGGTCATCCTTCTCTGCCGCTCGGACTCAATCACAATGATAGCAGGCAGCTTTGAAAGCCTTACCCACTACTCAAACCTCACGTCAAAAACCTTGGCGTGATATTTGACTCAGCACTGAAATTTAACAAACAAGTCAATGCCGTGGTAAAAGCTAGTTTCTTTCAGCTTCGGATGGTAGCTAAAATAAAACAATTCCTCCAGTTTGATGACCTCGAAAAGATCATCCATACATTTATCTCCTCCCGCCTAGATTGCTGCAACTCACTTTACATTGGCATCAGCCAATCTTCCATGTCCCGCCTGCAACTTGCCCAATACGCAACAGCGAAACTCCTGACGGGCACCCAAAAAAGGGATCAGATCGCCCCGATCCTGGCCTCTCTCCACTGGCTCCCTATGCGGTTCCGAATACATTTCAAGACCTTCCTCTTTGTCTACAAAGCCCTCAATGGGCTTGCACCCACCTACATTAAAGGTCTTCTCACCCGCAACACCACCTCCAGGTCCCTTAGATCGGCCGACTTGGGGTTGCTGAATGGCCCGCGGTCTCGGCATAAGCTCAGGGGCGACCGTGCCTTTGCGGTTGCAGCTCCGAGACTGTGGAACAGCATCCCTCTCCCCATCATAACTGCCCCCTCCATCGACTCCTTTAAGTTTTGGTGAGACACATCTGAGTATTGTGTACAGTTTCGGTCCCCAAATCTAAGGAAAGACATTCTTGCCGTAGAGGGGGTACAGAGAAGGTTCACCAGACTGATTCCTGCGATTTCAGGACTTTCATATGAGGAAAGACTGGATAGACGCGGCTTCTACTCGCTAGGATTTAGAAGATTCAGGGGGGATCTTATAGAAACTTACACAATTCTTAAGGGGTTGGACAGGCTAGATGCAGGAAGATTGTTCCAGATGTTGGGGAGGTCCAGAACAAGTGGTCACAGTCTAAGGATAAGGAGGAATTCCTTTAGGACCGAGATGAGGAAAACATTTTTCACACAGAGAGTGGTGAGTCTCTGGAATTATCTGCCACAAAAGGTAGTTGAGGCCAGTTCATTGGCTATATTTAAGAGGCAGTTAGATGTGGCCCTTGTGGCTAACGGAATCAGGGGGTTTGGAGAGAAAGCAGGTACAGGATACCGATTTGGATGATCAACCATGATCATATTGCATGGTGGTGCAGGCTCTAAGGGCCGAATGGCCTACTCCTGCCGCTATTTGTGATGTTTCTACGTTTCTAAGTCTAGACTAAAAACGTATCTGTTCTCCAAAGCCTTTCCTGGCGTCCTCTGAGCGAGGGCTATTTGTATATATGCATGTAGTTTGCTTGTGTATACTATTCATATAACAAATGTAAAGCACTTTGGTCAACGAGAGTTGTTTTTTAAGTGTGCTATATAAATACATGTGAGTTGTCTTGACTTGACAAGCTGCTTTAAGAATCCCTCTCGGAGGCACTCGACAAACTCTCTTCCTTGCCGTCCTGAACCAACCTGATTTTCCCAGTCTACCTGCATATTGAAATCCCCCATCACCACGGTGGCATTACCTTTGTTACATGCCAGTTTTAACTCCTGCTGCAACGTAACCCTATATCCGGGCTACTATTTGGCGGTTTGTAGATAACACCAATTAGTCTCTTCTTGCCTTTACAACTTCTCAACTCAACCCACAGTGATCTAACTCGTCAGTCCCTATGCTTTCCTTCGCAAGGGACTGAATTCCATCCCTCACCGGCAGAGCTACCCCCCCCCCCCCCCCCCTCCCGCCACTCTCCGCTACACATCTGCCCATCTGCCTGTCCTTTCTATGGGATGTATGACCCTGAATATTAAGTTTCAGGCCCGATCCTCCTGCAGCCACGTCTCAGTAATCCCCACAATGTCTATCTATCAATCTCTAACTGAGCCACAAGTTCATCGACATTCCTTCAAATACTTCGTCTGTACATACACAATATTTTACTTCCTTATGCATCTCACATTTCACATCGGTCCCTATTACACTTGGCTGTACTCTCTTATCCGTTTGTGAGCTTTCTTTCTCGTTAATTCTGTGGTCATTAACTATCCCTTTACTCTCTTTCCATTTACCTCCGCTCTTGACTATCGTATTCGACAGCCCCCTCTCCTTATTTAGAGTAAAACCCGTGTAGCATCGGCAAACCTGCCTGCCAGAATGCTGGCCCCGCACATGTTAAGGTGCAATCCGTCCCTTTTGCACAGTTCCCCCTTACTCCAAAAGAGATCCCAGTGGTCTAAGAACCCAAATCCCTGCCCCCTGCACCAGATCCACAGCCACACATCCAGGACATGTAACGCTCTGTTCCTGCTATCGGCAGCACGAGGAACTGGAAGCAAACCGAAAATAACCACCCTGCAGGTCCTGCTGTTCAGCATTTTTCGGAGATCTCTGAAGTCACGCTGCAGAATATTCATCCCCTTCTTTCCGACATCGTTTGTACCGGCATGCACTAGCACTTGCGGTTGTTCTCCTTCACCCTTGAGAATTTTCTGCACTCTGTCCGTGAAATCGGTAGGACTTGCCGAGTGTGGGAGGAATCCGAAGATCTCGGAGAAAACCCACGCAGGTCACGGGGAGAACGTACAAATTCCGTGCAGACAACACCAGTAGTCAGGATCGAGCCCGGGTCTCCGGCGCTGTATTCACTGTAAGGTACCACTTTAAAGCTGCACCAACCTGCCGCTTGTCTTGCCAATTTCAGGGCGCTATGGTCCCGGACCCCAAGATTCCTCTGCACTTCAATGCAGTGCAGGGTCTTGCCGTCGTACCCATACATTTGACCAGCTAATCATAATCAGAATCAGAATCGCATTTTGTTCGCAAAGCATATTTTGCAACATACGATGAATTTCGTTTGCTGAGTCATACAATTAAAAGCAACAGATCAATCAAACACACGTTTAAACATGAACATCCACCTCAGTGACTCCTACACATTCCTCACTGTGATTGAAGACGGAATAAAGTTCAAATCCCTACCCATAGTTATTCCTCGGTCGTGGACCTCGAGCCCCCGCTGACGGGACGATCGTGACACCGGTAGGCGGCGGAGTTCAGGCCCTCCGCATCGAGGTGATCAGCTCCCACATCTGGGGTATGTCAGCTCCCCTCCGCTGGACGATCGAACCTTGCGGCGGGGCTGGTCGAACCTTCCGCGACGTTAGAGGTCCCGAATATCCTTTCCCGAGATTGCGAACTCTTGATGGTGGTCGGAGTGGGAACGATCCCATGCAAGGGATCAGCTCCGATGTTGTCCGCGCCCCGCGATAGGTCTCAAATTCAGTCCGAGGAGGCTGCCTGCTCAATAGCTGGCGGGCCGCAGAACGCGCAGGAGAATGTGCCCCGAATATTATTCACATGTCCGGCAAGGTAAGAATTTGTAAAAAAAGTTTCCCCCGATCCCCTCCCACTTCCCCCACTTAACACAAACCGAAGAACATTAAAACAAACTTTTAGCAACACTAAAAATAACGAAAATAATGAAAAAACGAACATACCGCCGGCGGAGAAGCCATCGCCCCGGCGCCCCTGGTGTGCTTTGCATTACCATTGCGAACATAAATATACTTTTCATTAAAGGTTGGAACCACCCGAGGCAGACACATATATTAGCATATGATGAATGTATCCATTTTCATTTGATTCATCTGCTGTGCGTTCGTACAGACATTAAACGCGAAAATCCCGATTGTTTGGTGCGGTGGCAGGAAGGGTTGAGCTAATATACTCGAATAAATCTTTGCAAGGTTCGTCATGACCCGCACTGAATCTAAAGATACTGTTATTCGAACAGCGGCCCCCCGTGTGGCAACGGGGAGGAAGTGGACCCCATCGGAAGCCGTTCAGAGTGCTAAGTCTGCTCTTCATTTCCGGGATATAGTTGGCCAAGTCCAACACGGGAGAGCCGGGCTCGGGCTCGTCCCAAATGCTCCTCAATGGCACAAGGCAACATCAGTACAGAAAAGACGGCTCGTGGTGGAGAAGGTGAGAAGACACGAGAAGGCCGTCTCAATGGCCAAGCACGGCCAATGGACTAACTGGGAGAGCCTGGAAAAGAGGAAACTCAGCTGGCGTGAAAACTGGCAAATGGAAGGATCTCGGCTAAGTTTTGTCATCAGAGCCACTTATGATGTTCTACCATCACCACATAACCTGAAGCAGTGGTTCGGAGGAGACCCCACTTGCTCCCTTTGCCCAGCACCTGGATCACTAAGGCACATTTTAACAGGATGCACTATGAGCCTTGGGCAAGGGCGTTACACTTGCAAGATGAATACAGGAGGGTATGGAATTGAAGGGGGTGTTACTCGGACGCCAGGTGACACCGTTGAACCCTCTGGAGATGTTGTGGGCTTATCAATGAAACGTCAAAGAAGGAGGGTGCCCACTTGATGACCCCGATGCCGTACCTACCATACCTTTCACCACTCCAATCCCACTGCAAATGGCAAGAGTGCCGACGTATTACAGGGATTGAAACATCAAGTCCTATTAGCTCTTCTGACCTTCTGGAGGAAAAACCAGTGACTGCTGTGAAAGTGCAGCTGACGACAAGGGAAAGACCGTGTGACAGCTTGGAGAGACAGCTGACAGGAGGAAATAGACCCCAACTGGGCTGTTATGGGCTAGCTACCCATAACAGCTGGCTCCGTCAGCTTGTTAGGGCACAAGAGCCACCCTCACTTGGCTACAAAAAGTTCCAAGAGTAAAATATCCACAGAGTCTGCGAGAGCGGGCGCGCAAGATGACTCATCGACTGACCACCCGGTAACAAACCTTGGAACGGACAGGACATTTAATCAAGTAAGTGGCAAAACGCTTGAAAAACGAGCAGCTGGGCACGTTCTTCAGACGTGTAGGTGTGGCTGGACTAAAGTAACATCAGCTCGTGGTCTCAAAATTCATCAGGGGCGGAAGAAATGCTTGAAAATCCCCAATCCAGGGCCCCGCATTGACCAGATTCTGTTAAGAGGAAGGTCAAATCAGTCGGATGAAACTCAGCGGCAGGAAGAAATCCACAGCCCGCAGAGCATCAGCACCCTACGGGATGTGGCAGAAGTTTCAGGGAACAGTCCAAGACGCAACGAGGCATATCGTAAAGTGGAGAACATACAAGGACGTACGCCGTTGGTGAAATGGCCAAGTCTAACAGCAAAGAGTGGGAATTAATCAATGCAGATGTGAGCTTAATCTTAAGTGGAATCAAGGAAGCCAGGCTGAAAATAATTTTGAGAAGATGGGTGATCTATTTTACAGCTATGGAAAGGAAACATTTGGGGAAAAGGAACAACTCAGATAGAAAGATAGGCCACCTCCCCCCAAGTCACGTCGTCTCCTGGAAATCAAACGACTTAAAGAAAGAAGAAGCCTGAGGAAGGTTTGGAAAAAAGCAACAGCAGAAGAAATGGAGGGCATCAATCTCCTTCAAAAGAACATAAAACAGAGGCTCTCGAAGCTGCGCAGAGCGGAGGTCTTAAGGAAACGACGCAAAAAGAAGGAAAAAGCAAGAACAGAGTTCTACAAAGACCCCTTTAAGTTTGTGAAAGGCATTTTCACAAAGGAAAAAAGCGGATCCCTGAAACCGTCACAAAAGGAGGCTGAAGGACACATCAGACCATCCACACTGACGAGTTAAAAGATTAACCGAATTTTGGCCCCGCTGACATCCCACCAATCTCACCCCCAAAACATCAATTTGACATCAGCCCTCCCAAGCTGAGTGAGGTAAAAGAAGTAGTGAGGAAAGCAAGAACGGCCTCTGCACCAGGCCCTAATGGTGTTCCGTATTGTGTGTACAAGAATGCCCCAGATATTCTGAAATTCCTATCCGGCACTCCGGAAGTGGAGGCGCTGCCTGGCAACTGCGGCTCACCTGCAGTCCGTCTGGTTTTTTTTTAATTGTCTTCGTGTCTGTTTTCAGCGATTATTTTGGTTTATTCGGCTGTGTATGTGTGTGTGTGGTGGGGGGGGGGGGGGTGGGGCGGTGGGGGGAGGGTGGGAGAAACAGGGTTTTAGTCTCTCCCTTCGGGGGGATGCGACTTTTCTTGTCGTGTCGCCCGTCACCGTCTCCGTCTGTGCTGGGGCCCTAATGGCGGAGCTGGCGGCCTTCCAGCTTCCAGCAGCGGCGACACCGCTTCGGAGCTTCAGCGGCGACCTGGCTTTCGGGGCTGCGGTGCTCCAGCGACAACCTGACTTTCGGGGCTGCGGTGCTCCAGCGCCGACCTGGCTTTCGGGGCTGCGGTGCTCCAGCAGCGACCTGGCTGCGGAGCTGCGGTGCTCCAGCGGCGGCCTGGCTTTCGGGGCTGCGGTGCTCCAGCGGCGACTTGGCTGCGGGGCTGCGGTGCTCCAGCGGCGGCCTGGCTTTTGGGGCTGCGGTGCTCCAGCGACGACCTGGCTTTCGGGGCTGCGGTGCTCCAGCGGCGGCCTGGCTTTCGGGGCTGCGGTGCTCCAGCGACGACCTGGCTTTCGGGGCTGCGGTGCCCCAACGGCGACCTGGCTGCGGGGATGCGGTGCTCCAGCGGCGACCTGGCTTCGGACCTGCGGTGCTCCAGCGACGTTCCATCGGCGACCTGGCTTTGGAGCTGCGGCGCTCCAGCGTTCTAGCGGCGGGCCCTGTGGCAGTGTTCCGGCATTTGGGCAACGGCGGTGGCGGCAACCCAGCTTCGGAGGCTCGGCCGCGGGCCTGGTGGACGGCAATATCAGAGGCCTGGATCTCCTCAGCGCAGAGGGAGAACAAGGAGGGAAGAAGACCGAGACACTAAGACTTTTGCCTTCCACCACAGTGAGGAGGTGTTTGGTGAACTCACTGTGGTGGATGTTAAATGTGTGTTTATTGTGTGTTTTTGTTACTTTTAATATATGTATGACTGCAGGAACGAAATTTCGTTCAGACCGAAAGGTCTGAATGACAATAAAGGTAATCTTGAATCTTGAATCTCGAATCTTGGAGGAACATGAGGGTTGCTTGGGAACAGGAAGTCATCCCCAAAGCCTGGCGAAGGGCATGAGGAGTCCTGATCCCAAAAGAAGAAAATTCTTCCACCATCGGACAGTTTCGGCAAATAAACCTTCTTAACATAGAGGGCAAGGTCTTTTTCAGTGTGGCGGCAAAAAGACTTACAAAGTATCTGAAACAAAACCATTTCATTGATACGTCAATCCAAAAGGCTGGCATAGCAGGCTTCTCGGGATGCCTTGAACATACCAGCGTCATATGGCATCAAATCCGGACTGCTAAGAAATAACGAAATAATCTACATGTCTTGTTCCTCGATCTGGCCAACGCCTATGGATCAATTCCTCATTCGCTACTGTGGACTGCTTTTGAATTATTTCAGGTGCCGGCAATAATATCAAATCTCGTAAAATACTACTTCCAGGATCTGCAATTTTGTCTCAAAACATCAGACTTTACCACAGCGTGGCAACCACTGGAAGTAGGCATCGTGGCGGGGTGCACCATCTCACCATTGACATCTCAAAATGGGTTGTGGGAGGAAAACGGCTACAGTGTGGTCAGAGATTGCCACCGGTACGAGCCTATATGGACGATATAACAACACTAACAACAACTCCCCCTGCACCAAGACTTCTGGAAAAACTTCATCAAAACATCACATGGGCAAGGATGAAGATGAAACCCAGCAAGTGCAGAAGCATCTCAATTGTCAAAGGTCAAGCCAAGGATCAAAGATTTCATATTAACGGAATATCTGTTCCAACTGTTTCAGAAATGCCAATGAATAGTTTGGACCGATGATATGATGCAAAGCTCAAGGACACTGAGGAGTTTGAACAACTGAAAAAGGATACCATCATGCACATTGCTCGCATCGACAAAATCTTGCTACCAGGAAAACTCAAGCGGTGGTGCTTCCAATTTGGCATACTACCAAGAATCATGTGACCTTTAACTACGTATGAAATCCCCATCAAATGTTTAAATGTATTCATGGATAACCCCGTGAGATGGACAGTCATCTCGTTTTCGAGGAGGTCCAACATAAAACATACAGCACAAGACATAACATACATAGAGGGTCTCATTGATCCACCTATCCACACACACATCCCAAAACCCCTCCATCCCCATATTATTTCATAGTATTGTTACATAATACAATATAAGACCTTGGTACTCTATGCAATACAACAATACATAAGTGTACTGGCCATGCATATACAATAGCCATGACAAATGATCACACACAGAGCAAGCTAGATAAAGGAGCTCGATGACTCTAATACTAGAAACAGGTACATGGTTTTATAAGTAATGGTAAAAGTGTATTTTTAAATAGACGAAATGAGCTAATAGATCTTATGGTACTAGGCAGAGTGTTCCAATCAGAAGGAGCTTTTAATTTAAATGCACGTCTCCCAATTTATTTGTTAGTTCTTGGAATGAAAAAGAAGGGTTGCTGAATATGTCTTAGTGAATATGAGGGTGTGTATGGTAATAGGCCTTGTTTTAAATAAGAAGGGTAATTGAGATGGATGCATTTAAAGATGAACTGGAACCAGTGGTAGCATCTTCGAGCGTGGGGGGATAACCAATTTAGAGTTTCGTACATAGAACAGTGGTGAGTTAGATATGGACACCTTAAAATAAATCTGCAGAGACTATTATAAACTACATTGAGGGGTTGAAGATGTGTATCAAATGTATTATGATAGCCAATATCAGCATAATCCAGTGTTGGTAGTAGTAGATGAGAGACAATTATTTTTCTCATCTGAAAGGTGAAACAATTTAGATGGCGGTAATGAATAGCTAGATTACAGCTGAGTTTGTTACTAGTCGTCTCAATATGCTGCGTAAATGCAAGCGTTGGGTCGAGGCAAACACCAAATATATATATGAAGTTCAATACTTGTTCTAATGGTGGTCCTTCATTAAATGATATAGTCAGATCTACAGAATTACCAAGGCCTTGTCTGGTACCAAATAACATACTGCATGATTTATGTTTATTTAAAATTAATGTGTTAAATAATAGCCATTTCTGAACAGAAGTAAGATCTGATTGAAGGGATCTTTCAATTTCAGACTTGTTAGTACTAGATGTATATAGCAGTGCATCATCAGCATATAGTTGTGTTTGACAGTTAGAACAAATATTAGGGAGGTCGTTTATGAAAATAGAGAAAAGGAGTGGTCCCAAAGACGAACCTCGCAGGACCCCCTCCTAAACAATTAAGGAATTGGATTGACTTCCATTAAAGGTACATATTGGCGTCTGTTATGAAGGTATGAGTTAAACCACAGTAGATTGTTTTGAGCAAGACCAATTCAGTAAAGTTTATCAAGCAGTAGATAGTGGTCAACAACATCAAATGCCTTGGTTAAATCAAGAAAGATTGCACCGGTGATTTTACCATCCTCAGAAGCAGAGAACACATCGCTGGTGAGTTTTAACAGAGCTGTAGTTGTGGAGTGATTAGGTCTGCACCCAGACTGGCATGGAGATAGAATGTTGAAACTTGAGACATATCTGGTTGAACACTAGTTTCTCGAGGATTTTAGCCACCGAGTTGATAATTGAGATGGGGCGGTAATTGTTAATATCGTGTGGGTCACCTCCCTTATGCAGTGGAGTAACATTGGCACACTTCCACGCGAAAGGGAGGGTACAAGTTGAGAAGGACAAATTAAATAGGTAGCATAGTGGGTACATTCGAATATTAGCTACTAACAATGAATTTAGTCTCAATACCAGCTGGTCCAGCTCCACAATCATCCTTTAATTTATTAATAGCATGTTGAACGTCAACAGGTTTTATTTTTTGTAAAGAAAAAGAGCTTTTACGTGTAGTGGTAGCTGGAAAGTCACATATAATAGATGAGTCAAATACAGTAGAGCTACATACAGAGGAGAAGTGATGGTTGAAAGCAATGGATATAACAGCAGGGTCCTGAATTATGTCATTATTGTCCCGAATCTGAGTGCTCATATTTTGATTTGATTTATTAAGAAGTTAAGAAATTAAGAAATCGTAATTTATTAAAATTATTGATTTATTGATTTATTTAGTCTTTTCCAGAACTATTTTGGATTATGCATGTCTTCAGAAAGATGTTTTTTTTTTAATGACTTGATTTAGCATTACGTATTCTTGTCGTACACTGATTCCTTAAGGACCTATATTTTTCCCAATCAGCAGGACCCTTTGTTTCCCTGAAAGTCTTCCAGACTTTATCCCGCTCATTAAAAAGGTTGACCAAATCAGCACTAATCCATGGTAAATGTTTTCCCTTGACTTTTATTTCTCTCCAGGGGACATGCTTATCGATAACTCTTGTGACTTCAGTGTATGAATAGTTCCAGGCATCCTCAACAGTTGGTATAAGTTGAAACCTGTCCCAGTTTATTGCAATCAGGTCATGCATATAATTATCATAATTAAATTTTCGAAATTGTCTGACACGAATACATTTAGGAGGAAGATGGGAAGCTTTAATCTTCCACACACAGAAGATAGCAGAATGATCGCTAAAGCAATCTGACAAAGCACCAGATGTTAAGATTCGGTCGGGATGGGTAACAAGAATCCAATCTAATAGTGATGTAGAGTTGCCATGAACTCTGGTAGGTTCGTTGATTAACTGGGTCAGGTTTACACTTTTAAGCAAGTTTTTGTCGTTAGAAGAGGAACGGTCGAGCCAGTTTATATTGAAGTCACCAAGAAGCACTAATTCACATGGGTGTTCAATAGAGGTGAGAGTGGAAATTAGGGACTCAGTTGAGTCAGGATGAACAGGGGGGGGGGGTCGATAGATAGTGCCAATGATTAGATGTTTATTCTCATGAAGTTTTAACCTAATGAAAAGTCTTTCAAAGAGAGATAAGTTTACTTTAGGGATGGCAGATTCAGACATAAAGTGAGTTGACGCATAACAAGCCACACCTCCAGCTCTCGTAGGCCTATCTGCCCTATATAATGCAAAATTACCAAAATTACCAATATGAATATCATTGTCACAAATTTCACTATGTAACCATGTTTCTGAAAATATTATTATGTCAGGTTTATTCTGTGCAATCCAAACTCTTTAAATCAATCTTTGGAAGAAGACTCCTCATGTTCAAATGGATGATTTTTAGACCTTTAGCTGTATCAATTGTGGGTCAATTGGGTGTAGATAATGTTGGGGGAGTGGGGCAGGGAAATAGCATGAGAAAGGGGACAAGAGTGCCACATGCACAGATTGAGACAAACACACACAGATAGAAGACAGGGCAGACACAGCACACAAGATCAGGCTGCGTCATTGAGAGAGAGAGTGAGAAAAATAAAAAAAAGCGAGCATACACACCTCAGTCTGCATTGCTCATATTTATGCAAATAGATCAAAGTATGAAGTCCTGGACCATTTATGTTTAAATTAATTTGGCATTATGAAGCCCAAAATAGCAACATTTCATCGCATATGGTTAATAAAAATAAAAATAAAAAAAGAGAAAATCTAGATTAAACTTCATATGCATTCAATTGTCAATTTATCAAATTTCAGTATTCAAATAATTGGTAATTGATGATAATCAATTATTTATAGGGACCAATCCTTTACCATTCAAACAACCTTTTACATTAGGTACAGGAAAGGAAAAAGAAAAGTCAACTCTTAATGTTACGACGTTTACGTCAATTGCGACGCTTTTTACGGCATATAGTAGTAAAGCAGTCATCATTTTATCAAAATCAAAAGTTGAATAAGAAAATTATAGAAAAAATACAACAGAAACAGCTACACACAGAGTTCATCGGCAGACAACGTTATTGTGTTAACGTTATCACCAGCCACTGGCCACCAACATTAGGACGTTATATCAGAGTCCATGGAGGAGTTAATGGAGGAGAGCTCACCAAGAAATGTCTCAACTTCAATGTCTCAACATCAGGAGTGCGAAAGAACTGTGTCTTGCCAGCGTGGACAAATCTCAGTGTGCAGGGAAAGATCAATGCGTATTTGATGTCACGGTCGCGTAGCTTCTTCTTAGCCGCATCATACTCCCGACGTCTCTGGACAAGACCAGCGCTGAAGTCCGGGTAGATATGAATCCGAGCTCCGTTGTACTCAAGGAGCACATTTTTCTCACGGGAGGGCTTCATTATCCTCAGTTTATCCCGGAAATAGTGGAACTTCACCAGGATCGACCTCGGACCTTTGGCTCTGGAGTTATCCTTGCGACCGGTACGGTGACAGCGCTCAATCACAAGAGGAGTGGGGAAATTCGCTTCACCGAGGAGCTGCGGTATCAGACGGCCCATTGAATCCGGTCTTTGGACTCGACTCTCTCGGGGATGCCGACGAAACGTAAGTTGGAACGTCTGCTTCTGTTCTCAGCGCCATCTGCCCAAATTTTCTGATCAGCGTTTTCTTTTTCAAGTGATTTTACCCGTCCAACCAGGTCTATTATATTATCCTCGTTGGAGCTAACTCTTTGCTCAAGCTCTATTACTTGCTCTACAAGCGTTCGAAGTGACAAGCAACAGCAGACATCAACAAAGTGGAAAGGCTGGAAAGAATGATCAGCACACATGTGAAACAGTCGCTTCGACTTCCACGATGCTTAAGTGCTGTCGGACTGTCTGGGAGTGGCAAATTGAAATTACTCATTGCAGGACTTGTGGAAGAGTTCAAATGCACTTAAGCAAGGTTGGTCTTGACACTCACTGATTCTGAAGATACTGTTATTCGAACAGCGGCCCCCCGTGTGGCAACGGGGAGGAAGTGGACCCCATCGGAAGCCGTTCCGAGTGCTAAGTCTGCTCTTCATTTCCGGGATATAGTTGGCCAAGTCCAACACGGGAGAGCCGTGCTCGGGCTCGTGCTCGAGATCGTCCCAAATGCTACACAATGGCACAAGGCAACATCAGTGCTGAAAAGACGGCTCGTGGTGGAGGAGGTGAGAAGACGGGAGGAGGCAGAGCGACACGCCAAGCCGTCTCAATGGCCAAGCAAGGTCAATGGACTAACTGGGAGAGCCTGGAAAAAGGGAAACTCAGCTGGCGTGAAATCTGGCAAATGGAAGGATCTCGGCTAAGTTTTGTCGTCAGAGCCACATGATGTTCTACCATTCCACATAACCTGAAGCAGTGGTTCGGAGAAGACCCCACTTGCTCCCTTAGCCAAGCACCTGGATCACTAAAGCACATTTTAACAGGATGCACTATGAGCCTCGACCAAGGGCCTTACACATGGCGGCACAACCAAGGTCTCAGACAGCTGTCATCACTCCTTGAACAGAGGCGAACGATCACAAATGCTTCCCCACCAGCATCGGCAGGAAACATCCACTTCGCAACATTTGTACCAGCAGGCCATCATCCAGAGCACCAGATTACATCAATGGATGCACGCATTCTGCAGCCTGCACCCAGACATTGTGGTTACAACACTCCGGCCAGACATGGTCCTGTGGGCCACAACAGCCAAGTTGGCATATGTTGTAGAATTGACAGTTGCATGGGAAGATGGTGTTGAAGAAGCTTATGAGAGGGAAAAAAACACGAACTCTGAACTGGCAACTGAGGCTTCCCAGAATGCCTGGAAGACCAAGATTTTCCTGTCGAAGTGGGATGCAGGGGATTTGTTGCTACATCTATGACCAGGCTATTAAAGAAAATGGGGGTGAGGGGTCCCTCCCTCTAACGAGCAATCAAATCATTATCAAATTCTGCGGAAAAAAGCAGCAAAAGGAGAGACAACACTTGGGCAGCAAGATGGATACAGGAGGGTATGGAATTGAGGGTGGTGTGACTGGGACTGACACGGTTGAGCCCTCTGGAGATGTTGAGGGCTGATCAATGAAACGTCAAAGAAGGAGGGTGCCCACCTGATGACCCCGATGACGTACCCACCCTACCTTTCATCACTCCAATACCACTGCAAATAGCAAGAGTGCGGACTAATTACAGGGATTGAAACAACAAGTTCTATTAGCTCTACTGTTTAATCATGCGGGATTGGCTGTGGATAATCCATTCATGAATTTGGCGAAAACGCAGATGGAGCAGTGAATCTCGGCAAAATCTGAAGTACTTTCTCGCCAGGACACAATGGAGTGCAGAAGAATGCCGGTCAGATGTCAAGATGACTGCCGGAGGCTGGTACTAAGGCTCTGTGGCTTAACTGGTCAAATAACCTGTCTAGTAAACAGGATATCCTGGTTTCAAATCCCAGCGGAGCTTTGCATTTATAGAATGATTTTTCCCGTGATGGTCGGGTTTTCATGCAATTACGCCCTACAAAAGTCAATCACAACACATAATGCAGCAAACAAGTATTAGAAGAATAACCTCCCAATGCCCTCTGCAGATCCAGTGGTGTCTGCGGAGGAGAAAACAGAGCAAATATTTCGGACAAATGACAATTCCAATGATTTTGCAGCATGGTTTTGGTATAGGGTGATATTCGATTGCAATGCCAGGTGCATTAACTTGACCAGATCCTTCTGACAGACGACAATACAACGGATTACTTGAGGTTCTGGACACGATTAAAATGGAAACATAAGCAGACGTAGGCAGCTGGAATGAATCGTATCCCTGTAGGAGTGTCGGAAACTGAGTAACATGCTACAAATGGAAATTTGGAGGGCAAAAATGGGATAGCAGAAACACTGTCGGCTAATATTAAGAATAACTAAAAGGGATTTTTAAAGTTTATAATAAAAAGGGCGTAACAGGGGACATGGAGGGGACCCTTAAGAATTTCCGCGATAAACTAAATGGAGACAGAGGAAATGGGCCAAGTGAACACATTCATCTGCTTTTTTCGTGGGAAAGACATGTGGATCGGGTTATTTACACAGTCAGTGGAAGTGTGTTGAGGGCAGACAGTATTACAGTCGAGGGCTGCAAATGGTCCTAATCCGTATGTATGTATGAATTAGTTACATACTGATGGTATTCGAATATTTATTTCATGTTTTCTCTCGAGACCTTTGAAACTCTCTGTCTCGGATATTACATTTGAGGCTTGATATCTTTCCCCTTTTCCGTCCTATGCGATACGTCTTGAAAATAAGCCAGAGAATGCAGCGCTGAAGGGTTATTCCGTCCGATTGCAACGTGGCAGGCCATTGCCCTCACACAAAGCTGCTGTGGATCTGTCTGGAAAACCGTGCTAATTTCTTGCCGAGGCCACCCTGGGATTCCATGAACTTGTGTCGCAAGGAAGATCCTGGAGAGAAAAGGGGTTTACGTGCCAAGTCACTTGATCCATCAGTTCAATTAAATCTCTTCCCATTGCTTATCTTGCAGAGTACATGTGAAACCCAGTGTATGCGGAATGTTCTGTGTGAAACTTCGCGTGGATATACCTCCATCAGATTGGATATCGGTGCCGGTTCAAGAGAAAGAAGCTGCATCAGCAATCAAATATATAATGGAGGGCCTGAAATAACAAGGTACCCGGAAGTGATCTTGGTTTAAATTGAATTTAAACGGTGATATCACCATGTAAATGTTTATTTTAGCGGCACCGTTATCAATGCGTTCCAGCCCCCACACCCCTCACCCCCTCCAAATTGTCCGCGTGAAAAACCTGCACCGCACATCCCGATTAAACCTTTCCTTCCTTCACCTTATAACTATGCCATTTAGTTTTTGATATTTCCACCCTGGAAAAAAGGTTCAGAGTATCTTACTCATCTATGCCAATCATAAATTTATATAACTCTATCAATTCTCTCCTCAACCTACGACGGTCTGTAGAAAGGAATCCAAGTTAATCGAACCCTCCAATCGAGATAACCCTCCAATCCAGGCAACATTCTGCTAAGTCTGCGCTGCACCCTCTCCAAAGCGTTCACGTCATTCCTGCAATGGGGCAAGCAGAACTCCACGCAATGTGTTAGTGTTCATGTTATCGGAACAGAATGGTGTCATTTGGCCAATCGAGTCCACTCTTCCATTCAATCGTGGCTGATGTATATTTCTCACTAACTCCATTCTCCCGTTTTCTCCCAAATGCGGCCGAAATAAATCCTTGTAGATCTGCGTCGTGACTTCCTGATCTTTAGACTCAATGTCGCTATCAATGAATGCGAGCATCCCATATAATTTATTTTCCAACGTATCTGCATGTGCTGCCACCTTCAGTGACCTATGAACTCGGACTCCCAAGTTCCTTCTGCACATCAATGCTGTTGAGGGTCTTGCGAATAACTGTATACTATCCTTCTATTCAGCATCAATAAGTGAAACCCCTCATATTGTTCCCATTAAACTCCGAACTGCAATTTCTCCACCAATTCCTTCAGCGGAACTATATCTCACTGCACCCACTGACCGCCTTCTGCGCTGTCTGCATCTCCTCAAGTTTTGGTGCCGTCAACAAAACTGACTCACCAACCATCTACAACATTTTGAAATAATTTATATATTTCACAGAATGCACAGATTACTCCACAGAACGCAGATTACAGACTTCCAGCCAGAACAACTTCGTTCCGCAACAACACTGTCTTCTATGAACAAGACAGTACTGAATCCATGTGACCAATTAATCGTGAATCCTTTGCACCTTAATCTGCATCAGCCAAGCATTAGGGACTTTATCAAAATCCACCGCCCGACACCATTCGACATCCTTCGCACCTCCAAATTAAATCAAGTTATTAAGACGGAAACTGCACTTTTTGTGAAATTTAAAATCCAGTTAATGTATAAGATCTAGTGACACCAGCATAGCTTGGAAGTAAATAATTCAGAGAACACAAAATAAGGGGCAGAGTTACATTTAAAGCAAACACAGATGGTAAAAATGTTTTTGTTCTGTGTCGATATTCAACATGAAAACTGCTGGCGAATAACTGCCGGAGGTATTGATATTCAAAATACAAAGGACACATACCGAGAGCCGAGGAGGAATCAACAACCCTCACATCTTTTGGCCAATACCTTCCAACTGAGATGTTTCTGCGCCGACGGAAAACGACTCAAATACATACTTCACTGTAATTCCAACAGGGCAAATGGCATTTCCATTGCCACTGAACGTCACTGCGTAACAAGATAACATACACCCAGGACACCACACAGCGGCGTAGTGCCATATGAGGAGAAGATATAGTTATTTGAGAACACCTTCCACCTATTCCTCACTTCGTTCTGAACACAGCAGTATATTATCTTATGCTTTTCCTCTGAGAAAGCTGGTGCAGCGGGAACACAAAATAAAATATCAAAGATGTTTGCGGCAGAGAACAGCTGATGGTGCGTCCTCTGAGACGCAATCGTTTGTGTCTATTTTCCCCGGAAGCATGGATGTTGCAGGATATCCTTTTGGAGGTATTAAAATTATAATGGACACAGGTAAGATGAAAGGTCACACTCTTACATTGCCAGGGTAGAGGAGTCTAAAATTAAAGGACGGCTTAAGTTAAGAGAGAAGGTTTATGGAGGAACTGAGGGGAATTATTTTTCAAAGAATCTTGTGTGTAAACAAGGAACCCGCAAAATAAATTACACCGTTAAATTACAGCGCCCTACGGACAGGTTCAGAAGGAACTGTGCTACGTACAGGCAAGCGGGGCAGTTCAGTAAAATATGTTCATAGAAACATGGAAAATAGGTGCAGGTGTAGGCCATTCGGCCGTTCGAGCCTGCACCGCCATTCAATATCATCATGGCTGATCATCCAACTCAGTGTCCCGAACCTGCCTTCTCTGCATGCGCCCTTACCCCCTTTGCCACAAGGTCCACATCTAACTCCCTCTTAAATATAGCCAATGAACTGGCCTCAACTACCTTCTTTGGCAGAGAATTCCAGAGATTCACCACTCTCTGTGGAAAAATGTTTTTTTTCATCTCGGTCCGACAAGACTTCCCCCTTATCCTTAAACTGTGCCCCCTTGGTCTGGACTTCCCCAACATCTGGAACAATCTTCCTGTATCTATCCTGTCCAATCCCTTAAGAATATTCTAAGTTCCTATAAGATCCCCCCCTCAATCTTCTAAATTATAGCGCGTACATGCCGCGTCTATCCATTCTTTCTTCATATGAAAGCCCTGACATCCCAGGAATCAGTTTGGTGAACCTACTCTGTATTCCCGCTAGGGCAAGAATGTGTTTCCTCAGATTAGTAGCCCAAACTGTACGCAATACTCCAGGCGTGGTCTCACCAAGACCCTGTATATCTGCAGTAGAATCTCCCTGTTTCTATACTCTAATCCTTTTGCTATGAATGCTAACATGCCATTCGCTTTCTTCACTGCCTACTGCACCTGGCTGCTTACTTTCAATGACTGGTGTACTATGACACCCAGGTCTCGTTTCATCTCCCCTTTTCCTAATCGGCCACCATTCAGATAATAGTCGACATTCCTGTTTTTGCCAGCAAAATGGATAACCTCACATTTATCCACATTATACTGCATCTGCCATGCATTTGCCCTCTCACCCAACCTATCCAAGTCACCTTGCAGCCTCCTAGCATCCTCCTCACAGCGAACGCTGCCCCCCAGCTTCGGGTCATCCGTTAACTTGGAGATGTTGCATTCAATTCACTCGTCCAAATCGTTAACATATATTGTATATAGCTGGGGTCCCAGCACCGAGCCTTGCGGTACCCCACTAGTCACTACCTGCCAATCTGAAAATGACCCGTTTACTCCTACTCTTTGGTTCCAGTCTGTCAGACAGTTCTCTATCCAATGCTGAAACCCCAGTACCCTGTGCTTTAAGTTTGCATACTAATCTCTTATACGGGACCTTGTCGAAAGCCTTCTGAAAGCACAGATATAACACATCCACTGGTTCTCCCTTATCCACTCTACTAGCTACATCTTCGAAAAGTTCTATAAGATTCGTCAGACATAAATATTGCAACCGCAAGAGATGCTACACTTGTCCCTTCACCTCCCCCATCCACTCCTTTCAGGGTTGCAACCGCAAGAGATGCTACACTTGTCCCTTCACCTCCCCCATCCACTCATTTCAGGGACCCAAGCAATCATTCCAAGTCCGACAGAGGTTCACCTGCACCTCCTCCAACCTCATCTACTGCGTCCGTTGCACCAGATGCCAGGTGATCTACATCGGTGAGACCAAGCGGAGGCTGGGCGATTGTTTCGCCGAACACCTCCGCTCGGTCCGCAATAACCAGCCCGACCTCCCGGTGGCTCAGCACCTCAACTCCCCCTCCCACTCTGTATCCGACCTCTCGGTCCTGGGCCTCCTCCACGGACAGAGTGACCAACACCGCAAGTTGGAAGAACAGCACCTCATATTCCGCTTGGGGAGTCTGCATCCTCTGGGCTTAAACATTGAATTTTCTCAATTCTGTTAACCCAGACTGCCGACTCCCCACCTCTCCCTCAGCCCTCGGGCCCTGACATTCCTTCTCCATCTCCCCCCCCCCCCCAGTCGCACTAGCTTCTCATTTTCACACCACAAACAGCTTACAATGGCCTGCTTCCTTTATCACCAATACTTTTTTGCATATCTTTCACTCATTGTTCTTTATCTCTCCACATCACTGTTTATATCTCTCGTTTCCCTGATCCCTGACCAGTCTGAAGAAGGGTCTCGACCCGAAACGTCGCCTACCTCCTTCGCTCCTTAGATGCTGCTGCACCCGCTGAGTTTCTCCAGCTTTTTGTGTAACCTTTAATAAATCCATGCTGACTTTGACCAATGATTTCACCACTTTCCAAATGTGCTGCTATTCCATCTTCAATAACTGACTCAAGCTGTTTCCCCACCACCGATGTTAGACTAACTGGTCTGTAATTCTCCGTTTTCTCTCTCCTCTTTTTAAATTTGCTACTCTTCAATCCTCACGAAGTACTCTAGATTCTAAAGAGTTTTGAAAACTTATCACTAATGCATCCACTATTTCTGGGGCTACTTCCATAAGTACTCTGGGATGCAGACTATCTGGCCCTGGGGATTTATCGGCCTTTAATTTAGTAGCACATAAGTCCTGTCAAAAGACTGCAGGTTACAAATTAAATCAATTCTCGGCATAATAAGTAAATGCTGCGTCACGTGTGCAATTATCGCTGGAGAGGAGGAGACTCGGTTCCTTGTATATATTTCAGAGCCACGTAGCTGTCGATGTATTTGATTTTGTAAACAAAAATACCACATACTAACTAGATATCTATGCCCAAATAACATCTTGAATCTGGTTATATTGGTATGGCGATATTTCAGGCCAATCAGCTATTTGCATTTTCATTTCACTTCCATTGCCATGCAGTTTCAAGCACAGGGCAGACCGATGTAGAATCGATATGGGTAGAGTTGCGAAAGACTAAGGGGCAGAAAACGCTAGTGGTACTTGTGTACAGGCCAACTAAAAGTAGTAGTGGAGTTGGGGATGACATCAAACAGGAAATTAGAAATGCGTGCAACAAAGGTAAAAAAGTTATAATGGGTGACTTCAATCTACATATAGATTGGGTGAATCAAATTGACAGGGGTGCTGAGGAAGAGGATTTCTTGGAATATATGCGGGATAGTTTTCTAAACCAACATGTAGAGGAACCAACGAGAGAGCAGGCTATTTTAGACTGGGTATTGAGTAATGAGGAAGGGATAGTTAGCAGTCTTGTTGTGCGTGGTCCCTTGGACAAGAGTGACCATAATCAGGGAAGGTAGTGCATCCGTGGATAACAAGGGAAATCAGGGATAGTGTCAAAAGAAAAGATGAAGCATGCAAATTAGCCAGAAAAAGCAGCCGGGCAGAGGACTGGGAGAAATTCAGAGCCCAGCAGGGCTGGACAAAGGGCTTAATTAGGAAAGGGAAGATAGATTTTGAAAGAAAACTGGCAGGCGACATAAAAATTGACTGCAATGGTTGTTATAGATATGTGAAGAGATTAGGACACTTGCAGCCAGAAACAGGTGAATTGATTATGGGGAACAAGGACACGGCAGACCAATTGAATAACTACTTTGTTTTTGTCTTCACTAAGGAAAACATAAATAATCTGCCGGACGTAGCAGGGGTCCGCGGGTCAAATGAGATGGATGTATTGAGTGAAATCCAGGTTAGCCAGGACGTGGTGTTGGGTAAATTGAATGGATTGAAGGCCGATACATCCCCAGGGCGAGATAGGCTGCCAGAGTACGTAAGGAAATAGCCACAAAAATAGTGGATGCATTAATGATAATTTTTCAAAACTCTTTAGATTCTGGAGTACTTCCTGAGGATTGGATGGTAACAAATGTAACCCCACTTTTTAAAAAAAGAGAGGGAGAGTGAAAACGGGGTATTACAGACCAGATAGTCTAACATCGGCAGTGGGGATAATGCTAGTGGGCATAATGTTTCAAGCACAGAGTCAGTTATTAAAGATGGGATAGCAGAACACTTGGAAAGTGGTGAAATCATTGGACAAAGTCAGCATGAATTTATGAAAGGTAAATCATGTTTGACGAATCATATAGAATTATTCGGGGATATAACTAGTAGAATGGATAAGGGAGAAACAGTGGATGTGTTATATCTGGAATTTCAGAAGGCTTTCGACAAGGCCCACTTAAGAGATTAGTATGCAGACTTACAGCACATCGTATTATGGGTTCGGTATTGATGTGGATAGAGAACTGGCCGGCAGACAGAAAGCAAAGAGTAGGAGTAAACGGGTCCTTTTCAGAATGGCAGGCAGTGACGAGTGGGGCACCGCAAGGCTCAGTGCTGGTACCCAGCTATTTACAATATATATTAATGATCTGGACGAGGGAATAGAATGCACCTCCAAGTTTGCGTACGACAGGAAGCTCGGGGGCAGTGTCAGCTGTGAGGAGGATGCTAGGAGAATGCAAGGAGAGTTGGATAGGTTGGGAGAGTGGGAAATGCATGGCAGTTGCAGTATAATGTGGATGCATGTGGGGTTATCCACTTTGGTGGCAAACATAGGAAAGTAGATTATTATCTGAATGTTGGCCGATTAGGAAAGGGGGACACGCAACGAGCCCTGGGTGTCAATGTACTCCAGTCGTTGAAATCAGGCATGCAGGTGCAGCAGGCAGTGAAGAAAGCGAATGGCATGTTAGCATTCACAGCAAAAGGATGTGAGTATAGGAGCAGGGAGGTTCTACTGCAGTTGCACGGGGCCTTGGTAAGACCACACCTGGAGTATTGCGTACAGTTTTGGTCTCCTAATCTGAGGAAATACATCATTGCTGTAGAGGGATTACAGAGAAGGTTCACCAGACTGACTCCTGGGATGTCAGGACATTCATATGAAGAAAGATTCGCTAGCATTTGAGAAGATTGAGGGGGTTCTTATAGAAACTTACAACATTCTTAAGGGGTTGGCACGTTAGATGCAGGAAGATTGTGCCCGATGTTGGGGGAAGTCCAGATCAAGGGGTCACAGTTTGAGGATAAGGGATAATTCTTTCATGACCGAGACAAAGGGCAGCTGAAGAGCTCATTGCATTTTCATTTCACTTCCATTGCTATTGCAGTTTCATGCCCAGGGCAGGCCAAACAGCTCATTTTATGTTCATTTCACTTCCATTGCCAGTGCAGTTTCAACCACAGTGCAGGCTTAACAGCTCATTGCATTTTCATTTCACTTCCATTGCCGTTGCAGTTTCAAGCACAGGGCAGGCCGAACAGCTCATTGCATTTTCATTTCACTTCCATTGCCAGTGCAGTTTCAACCACAGTGCAGGCTTAACAGCTCATTGCATTTTCCATTCACTTCCATTGCCATTGCAGTTTCAAGCACAGGGCAGTCCGAACAGCTCATTGCATTTTCATTTCACTTCCATTGCCATTGCAGTTTCAAGCACAGGGCAGGCCAAACAGCTCATTTTATGTTCATTTCACTTCCATTGCCAGTGCAGTTTCAACCACAATGCAGGCTTAACAGCTCATTGCATTTTCATTTCACTTCCATTGCCATTGCAGTTTCAAGCACAGGGCAGGCCGAACAGCTCATTGCATTTTCATTTCACTTCCATTGCCAGTGCAGTTTCAAGCTCAGTGTAGGCCGAACACCTCATTGCATTTTCATTACACGTATTTTGCCTCATTGCATTTTCATTTTATTTACATCCCTATTGCTCTTTATAGCACAGGGCAGGTCGAACAGTTCATTTGATTTTCATTTCACTTCCATTGCCATTGCAGTTTCAAGCAGAGTGCAGGCGGTACAGCTCATTGGATTTACATTTCACATGTTTTGCCATTGCAGTTTCAAACACAGGGCAGGCAGAGCACCTCATTGCATTCTCAATTCTCTTCCTTCGCCATTGCAGTTTCAAGCACAGGGCAGGCGGAACAGCTGATTGAATTTTAATTTGCCTTCCATTGCTATTGCAGTTTGAAGTTCAGGGCAGGCCGAAAAGCGCATTGCATTTTCATCTCACTTCCATTGCCATTGCTGTTTCAAGCAGAGGGCTGGCCGAGCAGCTCATTTCATTTATATATTACTTCCATTACCCTTGCAGTTTCAATCACATAGCAGGCCAGACAGCTCATTGCATTTTCATTTCACTCCCATTGCCATTGCAGTTTCAGGCATAGGGCATGCCGAACAGCTCGTTGCATTTTAATCTCACTTCCATTGTCATTGCAGTTTCAAGAACAGGGCAGGCCATCAGCTCATTGCATTTTCATTTCACTGCCATTGCCCTAGCAATTTCAAGCACAGGACATGCCAAACAGCTCATTACATTTTTACTTCACTTCACTTGCCATTGCAGTTTCATGCATAAAGCATGACAAACAACTAATTACATTTTCTTTTCACTTCAATTTCCATTGCTGTTTCATGCACAGGGCAGGCCAAACAGCTCATTTTATGTTCATTTCACTTCCATTGCCAGTGCAGTTTCAACCACAGTGCAGGCTTAACAGCTCATTGCATTTTCATTTCACTTCCATTGCCATTGCAGTTTCAAGCACAGGGCAGGCCGAACAGCTCATTGCATTTTCATTTCACTTCCATTGCCAGTGCAGTTTCAAGCTCAGTGCAGGCCGAACACCTCATTACATTTTCATTACACGTATTTTGCCTCATTGCATTTTCATTTTATTTACATCCCTATTGCTCTTTATAGCACAGGGCAGGTCGAACAGTTCATTTGATTTTCATTTCACTTCCATTGCCATTGCAGTTTCAAGCAGAGTGCAGGCGGTACAGCTCATGGTATTTACATTTCACATGTTTTGCCATTGCAGTTTGAAACACAGGGCAGGCAGAGCACCTCATTGCATTCTCAATTCTCTTCCTTCGCCATTGCAGTTTCAAGCACAGGGCAGGCAGAACAGCTGATTGAATTTTAATTTGCCTTCCACTGCTATTGCAGTTTGAAGCTCAGGGCAGGCCGAAAAGCGCATTGGATTTTCATCTCATTTCCATTGCCATTGCTGTTTCAAGCAGAGGGCTAGCCGAGCAGCTCATTTCATTTATATATTACTTCCATTACCCTTGCAGTTTCAATCACATAGCAGGCCAGACAGCTCATTGCATTTTCATTTCACTCCCACTGCCATTGCAGTTTCAGGCATAGGGCATGCCGAACAGCTCGTTGCATTTTAATCTCACTTCCATTGCCATTGCAGTTTCAAGAACAGGGCAGGCCGAACAGCTCATTGCATTTTCATTTCCCATCCATTGCCATTGCCGTTTCAAGAACAGGGGAGGCCGAACAGCTCATTGCATTTTCATTTCACTTCGATTGCCATTGCAGTTTCATGCGCTGGGCAGGCCAAACAGCTCAATGTATTTCCATTTCACTTCCATTGCAAATGCAGTTTCCAGCACAGGGCAGGCCGAACAGCTCATTGCATTTTCGTTTATCTTCCATTGCCATTGCAGTTTCAAGCTGAGGGCAGACCGCAGAGCTCATTGAATTTTAATTGCACTGCCATCGCCCTTGCCGTTTCAAGCACAGGGCAGGCCAAATAGTTCAATTGCATTTTCGTTTCACTTCCATTGCCATTGCAGTTTCAAGCAAAGGGCTGGCCGAACAGCTCATTTCGTTTTCATTTCACTTCCATTGCCCTTGCAGTTTCAAGCACCGAGCAGGCCAAACAGCTCGTTGCATTTTAATTTAACTGCCATCGCCCTTGCAGTTTCAAGCACAATGCAGGCCATATACGGTATTGCATTTTCATTTCACTTTAATTGCCATTGCAGTTTCAATCACAGAGCAGGCCAGAATGTTCATTGCATTTTCATTCCACTTACATTGCAAATGCAGTTCCAACCACAGAGCAGGCCGAACAGCTCATTGCATTTTTCGTTTGACTTCCATTGGCATTGCAGTTTCATGCACCTGGCAGGGCAAACACCTCATTGTATTTTCATTTCACTTCCATTGCCGGTGCAGTTTCAAGCACAGTGCAGGACTAAGAGCTCATTGCATTTTCATTTCACATGTTTTGCCATTGCAGTTTCAAACACAGGGCAGGCCGAGCACCTCATTGCATTTTCATTTCACTTTAATTGCCATTGATGTTTCAAGCACAGGGCAGGTCGAACAGCTCATTGCATTTTCATTTCACTTCCATTGTCATTGCAGTTTCAAGCTCAGGGCAGGACTAAAAGCATATTGCATTTTCATTGAACTTGCATTCCCATTGCTCTTTCAAGCACCGGGCAGGTCGAACAGTTAATTGTATTTTCATTTCACTTCCATAGCCATAGAAGTTTCAAGTTAAGCGCAGGCCGAACAGATTGCATTTTCACTTTACTTCCATTGCCATTGCAGTTTAAATCAAAGGGCAGAAAGACACGCTTATTCAATTTCAATTTCCTTTCCATTGCCATTGCAGTTTCAAACACTGGGCAGGCCAAATAGCTCATGGCATTTTCATTTCACTTCCATTGCCATTGCAGTTTCAAGCAGAGGGCAGGCCGAACACCTCATTTCATTTTCATTCACTTCCATTGCCCTTGCAGTTTCAAGCACAGGGCAGGCCAGTCCGCTCATTGCATTTTCATTTCACTTCCATTGCCCTTGCTGTTTCAAGCACTGGGCAGGCCCAACAGCTTATTGCATTTTCATTTCACTTCCATTGCAAATGCAGTTTCCAGCACAGGGCAGGCCGAACAGCTCATTGCATTTTCGTTTATCTTCCATTGCCATTGCAGTTTCAAGCAGAGGGGAGGCCAAACAGCTCATTGCATTTGCATTTCACTTCCATTGTCAGTTCAGTTTCAAGCACAGTGAACGCCTAACAGCTCATTGCATTTTCATTTCACATCCATTTCCACTGGAGTTTCAACCACAGGGCAGGCCCAATAGCTCATTGCATTTTGATTTCACTTCCATTGCAATTGCAGTTTCCAGCACAGGGCAGGCCGAACAGCTCATTGCACTTTCGTTTACCTTCCATTCGCATAGCAGTTTCATGCACCTGGCAGGTGATACAACACATTGTATTGTCATTTCACTTCCATTGCCAGTGCAGTTTCAAGCACAGTGCAAGCCGAACAGCTCATTGTATTTTCATTTCACATTTTTTGCCATTGCAGTTTCAAACACAGTGCAGGCCGAACACCTTATTGCATTTTCAAACACAGGGCAGGCCGAACACCTTATTGCATTTTCATTGCACTTCAATTGCCATTGATGTTTGAAGCACAGGGCATTTTCATTTCACTTCCATTGCCAGTGCAGTTTCAAGCACAGTGCAGGCCGAACACCTCATTGCATTTTCATTTCACATCAATCGCCATTGATGTTTCAAGCACAGGGCAAGTCGAACAGCTCATTGTATTTTCATTTCATTTCCATTGACATTGTAGTTTCATGCAGAGGGATGGCCGAACAGCTCATTGCATTTTAATTTCCCTTCCACCGCCATTGCAGTTTCAAGCACAGGGCAGGCCGAAGACCTGATTGCATTTTAATTTGCCTTCCATTGCCATTGCAGTATCAAGCTTAAGGGCAGGCCGAAAATGTCATTGCATTTTCATCTTACTTTCATTCCCATTGCTCTTTCAAGCACAGGGCAGGTCGAACAGTTAATTGTATTTTCATTTCACTTCCATTGCCATAGAAGTTTCAAGTAAAGGACAGGCCGAACAGATTGCATTTTCATTTCACTTCCATTGCCAGTGCAGTTTCAAACACAGTGCAGTCCTAACAGCTCTTTGCATTTTCATTTCACTCCATTGGAAATGCAGTTTCAAGCACAGGGCAAGCCGAACAGCTCATTGCATTTTCGTTTGACATCCAATGGCATTGCAGTTTAATGCACCTGGCAATCCATGCAACTCATTGTATTTTCATTTCACTTCCATTGCAAATGCAGTTTCAAGCACAGTGCCGGCCTAACAGCTCATTGCATTTTCATTTCACATTTTTTGCCATTGCAGTTTCAAACACAGAGCAGGCCGAACACCTCATTGCATTTTCATTACACTTCAATTGCCATTGATGTTTCAAGCACAGGGCAGGTCGAACAGCTCATTGTATTTTCATTTCATTTCCATTGACATTGTAGTTTCATGCAGAGGGATGGCCGAACAGCTCATTGCATTTTAATTTCCCATCGCCATTGCAGTTTCAAGCACAGTGCAGGCCGAAGACCTGATTGCATTTTAATTTGCAATCCATTGCCAGTGCAGTATCAAGCTTAAGGGCAGGCCGAAAATGTCATTGAATTTTAATTTTACTTACATTCCCATTGCTCTTTCAAGCACACGGCAGGTCGAACAGTTAATTGTATTTTCATTTCACTCCAATTGCCATAGAAGTTTCAAGTAAAGGGCAGACCGACGAGATTATTGAATTTTCATTTCACTTCCATGGCCATTGCAGTTTCAAGCACAGGGCAGGCCAAATAGCTCACTGCATTTTCATTTCACTGCCATCGCCATTGCAGTTTCAAGCAGAGGGCAGGCCGAACAGGTCATTTCATTTTCATTTCACTTCCATTGCCCTTGCAGTTTCAAGCACAGAGCAGGCCAAAGAGCTCATTCCATGTTCATTTCACTTCCAATGCCATTGCAGTTTCAAGCACAGGGCATGCCAAACAGCTCGTTGCATTTTAATGTCACTGCCAACGCCCTTGCAGTTTCAAGCACAATGCAGACGCAACAGCTCATTGCATTTTCATTTCACTTATTTTGCCATTGCAGTTTCAAACACAGGGCAGGCCGAACACCTCATTGCATTTTCATTACACTTCAATTGCCATTGAAGTTTCAAGCATAGAGCAGGTCGAACAACTCATTGTATTTTCATTTCACTTCCATTGCCAGTGCAGTTTTAAATATCGTGCAGGCGGTACAGCTCATTTTCTTTTCATTTCACATTCTTTGCCATTGCAGTTTCAAACACAGGGCAGGCCGAACACCTCATTGCATTGCCATTGCCATTGCCATTGCCATTGCAGTTTAAATCTAACGGCAGACAGACGAGCTCATTTAATTTTAATTTAACTTCCATTGCCATAGAAGTTTCATGTGAAGGGCAGGCCGAACAGATTGCATTTTCATTCCCCATCCATTGCCATTGCAGTTTCAAGCACAGGGCATGCCGAACAAATCATTGCACTTCTTTAGCCTTTGCAGTTTCATGACCAGGGCAGGTCAGCTCATTGTATTGGCATTTTACTTCCATTGCCAGTGCAGTTTCAACCACAGTGCAGGCCTATCAGCATTTTCATTTCACTTCCATTGCCACTGCATTTACAATCACATGGCAGGCCCAACAGGTCATTGCATTTTCATTTCACTTCCATTGCCATTGCAGTTTCAGACACAGGAGAGTGCGAACAGCTCGTTGCATTTTAATTTCACTTCCATTGCCGTTGCAGTTTCAAACACAGGGCAGGCCAAACAGCTCATTGCATTTTTATTTCACATCGATTGCCATTGCAGTTTCATGCCCGGGGCAGGCCAAACACCTCATTGTATTTTCATTCCACTTCCATTGCCGATGCAGTTTCAAACACACGGTAGGTCGAACAGCTGATTGCATTTTAATTTGCCTTCCATTGCCATTGCAGTTGCAAGCTCGGGTCAGGACGAAAAGCTCATTGCATTTGCATGTTACTTACAATCCCATTGCTCTTTCAAGCACAGGGCAGGCTACACAGCTCATTGCATTTTCATTTCAATTCCATTGGCATTGCAGTTTAATCAAAGGGCAGACCGAAGAGCTCATTGAATTTTAATTGCATTGCCATCGCCCTTGCCGTTTCAAGCACAGGGCAGGCCAAACAGTTCAATTGCATTTTACTTTCACTTCCATTGCCTTTGCAATTTCAAGCACAGAGCAGGCCATACAACGTATTGCGTTTTCATTTCACTTCCATTCCCATTGTAGTTTCAATCATAGAGCAGGCCAGACTTTTCATTGCATTTTCATTTTACTTCCATTGCCCTTGCAGTGTCAAACACCGGGCAGACCAAACAGCTCATTGGATTTTTATTTCACTTTCATTGCCAGTGCCTTTCAAGCACAGTACAGGCCCAACAGCTCATTGTATTTTCATTCCACTTACATTTCAAATGCAGTTTCAAGCACAGAACAGGCCGAATAGCTTATTGCATTTTCATTTCCCTTCCATTGCCATTGCATTTTCAAACAGAGGGCAGGCCGAACAGCTCATTTCATGTTCATTTATCTTCCATTGCCCTTGCAGTTTCAAGCACAGAGCAGACCAAACAGCTCATTGCATTTTCATTTCACTTCCATTGCCATTGCAGTTTTATGCACAGGGCAGGTCAGACACCTCTTTGCATTTTAATTTCACTCCATTGCCCTCGCAGTGTCTAGCACAGGGCAGGCCAAGGAGCTCAATGCATTTTCATTTCACTTCCATTGCCATTGCTCTTTCAAGCACAGGGCAGCCCACACAGCTCAAATACATTTTCATATCACTTCCATTGCCATTGCAGTTTCAAGCAGAGGGCAGGCCGAACAGCTCATTTCGTTTTCATTTCACTTCCATTGCACTTGCAGTGTCAAGCACATGGCAGACCAAACAGTTCATTGCATTGTCCTTTCACTTCCATTGCCAGTGCAGTTTCATGCACAGTGCAGACCTAACAGCTCATTGCATTTTCATTTCACTTCGATTGCCATTGCAGTTTCATGCCCGGGGCAGGCCAAACACCTCATTGTATTTTCATTCCACTTCCATTGCCGATGCAGTTTCAAACACACGGTAGGTCGAACAGCTGATTGCATTTTAATTTGCCTTCCATTGCCATTGCAGTTGCAAGCTCGGGTCAGGACGAAAAGCTCATTGCATTTGCATGTTACTTACAATCCCATTGCTCTTTCAAGCACAGGGCAGGCCACACAGCTCATTGCATTTTCATTTCAATTCCATTGGCATTGCAGTTTAATCAAAGGGCAGACCGAAGAGCTCATTGAATTTTAATTGCATTGCCATCGCCCTTGCCGTTTCAAGCACAGGACAGGCCAAACAGTTCAATTGCATTTTACTTTCACTTCCATTGCCTTTGCAGTTTCAAGCACAGAGCAGGCCATACAACTTATTGCGTTTTCATTTCACTTCCATTCCCATTGCAGTTTCAATCATAGAGCAGGCCAGACTTTTCATTGCATTTTCATTTTACTTCCATTGCCCTTGCAGTGTCAAACACCGGGAAGACCAAACAGCTCATTGGATTTTTATTTCACTTTCATTGCCAGTGCCTTTCAAGCACAGTACAGGCCCAACAGCTCATTGCATTTTCATTCCACTTACATTTCAAATGCAGTTTCAAGCACAGAACAGGCCGAATAGCTCATTGCATTTTCATTTCCCTTCAATTGCCATTGCATTTTCAAACAGAGGGCAGGCCGAACAGCTCATTTCATGTTCATTTATCTTCCATTGCCCTTGCAGTTTCAAGCACAGAGCAGACCAAACAGCTCATTGCATTTTCATTTCACTTCCATTGCCATTGCAGTTTTATGCACAGGGCAGGTCAGACACCTCTTTGCATTTTAATTTCACTCCATTGCCCTCGCAGTGTCTAGCACAGGGCAGGCCAAGGAGCTCAATGCATTTTCATTTCACTTCCATTGCCATTGCTCTTTCAAGCACAGGGCAGCCCACACAGCTCAAATACATTTTCATATCACTTCCATTGCCATTGCAGTTTCAAGCAGAGGGCAGGCCGAACAGCTCATTTCGTTTTCATTTCACTTCCATTGCACTTGCAGTGTCAAGCACATGGCAGACCAAACAGTTCATTGCATTGTCCTTTCACTTCCATTGCCAGTGCAGTTTCATGCACAGTGCAGACCTAACAGTTCATTGCATTTTTATTTCACTTCCATTGCCACTGGAGATTCAAGCACAGGGCAGGCCCAACAGCTCATTGCATTTTCATTTCACTTCCATTGCAAATGCAGTTTCAAGGACAGGGCAGGCGGAAAAGCTCATTGCATTTTCGTTTGACTTTCATTGGCATTGCAGTTTCATGTACCTGGCAGGCCAAATAACTAATTGTACTTTCATTTCACTTCCATTGCCCTTGCAGTTTCAAGCACAGAGCAGGCCATACAACTTATTGCATTTTCATTTCACTCCAATGCGATTGCAGTTTCAAGCACAGAGCAGGCCAGTCTGTTCGTTGCATTTTCACTTCACTTCCATTGCCCTTGCAGTGTCAAGCACACGGCAGGCCAAACAGCCCACTGCATTGTCATTTCACTTCCATTGCCACTGGAGTTTCAAGCACATGGCAGGCCCAACAGCTCATTGCATTTTAATTCCCCTTACATTTCAAATGCAGTTTTAAGCACAGAGCAGGCCGAACAGCTCATTGCATTTTCGTTTCACTAAAACAATTACAGCACGGAAACAGGCCATCTCGGCCCTTCAAGTCCGTGCCGAACAACTTTTTTCCCTTAGTCCCACCTGCCTGCACTCATACCATAACCCTCCATACCCTTCTCATCCATATGCCTATCCAATTTATTTTTAAATGATACCAACGAACCTGCCGCCACCACTTCCACTGGAAGCTCATTCCACACCGCTACCACTCTCTGAGTAAAGAAGTTCCCCCTCATGTTACCCCTAAACCTCTGTCCCTTAATTCTAAAGTCATGTCCTCTTGTTTGAATCTTCCCTATTCTCAAAGGGAAAAGCTTGTCCACATTAACTCTGTCTATCCCTCTCATCATTTTAAAGACCTCTATCAAGTCACCCCTTAACCTTCTGCGCTCCAGAGAATAAAGACCTAACTTATTCAACCTATCTCTGTAACTTAGCTGTTGAAACCCAGGCAACATTCTAATAAATCTCCTCTGTACCCTCTCTATTTTGTTGACATCCTTCCTATAATTGGGCGACCAAAATTGTACACCATACTCCAGATTTGGTCTCACCAACGTCTTGTACAATTTTAACATTGCATCCCAGCTTCTATACTCAATGCTCTGATTTATAAAGGCTAGCATACCAAAAGCTTTCTTTACCACCCTATCTATATGAGATTCTACCTTCAAGGAACTATGCACGGTTATTCCCAGATCCCTCTGTTCAACTGTATTCTTCAATTCCCTACCGTTTACCATGTACGTCCTATTTTGATTTGTCCTGCCAAGGTGTAGCACCTCACATTTATCAGCATTAAACTCCATCTGCCATCTTTCAGCCCATTTTTCCAACTGGCCTAAATCACTCTGTAGACTTTGGAAATCATCTTCATTATCCACAACACCCCCTATCTTGGTATCATCTGCATACTTACTAATCCAATTTACCACCCCTTCATCCAGATCATTGATGTACATGACAAACAACAAAGGACCCAACACAGATCCCTGAGGCACCCCACTAGTCACCTGCCTCCAACCCGACAAACAGCCATCCACCATTACCCTCTGGCTTCTCCCATTCAGCCACTGTTGAATCCATCTTGCTATTCCTGCATTTATACCCAACATTTGAACCTTCTTAACCAACCTTCCATGAGGAACCTTGTCAAAGGCCTTACTGAAGTCCATATAGACAACATCCACTGCTTTACCCTCGTCAATTTCCCTAGTAACCTCTTCAAAAAATTCAAGAAGATTAGTCAAACATGACCTTCCAGGCATAAATCCATGTTGACTGTTCCTAATTAGACCCTCTTGATCCAGATACTTATATATATTATCTCTAAGTATCTTTTCCATTAATTTGCCCACCACTGAAGTCAAACTAACCGGTCTATAATTGCTAGGTTTACTTTTAGAACCCTTTTTAAACAATGGAACATTGGCATTGCAGTTTTATGCACCTGGCAGGCCAAACAACTCATTGTATTTTCATTAAACTTCCATTGCCAATCCAGTTTCAATCAAAGTGTGGGCTTAACAGCTCATTGCATTTTCGTTTTACTTCCATTAGCATTGCAGTTTTATGCACCTGGCAGGCCAAACAACTCATTGTATTTTCATTTCACTTCCATTGCCATTGCTCTTTCAAGCACAGGGCAGGCACACAGCTCAAATACATTTCATGTCACTTCCATTGCCATTGCAGTTTCAAGCAGAGGGCAGGCCGAACAGCTCATTTCGTTTTCATTTAACTTCCATTGCCCTTGCAGTTTCAAGCACAGAGCAGGACATACAACTTATTGCATTTTCATTTCACTTCCATTGCGATTGTAGTTTCAAGCACAGAGCAGGCCAGGCTGTTCGTTTCATTTTCATTTCACTTCCATTGCCCTTGCAGTGTCAAGCACATGGCAGACCAAACAGCTCATTGCATTGTAATTTCACTTCCATTGCCAGTGCAGTTTCATGCACAGTGCTGGCCCAACAGCTCATTGCATTTTCATTTCACATTTTTTGCCATTGCAGTTTCAAACACAGGGCAGGCCGAACACCTCATTGCATTTTCATTACACTTTAATTGCCATTGATGTTTCAAGCACAGGGCAGGTCCAACGGCTCATTGTATTTTCATTTCATTTCCATTGACATTGCAGTTTCAAGCAGAGTGACGGCCGAACAGCTCATTGGATTTTCATTTACTTCCATCGCCATTGCAGTTTCAAGCACAGGGCAGGCCGAACACCTGATTCCACTTTAATTTGCCTTCCATTGCCATTGCAGTTTCAAACTCAGGGCAGGCCGAAAAGCTCATTGCATTTTCATTGTACTTACATTCCCATTGCTCTTTCAAGCACAGGGCAGGTCGAACAAATAATTGTATTTTAATTTCACTTCCATTGCCGTTGCAGTTGAAATCTTAGGGCAGACCGACGAGCTTATTGAATTTTAACTTCACTTCCATTGCCATTGCAGTTTCAAACACTGGGCAGGCCCAACAACTCATTTCATTTTCATTCCACTTACATTTCAAAGGCAGTTTCAAGCACAGAGCAGGCCAAACAGCTCATTGCATTTTCATTTCACTTCCATTGCCATTGCAGTTTTAAGCACAGGGCAGGCCAGACACCTCTTTGCATTTTCATTTCACTTCCATTGCCCTCGCAATGTCAAGCACAGGGCAGGCCAAAGAGCTCATTTCATTTTCATTTCACTTCAATTGCCATTGCTCTTTCAAGCACAGGGCAGGACACATAGCACAAATACATTTTCATGTCACTTCCATTGCCATTGCAGTTTCAAGCAGAGGGCAGGCCGAACAGCTAATTTAGTTTTCACTTAACTTCCATTGCCCTTGCAGTTTCAAGCACAGAGCAGGCCATACAACTTATTGTATTTTCATTTCACTTCCATTGCGATTGTAGTTTCAAGCACAGAGCAGGCCAGGCTGATCGTTGCATTTTCATTTCACTTCCATTGCCCTTGCAGTGTCAAGCACATGGCAGACCAAACAGCTCATTGCATTGTCATTTCACTTCCATTGCCAGTGCAGTTTCATGCACAGTGCTGGCCTAACAGCTCATTGCATTTTTATTTCACTTCCATTGCCACTGGAGATTCAAGCACAGGGCACGCCCAACAGCTCATTTCATTTTCATTTCACTTCCATTGCAAATGCAGTTTCAAGCACAGAGCAGGCCGAAAACCTCATTGTTTTTTCGTTTGACCTTCATTGGCATTGCACTTTCATGTACCTTGCAGGCCAAATAACTCATTTCGTTTTCATTTAACTTCCATTGCCCTAGCAGTTTCAAGCACAGAGCAGGCCATACAACTTATTGCATTTTCATTTCACTTTCATTGCGATTGCAGTTTCAAGCACAGAGCAGGCCAGGCCTTTCGTTGCATTTTCATTTCACTTCCATTACCCTTGCAGTGTCAAGCACATGGCAGGCCAAACAGTTCATTGCATTGTCATTTCACTTCCATTGCCAGTGCAGTTTCAAGCACAGTGCAGGCCAAACAGTCCATTGCATTGTCATTTCACTTCCATTGCCAGTGCAGTTTCAAGCACAGTGCAGGCCTAACAGCTCATTGCATTTTTATTTCACTTCCATTGCCACTGGAGATTCAAGCACAGGGCAGGCCCAAGAGCTCATTGCATTTTCATTTCACATTTTTTGCCATTGCAGTTTCAAACGCAGGGCAGGCCGAACACCTCATTGCATTTTCATTACACTTCAATTGCCATTGATATTTCAAGCACAGGGCAGGTCGAACAGCTCATTGTATTTTCATTGCATTTCCATTGCCATTGCAGTTTCTAGCAGAGCGATGGCCGAACAGCTCATTGCATTTTCATTTCACTTCCATCGCCATTGCAGTTTCATGCACAGGGCAGGCCGAACACCTGATTGCAATTTAATAGTAAGATTTAATGAGAGCTTACCAATTTGAAGTTTGATCTTTATTTTATGACGTGTTACGTTCAGGGATTACGTGAAGACCCCGCCAGCACGCATGCGGGACATTCTTCAAAGCAGTGGTGTGAAATCACAGATACCAAAGCTGACTAACATAGTGATATAAGAGAAAACGTTATATACCAGTTGACCTTTATAATAGAGGGTTTGGGAGCGGAGGGCACGTAATCCCTCATCGTAACGCCTGATAAAATAAAGATCAAACTTCAAACTGGTAAGTTCTGATTTAATGTTACTATTTTACTTCGGAGTCACGTGACTGAGTAAGCGAAGATTTCAAAGCTCTGTGATTTCATGCCCTGGAACGAGTCCATGCTCACACACTGCCAACCAATGATGTAACATATTTCAGACTTGAAATTGTGCTAAAAACAAAAAAGTATGTATTTCATACCTGAAATAATAATGCCCCTACATTGGGTAATCATGAAACAGAACTTAAAATGTTTCCTGCAAATGTCTTCGGAGTAGCCACGGGTTTATTATAGAAGCGCTGAAAAGTCTGCTCATTGCTCCATCCCGCTGTTGCAAGGATGTGGTCCATTGGACCTCCCATCATCCTTGCCGCCGATATGGATGCAGCCCTATTGGAATGAGATTTGAAAACATTAGTATCCACCCCCGCTGCACCCAATACCACCCTTAACCATCTGGAAATGGTTTGTGCTGTGACCTTATGGTGAGGGCGTCTGTGGCTAATAGGTAAAACCCTCTCCGTGCCCCTGAGACTCTTGGTGACCTCTATATATCACAATATATATATCACGATGCAGAGCCGACAATCTGCAAGATAGGCCAAAAATTAGAATTTCTGGCCAGTGGATCCGGGTCTATCCTGTTTAAGTAACCCATGTATAAAGAAAGTTATCTTGTCTTTTTTTATGTACATGGCGTTCATGCTTAATTTATGTAGGGACTGGACCCGTTGTGCTGTTACAAGTGCCATTAACATAACCATTTTATAGGTTAATTTATCCAGTGACAGTCCCGATATAGGTGTCCTTCCTCGAAGCATAGTCAACACTATAGTTGCGTCACATATATGGGTGTATCTGGGCCTGGGGGGATTAGAATTAAATATGCCCCTCATCAGTTTAGATACCAGTGGGTGCGATCCCACAGCCAGGTGATCACACCCTCCCCAGATAATTGGATAGGGCACTACGGGCACAATTAATGGCACTGTAGCTCAATCCCTCATGAAAATGGAGGGTAGCCAGGAACTCCAGCACTTCAGTGATGGCGGCTGTGTCGTATGAACTGTTCGTTCTGGTGCAGAACACTTCCCATTTCTTCACATATGTGAGATATTGTCTTCTGGTGGACTCCCTGCACGACGCTGTGATGACATTGATCGTCCTGTCGGAGAGCCCGTAGTCCAGAAATGGCCTGTTCAGAATCTGCAAACCAACAGGTTAATTCGGTCATGACACGGATAACTTTCCCCTGTCACAGGGTGTAGCAAAAGGCTTGGACGTTTGTTGATTCGAATGCAGGGCTCTGCGGCCATAAATTGGCGGTCTATCCACCAATTTAACTTTAATTTAGCATCCCCTGGTAGTTCCATAGGCCTATCAAAATGGCCTGCATGAGTTTTAAGACCTAATATTTTTGCTCTTTGGAGATTTTGGTAATGGAGTGGTCCAAATTGTGCCGCTGGAAATGCAGCCACTAGTTTCCCAATCACTATGGCTACTTGCCGAATGGATGGTTTTCTGATGCTAGTGAGGCTTTTACATGCTTCCGTCAAGTCTGCCACTTTGTTTGGTGGCAAGGTGATAGACATTTGAACAGAATCGATAGTGAACCCCACATAATCCATGGTAGTGGACGGTCTCAATATTTATTTGTCTGGATGAATGATAAATCCCAGCTTTTGAAAAAGATGCGTTGTGGCTGATACTGCCAATACAGCCAACTAAATTTTCCCCTACAATGAGAATATCAGCAAGGTGGGCCATAACAATATGGTTTTGTTTCCTCAATATGGTTTTGTTTCCTCAAACCAAAGCTGGTTTTAACAATTTGGTAAACAGCCTGGGTGCCGATGATAACCCGTTGGGTAAGGCCTTATACTGCCAAAGCTGTCCCATCCAGACAAATTTCAGATATTTCCGATGATCCTTGTGTATTGGTACTGAATAGTATGCATCTTTTAGATCGATGCAAGCCATGTAGTACCTGTTGGAGATTAGCTGTTTGGCTATGACAAACGTGTCCATTTTGCAATGGGCATAATGAACGGAAGTATTCAGTTCGGTCAAATCTCTAATTGTGCGGCATCCGCCTTATTTTTGTTTTTGGTAAAAATGTTTCATACGAACACTTGAGATTCTCTGTTTGTCTTCTCAATTACCCCTTCTGTGTTTAATCTCAAAACTTCAGCATGGCCTTCTGTTCTTTTTTTGTGAAAGTATAAACTTCCGGCTAGGTGTATGCTGAACTGGGATGGGGAGTTCGTAAACAAATTCAATTTTATATCCCTGAATACTTTCCAGTATGTAGAATTCAGAGGTAAACGTGCTCCCCACATGACTAAAAAAGTGCAACCGTCCACCAACCCGTGATGAGTCTAGACATGCTATGTTTTCGAGGCAACCAGACCTACCTACCTCCATGGTTACCGGCGGTGCTGTGTTGGTTGTCTCTGTTGCTTCTTGTTCGGTTGTGTTGCTGCGTTGTGGGGTTGGTGCAATTTCCAAAAAGGCCGGGCTGGGCCATGGTCTAAAAAAAGACCGTTGTGCAGGTGGGCCGGCCTTCGAGCTTTCACCACCAGATGTTCTCTCGTTGTAGCGGTGCCTGGAGGTTGTGTAGGGGTGCTGCCGCCACTGATATGAGTTTTTGGAGGTGGTTGGCTCCTTTATCATGCCGATTGCCTTAGCCTCCTCATCCAGGTCTTTAACCTACTTAGGAAAGTTATCCCCAAACAGCAATGTAGGCGGCTGTGCACTGCTAGGCCTGCATAATACCGCAAACTTGGGGTTGGGTGCAGGTTTTATGATGCTCTTCCTGTAGCTCTTGATTTCAAACAGCGTATTGCACAGGAGTGCTAGAGTCATCGCAACCCCATCGACATTTCTGGCTACTGCTGTAATCCCAGCAGCTTGCAGTTTGAGGATTCTTTTGGAGTTTCACCTCCTGGCTCCTTATGGTCGGGCTCATGTTGACCCAAATGGGGTTGTTTACCGCAGGTACATTAAGATACATACAATTCTCTGGCGCAAAGTATTTTTCTGCCGTATTGTTAATTGCTAGTTCCTGCAGCTGGTTCGCTGCCATGTATTTAATACTGGAAGCCAGATTGGGATGCAATGGCAGACAGTTTTGGGCAAATTTGTTGACCATACCCAATAGTTCTTCTTGCGGCACCCCTAACACAGGTGAGTCTTCAGCCATGTCAGGGTCAGCCCAGTTCTGACCCCTAATGCTCCCCTGCAAAGAGGGTGAGACATTTAGCAGTCCTTGATAGGAAACTGCCGTGGGTTTGTGAAGAGACCCACTGTGACGCTGCCACTGCATAAGCAGGTCACGCTGGAGCAATTGCTCCACCATCCGCTCCATGCGGAAACACGCCCGCCGTCGCTAACCGCGAACGGGGTGTCCTCAGGTCTGGACCCAGCCGAGTCTACGGACCTGTCCGACTTCCGGGTGGTTTTGCCGCCGGACCGCGACGCACCTGCGATCTGTTGCGGCGAGAAGTCGAGAGCTGCTGGCAACACCTGCAGCTCTGGAGACTCGGGACGCTGCTGGCTGGTTTCCACAGCAGCGATTTTTGCAGCTGTTCTCCTCGATTTCCTGGACTCCATGCTGTTCTCCTTGGCTGCGAAAATACACATACATAGTATTTTCCAGAATGGTAAGTACTTACCTCTGGTTGTCTTTTTAACTTACAATGGAGGAGCGACGCTTCCTCCCGACTGTCACTTCCGCAATGCGTTCGACGATATGGCGCGCATGCGTGCTGGCGGGGTCTTCACGTAGTCACTCACGTGACTCAAAAGTAAAATTTGCCTTCCATTGCCATTGCAGTATCAAGCTCAAGGGCAGGCCTAAAAGCTCATTGCATTTTCATTTTACTTACATTCCCATTGTTCTTTCAAACACAGGGCAGGTCGAAGAGTTAATTGTATTTTCATTTAACTTCCATTGCCATAGACGTTTCAAGTAAAGGGCAGGCCGAACAGATTGCATTTTAATTTCACTTCCATTGCCACTGCAGTTTCAAATACAGGGCAGGCCAAATAGCTCATTGCATTTTCATTTCACTACCATTGCCATTGCAGTTTCAACCAGAGGGCAAGCCGAACAGCTCATTTCATTTTCATTTCACTTCCATTGCCCTTGCAGTTTCAAGCACAGAGCAGGACAAACAGCTCATTGAATTTTCATTTCATTTCCATTGCCAATGCAGTTTCAAGCAAAGGGCAGGCCAGGCAGCACATTGCATTTTCATTTCACCTCCATTGCCATTGCAGTTTCAAGCACAGGTCAGGCCATACAGCTCATTGCATTTTCATTTCACTTCACATGCCATTGCAGTTTCATGCATACGGCAGGCCAAACAGCTCATTACATTTTCGTTTTACTTCAAATACCATTACAGTTTCATGAACGGAGCAGGCCGAACAGCTAATTGCATTTTCATTTCCCATCCATTGTCATTGCATTTTCATGCTCAGGGCAGGCCAAACAGCTCACTATATTTTCATTTCACTTCCATTGCCAGTGCAGTTTATAGCAGAGAGCAGGCCTATCAGCTAATTGCATTTTCATTTCACTTCCATTGCCATTACAGTTTCAAGCAGAGGGCAGGCCGAACAGCTCATTTCATTTTCATTTCACTCCCATTGCCCTTGCAGTTTCAAGCACAGAGCAGGCCAAACAGCTCATTGCATTTTCATTTCACTTCTATAGCCATTGGAATTTCATGCCCAGGGCAGGCCAAACAGCTCATTGCATTTTCATTTCACTTCCTTTGACATTGCAGTTTCAAGCACAGGGCAGGCCAAACAGCTCATTAAATTTTCATTTTACTTCCATTGGGATTGCAGTTTCATGCACAGGGAAGGCCGGTTAGCTCTATGCCTTTTCATTTACTTCAATTGCCATTGCAGTTTCAAGCTCAGGGCAGGCTAAACAGCTCATTACATTTTCATCTAAGTTCAATTGCCATTGCAGTTTCAAGCAGAGGACAGGCCAAACAGCTCATAGCATTTTCACATCACTTGCATTGCCATTGCAGTTTGAAGCACAGGACAGGCCAAACAGCTCGCTGCATTTTCATTTCACAGCCGTTGCTGTTGTAGTTTAAAGCACAGGGCAGGCCAAACAGCTCATTGCATTTTCATTTCACTTGCATTGCCATTGCAGTTTCAAGCTCAGGGCAGGCCGAAACGCACAATGCATTTTCATCTCACTTCCATTGCCATTGCAGTTGCAAGCAGAGGGCATGCAGAAAAGCTAAGTTAATTTTCATTTCACTTCCGTTGCCCTTGCAGTTTCAAGCACAGAATAGCTCATTGCGTTTTCATTTCACTTCAATTGCCATTGCAGTTTCAAGCAGAGGACAGGCCAAACAGCTCATAGCAGTTCACATCACTTGCATTAGCACTGCAGTTTGAAGCACAGGACAGGCCAAACAGGTCGCTGCATTTGCATTTCTCAGCCATTGCCCTTGTAGTTTCAAGCACAGGGCAGGCCAAACAGCTCTTTGCATTTTCATTTCATTTCAATTGCCCTTGTAGCTTTACGCACTGGGCAGGCCAAATAGCTCATTGCATTTTCGTTTCCCTTGCATTGCCATTGCAGTTTCAAGCACAGGGCAGGCCAGACAGCTCGTTGCATTTTAATTGCACTTACATTGCCATTGCAGTTTACGGCACAGGGCAGGCCAAACAACTCGTTGCGTTTTCATTTCATTTCCGTTGCCCTTGTAGTTTCATGCACAGGGCAGGCCACACAGCTCATTGCATTTTCATTTCCCTTCCATTGCCATTTCAGTTTCAAGCTCAGGGCAGTCCGAACAGCGCATTGAATGTTCATCTCACTTCCATTGCCGTTGCAGTTTCAAGCTCAGGGCAGTCCGAACAGCGCATTGCATTTTCATCACACATCCATTGCCGTTGCAGTTTCAGGCAGAGGCCAGCCCGAGCATTTCATTTCAATTTTATTTCACTTCCATTGCCCTTGCAGTTTCAAGTACAGGACAGGCCAAACAGCTCGTTGCATTTTCTTTTCAGATCAATTGCCCTCTTAGTTTCAAGCCCAGGGCGGGCCCAACAGCTGATTGCATTTTTATTTCCGTTGCAATGCCATTGCAGTTTCAAGCACAGGGTAGGCCGAGAAGCTCATTGCATTTTCATTATTCTTACATTGCCATTGCTCTATCAAGCAGAAGGCAGGCCGAACAGTTCAATTCCATTTTCATTTCATTTCCATTGCCATTGCAGTTTCAAGCAGAAGGCAGGCGGAACTGCTCGATCCATTTTAATTTCACTTCCATTGCCATTGCAGTTTCAAGCTCAGAGCAGGCCAAACAGCTCATTGCCTTTTCATTTAACTTCAATTGCCATTGCAGTTTCAAGCAGAGGACAGGCCAAACAGCTCATAGCAGTTCACGTCACTTGCATTAGCATTGCAGTTTGAAGCACAGGACAGGCCAAACAGCTCGCTGCATTTTCATTTCTCAGCCATTGCTATTGTAGTTTCAAGCACAGGGCAGGCCAAACAGCTCATTGCATTTTCATTTCACTTGCATTGCCATTACAGTTTCAGGCTCAGGGCAGGCCTAAAAGCGCATTGCATTTCATTTTTCTTACATTGGCATTGATTTTTCAAGCACAGGGCAGTCCCAACAGTTCGATTCCATTTTCATTTCATTTCCATTGCCATTGCAGTTTCAAGCAGAAGGCAGGCGGAACGCTCGATCCATTTTAATTTCACTTCCATTGCAATTGCAGTTTCAAGCTCAGAGCAAGCCAAACAGCTCATTGCCTTTTCATTTAACTTGAATTGCCATTGCAGTTTCAAGCAGAGGACAGGCCAAACAGCTCATAGCAGTTCACGTCACTTGCATTAGCATTGCAGTTTGAAGCACAGGACAGGCCAAATAGCTCGCTACTTTTTCATTTCTCAGCCATTGCTCTTGCAGTTTCCAGCAAAGGGCAGGCCAAACAGCTCATTGCATTTTCATTTCACTTCCATTGACATTACAGTTTCAGGCTCAGGGCAGGCCGAAAAGCGCATTGCATTTCATTTTTCTTACATTGTCATTGCTCTTTCAAGCACAGGGCAGTCCGAACAGTTCAATTGCATTTTCATTTCATTTCCATTGCCATTACAGTTTCCAGTAGAAGGCAGGCGGAACAGCTCGATCCATTTTAATTTCACTTCCATTGCCATTACAGGTTCAAGCTCAGGGCAGGCCAAACAGCTAATTCACATTTCATTTAATGTCAATTGCCATTGCAGTTCCAAGCAGAGGACATGCCGAACAGCTCATAGCAGTTCACATCACTTGCATTTGCATTGCAGTTTGAAGCACAGGACAGGTCAAACAGCTCGCTGCATTTTCATTTCTCAGCCATTTCCCTTGTAGTTTCAAGCACAGGGCAGGCCAAACAGCTCATTGCATTTTCATTTCACTTGCATTGCCATTACAGTTTCAGGCTCAGGGCAGGCCGAAAAGCGCATTTCATTTCATTTTTCTTACATTGTCATTGCTCTTTCGTGCACAGGGCAGTCCGAACAGTTCAATTGCATTTTCATTTGACTCCCATTGCCATTGCAGTTTCAAGCAGAGGGCGGGCAGAAGAACTAATTTCATTAAAATTTCACTTCCATTGCCATTGCAGTTTCAAGCACAGAGCAGGCCAAACAGCTCATTGCATTTCCATTTCACATCCATTGCCATTGCAGTTTCAGACACAGGGCAGGCCACACAGCTCATTGCATTTTAATTTCACCTCCATTGCCATTGCAGTTTACGGCAGAGGGCAGGCCAAACAGCTAATTGCGTTTTCATTTCATTTCCATTGCCCTTCTAGTTTCATGCACAGGGCAGGCCAAACAACTCATTGCATTTTCATTTCCCTTCCATTGCCATTGCAGTTTCAAACTCAGTGCAGGCCGAAAAGTGCATTCCCTTTTCGTCTCACTTCCTTTGCCATTGCAGTTTCAGGCCGAGGGCAGGCCGAGCATCTCATTACATTTTAATTTCACTTCCAATGCCATTGCAGTTTCAAGCACAGGGCAGGGCAAACCGATCTTTGCACTTTCATTTCATTTCTATTACAGTTTCAAGCTCAGGCCAGGCCGAAAAGCGCATTGCATTTTCATCTCACTGCCATTGCAATGTCAAGCAGATAGCAGGCCCAGCAGCTGATTACATGTTCATATCACTTCCATTGCCCTTCCAGTTTTAGTCACAGAGCAGGCCAAACAGCTCATTGCATTTTAATTTCACTTCCATTGCCCTTGTTGTTTCAAGCACAGGGCAGGCCGAGATGCTCATTTCATTTTCATTTCACTTCCATTGCCTTTGCAGTTTCAAGCACAAAGCAGGTCGAACAGCTCATTTCATTTCCATTTCACTTCCCTTGCCCTAGCATGGAGCAGGCCGGACAGCTAGTTGCATTTTAATTTCACTTCAATTGCCATTGTAGTTTCATGCACAGGGCAGGCCAAGCAGCGCATTGCCTTTTGATTTCACTGCCATTACCACTGCAGTTTCAAGCACAGGGGAGGCCAAACAGCTCATAGCATTTTCATTTCGCTTCCATTGCCATTGCAGTTTCAAGCACAGGGCAGGCCATACAGCTCATTGCATTTGAATTTCACTTCCATTGCCCTTGTTGTTTCAAGCACAGGGCAGGCCGAACAGGTCTCTGCATTTGAATTTCACTTCAATTGCCATTGCATGTTCAAGCATAGGATAGGCTAAACAGCTCAGTGCATATTGATTTGACTGCCATTGCCCTTGCAGTTTCAAGAACAGGGCAGGCCAATCAGCTCTTTGCGTTTTCATTTCCCTTCCATTGCCATTGCAGTTTCAAGCAGAGGGCAGGTCGAGCAGCTTATTTCATTTTCATTTCAGTTCCATTGCCCATATAGTTTCAAGCACAAAGCAGACCAAACAGCTAATTGCATTTTCATTTCACTTCCATTGCCGTTGCAGATTCAAGCAATGGGCAGACGGAACAGCTCATTTCATTTTCATTTCACATCGATTGCCATTGCAGTCTGAAGCACAGGGCAGGCCAGACAGTTCATTGCATTTTCATTTCACTACCACTGCCTTTGCATTTTCAGGCACAAGGCATGCCGAACAGCTCGTTCCATTTTAATTTCAACTCCATTGCCATTGCAGTGTCAAGCAGAGGGCAGGCCAACAGCTTTTCGCATTTTCATTTCACTTTCATGTGTGGGGGAGGAGGTGTGGCTGTGTGTGAGGCGGAGAGGTGTCTGTGGGTGTGGGGGTCTTGGGAGGGGTGTGTGTGGGGAGGGGGTGTGCGGAGGAGGGGAGTGGGGGATGCGCGGGTGTGTGGGCTGGGGATTGTGTCTGCGGACGGTTGTGTAGGTGAGGGGGGTTCTGGGGGAGGGGGTGTTTGGGGGAAGGTGTGTGCGGAGAAGGGCGTGTGTGGTGGAGGGGGAGTGCGGGGGATCTAGATGGTGTGGGGGGTCTCTGGAGCGGGGTGTGGGTGAGTGGGGTTCTGGCGGAAGGGGGTGTGGGGGTGTTTGTGTGTGGGTGGAGGTTGTTTGGGATGGGGGCTGCGGGCGAGGGTGTGTGGGGGAGAGGGGGTATTTGGGAAAGGGCGGTGTTTGGGGGAGGTGGGCAGCGTGGTAGAGGAGAGTGTGGGGGTGGGGGGTGTGGGGAAGGGTGGGTCAGGGGAGGGGGGTGTTTGTGGGACGGGATGGATCTGAGGAGGGATTATGTGGGTGTGGCGGCTTGGGGGGAGGGAGAGGGGTATGTGTGTGGGGAGGGGAATGTGGGGGAATTGACGCGTGTGGAGGAAGGGGTGTAGGTGTCGGAGGGTGTGTGTGGGGGAGTGGGTGTGTGGGGATGGTGTGTGGACGGAGGGGTGTGTGCTGGGGAGGGAGATGTGAGGGGGGTGTTTGTGTGTGGGGGTGGGTGTGTGGGAGGGGGACTGTGTGTGGGGTGTGGGATGTGGGGGAGGCGGGCGGAAATGGAGGAGTGCGGGATAGGGGAGGGTGGGGGGCTGTGTAGGTGAGTGGGATTGTGCGGGATGGAGTTGTGGGGTAGTGAGGGTGCGGGGGTGTGGGGGAGGTGTGCGGGAGGGAGTGTGTGCGGAAGGTTGTGCAAGGGGATGTCTGGTGAAGGGGGGTGTGGGGGAGGAGTTATGGAGGGTCTGGTGCGAGGGGTGTGGGCGAACGGGGTGTAGAGAAAGGTGGGAGTGGGAGGTGCGTGGGGGAGGAGGTGTTCATAAGGGGGTATATGATGGAAGGGCGGTGTGTGGGGGCGTTTGGCTTCGTTGTAGAGGGGGTGGGTGCGGAGTTGCGTGGTGTGGGGGAAAGGGGTCCAGGAGGGGGTTGTGTGGTTGAGGGGAGGGTGTCTGGGGAAGTGTTGTGTGGATGAGAGGTGATCTGGGGGAGGGGGTGAAGTGTGTGTGGGGGAGGGTGTTCGTGTGGGGGAGGTGGCGAGTGGGGGGCAGGGTGTGTGTGTGGCGGAGGTTGTGTGGGGGGAGGGGTTGTTGTGGGGTGTGTGTGGGTAATGTGTGGGCGAGTGGAGGGGGTGCGTAGAGAGGGTGTGTGGGTGAGAGGAGTATGAGGGGGAGGGGTTTGTTGGAGAAGGGGGTATGAGGGTGAAGGGGTGGGTGTGGAACGGGGGTATATATGGGGATGGTGTGCCGGGCAGGGAGCGTGTTGGGGAGGGTGGTGTGTGGGTGAGGGGTGTGCGCGGGGGAGAGGGGTAGGGATTTGTGTGGTAGGGAGTCTGGGGAGGGGTGTTGAGGGACGGTGTGCGGGTTAGGGGTGTGCATGTGGGGGCGTTGGAGGAGGAGGGGTCCGGTGAGGTGTGCGTATGTGGGAGGGGCGTGATGTAGAGGATCTGTGAGGGTTTTGTGGGGCGCCGGTGTCTGTTGGGGAGGGGGGGTAGGGGAGGGGGTATGTGTGGGGGAGGGGGTATGTGGGGGAGGCGCCAGTCATGGGGGTCGGGGCAGGGGAACGGATTATGTAGGAGAGGGGAGGGGTGCGGGGAGCGGGTGTGTTGTTGAGGGGGAGTGTGGGGGAGAGGGTGTTGGATAACTTTGTATGAGTGTGAAGGTCGTGTGTGTGGGAGGGCGTGGGGGAAGGGGTTGGGGAGGAGGTGGTTAAGCGTGGAGGGGGTGGTGGAGGGGCTGGTGTGTGGGGGAGAGTCTATGTGTGGGGGAGAGGTGTGTGTTGGGGAGGGGATTGTGCGCGGGGTGCTGTGTTCTGGGGATTGGTGTGTGTGGGAGAGGTGGGTGGGGAAATGGTTTGTGGAGGACGGGTGTGTGGGGGTGGGGGTGTTTGTGGGGAGGGGTGCGTGTTGGGGGGCTATAGGACGTAGTGGGGAGTGTGAAGGAGTGTGGGGGAGGGGTGGTGGGGGAGGGAATGTTGGGGGGGTTGTCGGGAGGGGGATATGTGCGGACGGGGGAGGGTGTTGTGTATGCGAGAGTGGGTGTTGTGGAGTGGTTTGTGGGGGAAGGGAGTGTGGGGTAGGTGTTTGTGGGGGTCGGGGTTATGGGGATGGTTCCATATGTTAGGAAGGGCAGGGTGGTGTATTTGGGGAAGGGATGTGTGTCGGGTAGGGTGCGTGTGTGTGGGAGGGGTATGTGGTGGAGGGGTCTGTGTGGGTGGGTTCTGGGGAGGGGGTGTGGGGGTGGGGGTGGGAGCGTGGAAAGGGGTGTGTGGGGGTGTGGGGGTATGTGGGGTTGGGCCTTGTGTGTGGGGGTTGTGGTGCATTGGAGACGGGGGTGGGGAAGGAGGGAAATGGGGCAGGCTGTGTGTGTGGGGAAGGGGCTTTGTGGGGGGTTGAGGGGGTAGTGTGCACTAGGGTGTTTATTTGGGGATGGGGTGTGTGGGGGAGTGGGTTGTGGGGACAGGCGGTGTGTGGGAGAGCGGGTGTGTGTGCAGTGGCGTGTGGGGGAGGGGGGTGGATGTGGGTGTGGTGAACGGAGGGGGTGTTGTAGGGGAGTGGTGTGTGAGGCGCACGGGTCAAGTGGGGGCGGGGTGTGTGGGGGATGGGCTTGTGGGGAGATGTGTGTGGGGGAGATGGAGTATGTGGGAGAGGGAGGTGTGGGGCTGGGTGTGTGTGGGGGTCGGTGTGAGGGGGTTTGTGGGGGTGATGTTGGGGAGGGAGCGTGTGTGGGGGAGCGTTCGTGTGTGGGGGATGGGGTGTGTGTGGGGGAGTGGGGTGTGGGGAAGTGGTGGTGTGTGGTGAGGGGTTCGTGTGGGTGGGGGTCTTGGGATGGGGAGTTGGGGACGGTGTGTGGGGCATGGGGGTGTAGATGTGGGGGTGGGTGTGGGAGGGAGCGATGTGTTCGACTCGAACACACATCAAGATACAATAAATATTTATTAAATCAACATCCAGCAAGGATCTGCAGTCAACCGAGCTGCTACTCCTTCTAGCTAGCGTAAGCAGACACATGATAATATGAAACACATACTACGTGGGCTTGTCGAAGAAGCGTGTTTACGTGTCACGTTTGGATTGTATTTCCTTTTGAACTGCAGGCGGGGAACGGACTTGAGGCTGAAAATGCTGCTGGGACAGGCAGAGGTGCACGGGTTTGGCGAGACATCAGTCGTTGGGATGGAGAACCCAGTATGGGATCCCCCGCAATATTCCTTAAATTGAGGAAGTCCAGTTAAACGTCTGATTAGGCAAGGATTGACCGTTCCATGAGCTGTTTTGCAAATCGGACAACACGTTCGGCGAGTCCATTGGACTGTGGGGAACCAGGGCTGCTAAATATGTTTAATGTCCCATTGTTTTGCAAAGCGTTGAAAAGCTTGGCTGGCGAACTGTCTACCGTTGTGGGACAGGATACGCACAGGGAAGCCGTGCACGGAGAGGAGGCGCTGCAACTTTTCGATTACCGCTTGAGAAGTTGTGATTTGAAGTAAATCGATTTCGAACCAGCTAGTGTGTCCCATGCCATTCGAATATAGCCGTGGCTAACGTGGACCAGCGGAGAGGGGGTACCGGGTGCGGCAGTAAAGTCTGATTTTGCTGATGCGGCGTCAGACTTTTGCAGACGGCGCAAACTTCGTTTTTTTTCTGGTATATATTTGGTAATTCCGGGCCTGTAAAACATGCTCTTCCGCCCTTTGGTCCCTGTGAAGGTCATCAACGTATTTGTTCCGGAGGGATTCTGGGACCACTGTCCTGTGGCCCTTGACAACAATTCCGTCCTGTAATACTATTTCATCGCGAACCAGTAAATACAGACTTATCTTGAGCGGGGTGTTCTGTTGCTTTTCCGAACAGACTTTCCACATATAAAGTCCTTGAATTTAGTGCAGGCGAAAACCACTGCGAGTAGCTCCTTTTCGATCTGCGCTTAACGCTGTTCAGTGTCAGTCAGCGTACGGGAGGCGTACGAAAAGGGCTTGAAATATGTATGTATGTATTAGGTACTCAAGTACCACACAATTGTACTTACTTCTAACAAAAATAAAAAAAATGAAAAAAATAAAACAAAATTTAAAAAAGTTGCTCGTCAGACGAAGGGAGGAGATGGCAAAACGGGTATCTGTACTCTCCGAGAGCGATGCGGCCGATTGCAAGTCGGACTCTTGGAAGTCATCATCAGTATGCTCATGGTGACGAAGGCCCAGGCTCGTTCTTGAAGCTACAGGAGTCACACAGGAACGGCAGCAGCGAGTAAAGTGGTTTCATTTATTTCAAAAATTACAGGCGTTTCTTATAGGTAGCACGGAATTGACGACCCGTAGCATGGAAATAGTTGCAATTATGGCAAGGAACTGCAGACCCAGTGCAGGGGTTGCGAGAGGAGAGGTCTGTAAGATTAACACTATGCTGCGAATATTTACAGAAGGGCACAGTCTGTATAGGGAGACGTTTTCTCAGATATGCGACAGGCGTGTTCTGCCTGTTCTAGGGTTAAGTCAGAGTTACGAATGAGCTCTCCTCGTAGCTTGCTGTCAAGCATTCCTCCAACCAGCTTCTCCCGGGTGAGTTCATCCCGTACATCACGAAAGCGACATCGTGCAGCCATGTGCTTCAAGACGCTAATAATACGTTCAGGTTCGTCGACCTGCTGTAACCAAGCATTGAACTTGGTCCTTTCGATAATGTAGTTAGAGGGCAGGTTACACAGCTCTCTGAACTTTCTGATCAAAACCGTAGGATCGTGGATTGATTCAGCAGGCACTATTCCAAAAGAGCAGGTGCAAAAGTCAAGTTGTCGGCACGATGCATTGCTTCAGGTTCAGCCAAATAAAGCTGTAAAGAGGCACACACATCTAGGGGGATGGGGGGGGGGGGATCATTTCGATGAACATTGCGAGCATGTTGAGTGTAGTCACGCTGAAAAAGACGCCAGCAATCACGATTGAGATACAAAAACACACAAAATAATCAAAATAAAATAAAACCCGATAAACATGAGCCATGTAATTAGTCGACAAGAACGCACAACAAGACAGAACACATACTTATTAAATATATGAACAACAAAGATCTGCAGTGATCACAGGTCCAACCTGTCCCCCTTCTAACTAGCGTAAGCAGGCTCTTGATAATATGAAGCAAATACTAGGCGGAGTTCAAACTAACAAACAATATAATTGGCTAGTTTGAAATGGCCAGTCTACAGGCGATGCGTGGCGGAGGGGTGTGTGATGTGGGGGAGTAGGTATGTGTGGGAAGGAGGGTATGTCGGGCACGGGGGTGGTCGGATTGGGGTGTCTCGGAGGGTGGTGTGTCAAGTGGGGGAGGGGTGTGGGGGATGGGGATGTGGGAGTAAAGTGTGTGGGGGAGAGGGCATATGTGCGGGAAGGGATGTGTGTTGGGGAGGTGGGGTGCGTGGGAGAGGGGTGGGTGCGGAAGGGGGGGATGTGGGGCAGGCTTGTATGTGGGGGAGGGTGTGTGGGGGTTGTGGGGGGTTGTGGGGAGTGGTGTGGGGAGGGTAAATGTGCGGGGGACGGGGTGTGTTGAGAATTGGTTTTGGGGGATGGCCGGTGTATGAGGGATGGGTGTGTGTGGGGTAGGGGGCTCGTTGTGGAGGTTGCGGGTGTGAGAGCGAGGTGTGGTTGAGCGGGGTGCGTGGGGGATGGTGTGTGTGGAGGTGGGAGGTGTTTTGGTTTGGGGGTGTGTGGGGGAGGCGGTAGTGGGGCCGGGTGATTGTGTGGGGAGGGGCTGTGAGGTGGGAGGGGAGGTGTTCGGGTGGGTGGGGGAGGTGTGTGGGAGGAGGGGCTGCGTGGGTGGAGATGGGGGATGCGTGGGGGAGTGGGGTGTGGTGGAGGGGCGGTTCGTGGGGGATGGGGTGTGTGGGGGGAGAGCGTCTGTGGCGTGGGGAGGAAGGTATGTGTGGGAAGGGTGTATGTGTGGGGAATGGGGCGTGTAAGGGGATGTGGGCACGTTGGTGGTGTGGGGTCGGGGCGGGAGGGTGTACAGGGGAGGGGTGTTTGTGGTTGTGGTGGTTGTATTTCGGAGGGTGGTGTGCTGGGAGGGGGTGTGCTGGAGAGGGGGGGCTGTGGGGGGTTTGTGGGCTAAGGCGTGGGATGTTGTGTGTGTGGAAGAGAGAGATGTGTGGGGTAGAGGGGGTTTGTGGAGGAGGGGGGTGTGTATGGGAGGGGGCGTTTGTGGGGGACGAGGTATTTGTTGGGGGGGTTGAATGGGAGGGGGTGTGGGGGGAGTGTGTGTGGTGGAGGGTGGTTGCGTGGTGGAGGGTTATTTGTGTAGGGGCAGGGTGTGTGGGGAGGGGGTTTGTGGGGGTTGTGGGGGTAGGGTGCGTTGTGGGGGTACAGGGGTTGCGGGGGTAGGGGAGTGGGTGTATGTGGCAGGCGGTGTTGGTGGTAGTGGGAAGTATGGGGAAGTGTGGGGGCGGGGGTGAGGGAGAGGGGTGTTGGGGATGGGGATGTGGGGGAGGGCGTATGTGCGGGAAGGGTGTTCGGAGGAGGGGTGCGTGGGAGAGGTGTGGGTGCGGAAGGGGGGATGTTGGGCAGGCTTGTATGTGTGTGTGTGTGTGTGTGGGGGGGTTGTGGGGGGCTGTGGGGAGTGGTGTGGGGGAGGGTGTGTGTGCGGGGGATGGGGTGTGTTGAGAATAGGTTTTGGGGTTTGGGCCGTGTATGCGGGATTGGTGTGTGTGGGGTAGGGGTGCGTTGTGGAGGTTGCGGGTGGGAGAGGGAGGTGTGGTTGAGCGGGGTGCGTGGGGGAGGCTGTGTGTGGAGGAGGGAGGTGTTTTGGTTTGTGGTGTGTTGGGGAGGGGGTAGTGGGGCCGGGTGATTGTGTGGGGAGGTGCTGTGTGGTGGGAGGAAACATGTGCGGGTGGGTAAGGGAGGTGTGTGGGAGGAGGGGCTGCGTGCGGGGGTTGGGGGGTGCGTGGGGGAGTGGGGTGCGGTGGAGGGGCGGTGCGTGGGGGGTGGGGTGTGTGGGGGGAGGATGTGTGTGTCGTGGGGGAGTGAGGTATGTGTGGGAAGGGGGTATGTGGGGGAGGGGGGGTGTAAGGGGGTGTGGAGCACGTTGGTGGTGTGGAGTGTGGGACGGGAGGGTGTATGGGGAGCGGGTGTTTGTGGATGAGGTGGTTGTATTGCGGAGGGTGGTGTCCTCGGAGGGGGTGTTCTGGGTAGGGGGTGTGGGGATGTTGTGGGGGAGGGCGTGGGAGAGCTGGTGTGTGTGGAAGAGAGGTGTGTGGGGTAGAGGGCGTTTGTGAAGGAGGGGGTGTGTAGGGGAGCGGGCGTTTGCGGGCGACGGGCGATTTGTTACGAGGGGTTTGTGGGGGAGGGTGGTGTGGGGGAGAGGGTGTGTGGTGGAGGGTGATTGCGTGGGGGGGTGGTATTTGTGTGGGGAGGGGGTTGTGGGCGTTATGGGGGTAGGGTGCGTTGTGGGGGTACAGGGGTTGTGGGGGTAGGGGAGTGGATGTATGTGGGAGGGGGTGTGGGTGTTAGTGGGATGTATGGGGCAGTGTGGGGGCGGGGTTGTGTGAGATGGGGAATGTGGCGGTGTGGGTGGGTGGGGGTGGTGTGGGAGGGTGTTGCTTGCGGAGGTGGGTGTACGGGAGGGGGGGTAGGGGTGGGGGGGATTTAGGATGTGTGCAGGGGAGGGGGAGTGTGGGATCGGGGTGCAGGAGAGGGGGTCTAGTTGAGAACATAGAACATAGAACATAGAAAAATGGAGAGCGTGGTGTGGGGGAGGTTGGGTGCAGGAGGTGGGTGCGCAGGCTCACTGGTACCCGGCCGCGGCTCTGAATCTGACTCCGACTGCCCTCATCTGCTCCAGGACCCGGCTCCGGACTCACTCGGCGGCTGCCGTCCCCAGTTCCTGTCACGCTCACAACCCCCTTGAACACAGCCCGCCCACACGCGTGAACGCAGGCCGCCCGGCCCGCGAACACAGCCAGGCCCCGGGCTCGAACACAGCCAGGCCCCGCGCTTGAACACAGCTTGCTCCCGCCCACGAAGACAGCCAGCACCCACCCACAGAACAAGAGCCCACACTCCGCTCCAGAATGAGTCGGCGATTGACTCTCCGGGTGCCCGAAGGGCATCGCCGTCCTGGCGAATGCCAGACCAATAACGTTTGTCACATTTCACCGTTCCCAACAAAACTTGGTGCGCTTGGAGCAGAGGAAAACGGTGAGTAAGTTCAACAAATCCTAGCGATATCGGGTACCGTTTTTGCTCAAATTTAAAAAACAACACAAACCGGCAGAGGACAATGTGAGGGTTTTAGTAATAGTATAGATTATTTCAATTTATGTCTGGGGTATGAGATGCCCGAAGTCCCAGTTGAATATTGCTCCTCTAAATTTATTGAGGGAAAGTAATAGGAGCTGCAGAATTGGTTGAAGAAGGTAATTATGTCTTGAAACATATCAATAGTTGAAAGGCGGTGGTCGTAGTCATAACGATAGAACAATTCCTCGGCTCGTGATCAGGTGTATCTTTGGGAATCGTGGGAAGCTTGGTCCTCGGAAGAAATAGTTAGATCATTATCAGGCACGCTGAGCTACCGGACAATTCAAAGGTGGCTTTTGATACGTTTTTATACAAAGTCTGCAAACATACATATCGATTGATGAGGGAAGACAAGTGGCCGTTGCTTGCATGGACTTCAGCACGTCTTTGACGAGGTCCCATGTTTCTTATAATGTTTTGGTTTCGCTGCAGGATTAAATTTGCTGTGATGCTGCGGCAAGTGAGGATTTATCACATTAGAGATGAGGATAGCTCCTCTTAATTATATACGATAATAAACTTGACTTGACGAATACATTGCGACGATTGAATAATGATTCCACAATTGACTCGGCGCTCGGATCAGAGTGTGGTCGTTTAGGGTTGTTTAAAAAAAAATCCAGATTGGACGGCAATGTACAGTATATGCCGCCGGTGGGCCCACTGTTGCCTGTTCCGTCAACTATTAAACTCTGATCAGAATTTAGTTGGCAAAGACGGAAATTTTGCAGAGTTCAGCAAAATTGCTTTTAGAATGATCACAATGAAGAAGGCTATTTAAGAGTTCAACAGAATACAGGCCAAACGGATAAAGTGCCAAGGAATTACAAATAGCATTTAACCGGAGTGCGAAGTGATGCATTTTGACATGTCAATGCCAGCACGATGTTAGCAATACATGTGAGGGCACCAGAGGGTGTTATGAAACGGTGGGACCAAGGGGTAGAAATGCACAGATCCCGGGAAAAAGTGACGGCGATAGAAATGGTGGTAAGGACGACAATTGCCACACGTGTCTGCATCGGTGCGGTCATTGAGGACAAAAAAGGGCCATGTGTAGCTGTACTAGGTGTTGGTAAGTCTACCCATGGAGTATGGTGCACAGTTCTGATCGCCATACTATAGCAAAATGTGATTAAGCCAGTGAAGACGGAGAAAATATTGTGTCCGGAAATAGAGGGTTTGAAATGTAACGAGAGATATATAGAATGGGGGTCTTTTCTCTGGAACGTGCGACGCCGGCGGGTGATCTTATGAACGTTTATAAAACCAGGAAAGACATAGATAAGGTGGACGGTTCTAATGTTTTTTTTCACAAGATAGCGGGATCGATACCAATAGCGCATCGATTTAAGGAATAACACTTGGAAACTTGAAGGGTAGGGGTTTCACTCAGAAGGTGGTGAGTACGTGGAATGACCTGCCTGCTGAGTTGGTGTAGGCGGGAAATAGCACAACATTTAAAATACACTAAACCAAGGGGGGGCAGTTGGGTCCCATCCGCTCAATTCGCAATTGCGGGGGGTGCCTGCGGCGTCACACAGAACCACCCCCCCCCCCCCCCCCCCCCCACACGCACACACTAACCACCCCCTTTGATATTATATTTATATTATTAGTTGGTTCCTTTTAGCCCAACCCTGCCCTCTCTCGAGGGGCAGGGAGAGTGGGGCAGAGAAAAATAGAGAGGGAGATGGGGGGAGAGGGGGAGAGGGGGTGTAGGTGGGGGATAAGAGGGGTGGCGATGGAGGGAGAGGGGTGGAGAGGGGGTATTGAGAGGGGAAGGGAGAGAGGTGGGGGGAGCAGAGAGGAGAGGGGGAGAGGGGATGAGCCATGATCACATGGAATGGCGGTGCAGGCTCGAAAGGCCGAATGGCCTACTCCTGCACCTATGTTTCTATGTTTCTATGGGAGAGAAGAGGAGGAGAGAGGGGGAGGGGGTAGGAGAGGGGGGTGGGGGAGAAGAGGGGGCCGGATAGGGGAAGAGACGGGAGAGGGGCGAAGACAATGAGAGACTTGGGAGGTGGAAGGGGGGAAGGGGAGGGTGGAGGGAGGAGGAAAGGGGGAGAGAGGGGGAAGGGGGCGTGGAAAGCGCGAGGGGGAGGGGGGGTGAAGGGGAGCGGGGAGAGGGAGGGGACGGGAGGTGGGAGGGAGGGAGAGGGAAGTGGAGAGGGGTGAGGGGTGAGGGGAGAGAGGGTGGAGCGGGTTGGAGGGGGAAGGGAGAGGGGACGGGGGGGAGGGGATGGGGAGGGGAGGGGGAGGGGAGGAAGAGGGGGAGGGAGAGGCGGAGGGAGAGAGGGGGAGGGGGAGAGGGGAGTGGGGGGGAGAGAAGGAGGGAGAGGAGAGGGAGTCCGTTAGAGCTGGGGATTGGAGAGTAAGGTGGGAAGAGTGGGGAGAGAAGGGGGGAGGAGGGGGGTGAGGAGGAGGACACGGAGGAAGTGGGATCCCTTGCGTGTGATCGCTCCCACCGCCGTCTGCGGACTTAGCATCGAGGGCTCGCAGTCTCGGGTGAGGCTGGGAGGGAGCTTCAAAGCCGCAGAAGTTTCTTCCAGCCCCGACGCAAGGTTCAATCGGCCGGCGCGGGGGGAGCTGACATCCCCCGATGCAGGAGCTGAACGCCTCGACGCGGAAGCCCGTCAACGGGGTGCTCGAGGCCACCGACCTCTATGGAGTCACTATGGTGGATGTTTATGTTAAAATGTGTTTTTTGAGTGTTGCTTTTTTAATTTGTATAACTGACGTGGCCAGTGAAATGGGACCACATCAATTGGTGTAAGTGACAATAAATGAACCTTAGGAACCTCAAGAACCTTACCTTATAAACTCATCTAATTTATTTTCAATGATTCGGGCTCCGGTGGCATTGCCAGTCGGCTGCATCGCCTGCAGGAGTTGGTTGTAATTTCAAATAACGTAGGGTTAGGGCCCCGTCCATGGATTAACAATGGAGGAGGAGAAGGAGTAGGACTGTCTGAACTATATTGCCTTCCCCCACGGCGAAGAATGCTGTGTTGAACTATGTTAAGTATTGTGTCCTTTTTTAATTGTAACCTGCATGGTAAATTACATTTCACTGCACCTTAAGGTGCATGTGACAAATACATTTGAACTTGAATTTAAACTTGAACTAAACCCGAGCGAGCAGCGTTGAATGGTTGTCTCGTCAGACTGCAGCGCAGCGGACAATTGCGCTTTCGATAACCCATCGCGAGGAAGTTAACGGTCACCAATATTTTTGTAGTAGCCATTTAGCTTAACTCTGTACGTTATAACTACAACCAGATACCTCTAAATGTTATCTGCCTGTAATTATGTGGTTGGGATTTATACGTAGTTTGAGGCGTGTTTGCGGCTGGGATTCTCGCATAGTCTCCCTAGTAATTAGTTTAGTTTGAAGACGACTGGGGAAGTGTTTATAGCTGTCGAACATGCACGAGCATGACCACCAGTGTAAATGGAATGTATTTGTACGAGATGAAGTTTGGATGGATATCTTACCGTTTAACTACTATAATAAAGAGACTATGTTTGGAAGATTCATATTTCGACGGCTTTGGATGCCATGTGGAGATGCCATATCTTGAATTAAAGTGACTAAAGGAATACATTCTAAATACTTGAAACGATGTTAAAAATCTGTAACTACATTGATTTTCGTCCTCTAGAAGCTTCCTCCGCAGGATTTGTCTTTGTGTTAACATATTTCCACAGTGAAACATTGGTAGCTCCCAATAAATAACATATTCTGTTTGCTACAAATGTCACAAACATTTGTTCTCATTGTTTAAGTATTTAAGCACCGTCTTATTATCAGTCCAGAATGTACATTATTCCAGTTGAAGTAGTTATTTTGCAGTATAATGTCAACTTGAACAGCTCAGACTGCGGCAGCAAGTTCCATTTTGGGAATTGACATTTGCTTCCATGCTGCCACACTGGCGTTTCCCACTAAGAATTCTCACATACTTTATTGTCAACGTGTTCCAGTCTTCGATATGAAACAGTATCGCAGCCACTTTCACTAGAGTCAGAAAATTGATGCTGCTGCGCATATCTGATTCGACCAAAGCTCGTGGGCTTCATGCACCGGTTCACTTCGACTTCCGAGATATTTTAAGATCTGCCAAAAATTTCATTCCATTGGTGAGAGGAAGTTTACGTTTTACTCTCATCAGATCCACGTTTTTCATTACAAATGTCCTGTGCAGTCATCTTTGCTGTCAGAATGATGCAAGGAATCCTAAGGGGTCGTAAACAGAACCAATTACGAATGCGATTCTATGATGCATTCATGCATGTTCAAGTATATTTTAATGAGTTGGTGCTCAATAAAAGCACGGAATGATGTGTAATAAATCTCTCTCTCGTGATCCGGGGAACCTGCGTGTGCGTTGTTATTCATTCTGCCGTCCGGAATAAAACAGAATTGACGACGAGTATGGGATAGTGTTTGTGATCTCATCCTTTAAATACAGCGCAGAACTGTTTTGCAACATTGTTTTACATTTTAAACAGTAAATACGGAGTTGCGTCGCAGTTGTTTGCGAGCTGGACACGAGGGATGCAGATCCTTCTATGCAGAGGACAGTAGTTTAAAACAGCAGCTGGACACATCGTCGAGAGTTTGTCAGGCTATCTCTATGTTGTGTCTAGGTAACAAAATGCCGTCCTTGTGATTGTATAATGTTTTTTGTCATGTTCCTCAACCTATTTATACAGCTTTTATTGCCTTTATACAGCTAGGTTTTAGGTGAATTGTTACACCAGAACAGATAGTAAATCGGGTTATTTGAACGGACTTTAAAAAAAAAAGAGAACGACACGATGCAGCGTCCACGGGCTACCTTGGCACTTTTGATAAGAGTAGAGAGCCGTTCAGCTGCTCTGTTGTGGGAGCATACATGTTTTTCACGGAAAACAATATAATGGCGATTAGTAGTGACGAAGAGGTTGTGACTGAAACAAATAAGACCGTTTGCGAACGCATGAAAGCGATTCTGCTCACGGAGATCGGTCCAGAAGTGTACGGCGCACTCGTGAATCTCCTTGTACCCATAGAGGAAAAAAACGCGCCATTCACTGACATTACAAAGAGGTCCAAGGAGCACTTCAACCCAAAGCCTCTGGAAATTACAGAAATCTATACCTTTGGCACTAGAAACCAGAAGCAGAATGAAACAATCAATGATTACACTGTTGCCTTGGGCGACGTTTTGGCGACATGCGGAAAAATGGACTGTAAAGTTACACTGCCCATCATAGTTGCCAGCTACACAATTAAACCAACCCTCGTTAGAAAAAAATGGCTGAGGAGAATAGAGTTAGACTGGAAGAACATTTTCAGCATCGATGTGCCCAACTCACGTCTTGACAACGCCATAAGCAAACATGCACACATTTGTGCTGACAGTTACAAGGGGATAACAGGGTACTCTGCACATATTCGACTGACACACGATGTGAGACATGTTTACTATCGACCAAGACCTGTACCATATTCACTAAAGCAACAAGTGTAGGAAGAACTCAACAGGTTAGAGCGGAATGGAATACTCGTGAAGGCAGACCAGAATAACTGTACAACGCCAATTGTGGCCGTACGTAAGCCCAACAAAACCGTTCACTATGTGGTGATTACAAAGACACAAACAATCAAGTCGTTGAAGACGAACAATATTTGGCTCTGGAAATCCTGGAGCAAGTTTTCACACGACTGAACTCCCACAATGTCAAACTGCGACAAAGTAAATGCGCATTTGCGCAGTGAGATATGGTCTACATTGGACTCAAAGTAGACGTCAACGGACCGCCCTGTGAAGGCGAAAGTGGAAGCAATAGTGAATGCTCCAAACCCCAACAATGTGTCAGAGCTACGATCATTCCTTGGAATGGTGTAGTTCTGTGCACGATTCCTTCAAGATTTAGCAACTGTGCTAAAGCGACTACATTATCTGTATGCATGGCTCCCGTCGATTTTGAAGAAACAGCAGCAAAGAGACGCAAGAAAAAGCACTGGTTGCCTCTAGCCGGACTGGGAGGAGAGTTAGAAGTGAGTCAGAGGGGGGAAAACAGTTGAAAAAGAGAAGAAAAGCACAGGCAGACTTAACTCGGAGCTCCCGTGGATTTTGTGGCAAGTGCTGTGGCAAGTGCGTCCAGCTTCGGCTGCTAAAGGACCGTGTTGGGTCACTGGAGAAGCAGCTGGATGACATCAGGGTCATCCGGGAAAACGAGCGGTTCATGGACAGGACCAACAGTGAGGTAGTCACGCCGAGGTAACCGGAATAACCAAGGTGTGTGACGGTAGAAAGGGTGGAAATCGTGGCGTGCAGAAGACTCAGGTGGCTGTGCCTAGTGAAAACAGGTACGCCCTCTTGGGAACTGTCCTGGGAGGCGATGTTTCCATTCCGAGCGGCGGACATGTCGGTGGCTCCAATCCTGGAGATGGGACACCGTCGGCGAGACCGACGTCGGGCAGAGACCTAGTGCTGTGTGACTCCATTGTCCGAGGAGTGCACAGGACATTCTGTGGCCGTAGACGAGATGCAAGGATGGTATGTTGCCTCCCTTGTGCCAGGGTTCAGGATGTCACCAGCCGAATGCTGAACATCCTCGACAGAGAAGGTGAACAGCCGGCAGTAGTTGTGCACGTAGGCACAAAACGACAACGGGAAGAAGAGGAAGGAGGTTTTCCAACACATTCAGATCCCCAACCTTCCCGTTCGTGTCCTCACTAGCACGTGGTACTGGAAACAATCCAGAGATAACCACCCTAGAAGTCCGACTTTTCAGTTGAATAAAGGGGACTATGGGGCCATGAGAGAGGAGCTGGCCAAAGTTAACTGGAAATATACACTAGCAAGGATGACAGTGGAACAAAAAATGCAGGTGTTTCTAGAAATAATACAGAATGTGCAGGATCAGTTCATTCCTTGGTCGAAGAAAGATTATAAGGGGAGAAAGGGACGACCATGGCTGACAAGGGACGTCAGGGACAGTATAAATATTAATGCGAAGAAGTACAACGTAGCAGAGATGAGCGGGAAGCAAGAGGATTGGGTAATGTTTAAATAAGAATAGAAGTTAACCAAAAAGACAACACGGGGAGAAAATATGAGGTACGAAGATAAGCCAGTAAAGAATATAATGCAGGATAATAAAAGCTTCCTTAGGTATGTGACGAGGAAAACATAGTTAAGACCAAAGTTGGACCCTTGAAGACCGAAAATTTTGAATTTATTATGGGGAACAAGGAAATGGCAGATGAGTTGAACATGTTCTTTGGATCTGTTTTCACTAAGGAGGACACAAACAATCTTCCTGATATAATAGTGGCCAGAGGATCTGGGGTGACAAAGGTACGGTAGGAAATCCACATTAGGCAGGAAATGGTGTTGGGTGGACTGATGGGACTGAAGGCTGATTAATCCTCAGGGCCAGATGGTCTGCATCCCAGGATACTCAAGGAAGTGGCTCTAGAAATCGTGGATGTATTGGTGATAATTTTCCAATCTTCTATAGAATCGGGATCAGTTCCTGTGGATTGGAGTGTAACTAATGTTATCCCGCTTTTTAAGAAAGGCGAGAGAGAGAAAACAGTGAATTATATATCCACATAGGAGATTAGTGGGCAAAATTAGGGCACATGGTATTGGGGGTAGAGTGCTGACATGGATAGAGAAGTGGTTGGCAGACAGTAAACAAAGAATATGTATTAACGTGTCCCTTTCAGAATGGCAGTCAGTGACTAGTGGGGCACCGCAAGGCTCGGTGCTGGGACCGCAGCTATTCAATGTAATTTTAGCAAATTTTCAGATCACATAAACCTGGATGGCAGTGTGACCTGTCAGGAGAATGCAGTGCGACTTGGCAGATACGTGGCAGATTACGTTTAAAGCGGATAAATGTGAACTTATCTACATTGGTAGCAAAAACAGGAAGGCAGATTATTAAATGCCGGCAAGTTGGGAAAGGGGGAGTACAAAGGGATCTGGGGGTCCTTTGTATATCCGTCTATGTAAGCAAGCATGCAGGTACAGCAGACAGTAAAGACAGCGAATGGCATGTTGGCCTTTATAAGTAGAGGAATCGAATGTAGGAGCAAAGTGGTCCTTCTGCAGTTGTACAGAGTCCTAGTGCGACCAAACCAGGAGTATTGTGTGCAGTTTTGTTCCACTAATTTGAGGAAAAACATTCTTGCTATTGAGGGAGTGCAGCGTAGGTTTATAAGGTTAATTCGTGGGATGGCGGGACTGTGATATGCCGAGAGGATGGAGCAGCTGGGCTTGTACACTCTGATGTTTAGAACGATGGGTGGGGATCTCATTAAAAGATTGTTAAGTCTTGGATACACTAGAAGCAGGGAACGCGTTCGCTGTTGTTGGGGGAGTCCAGGACCAGAGGCCACAGATTAAGAATAAGGAGTAAGCCATTTAGAACGGACGAGGAAACACTATTTCTCACAGAGAGTGGCGGGTCTGTGGAATTCTCCGCTTCATATGGCGGTGGAGGCGGGTTCTCTGCATGCTTTCAAGAGAGAGCTAGATTGGGCTCTTAAAAATAGCGGAGTCAGGGGATATGGGGAGACTGCAGGAACGGGGTATTGATTGGGGGTGATCAGCCATGATCACATTGAATGGCGGTGCGGGTCGAAGGGCCAAATGGCATACTAAATGGCATACCAAATGGCACCTATTGTCTATTGTCTAAAAATATGTGTAATGGTCTTGGGTAAAGGAACAGCAACGTGCACATGACATTTGCATGGAAAACTGGACAAGTGACAAACTCCTTGTTCACTACGATACGACACGCGAAATGGAAGTTGCTTGTGATGCTTGTTTTTTGTTTTTCTTCTGTAGTAACCAAGGAGAAGGATACTTAATTATGTTGGGAAAGGGGAACAAGCAGAGCAGCTATGGAAACTATCAGGATCAAAGAAGAGGAAGTACTGACACTTTCTAAACATATAAAAGTGGATAAGTCTCCAGGTCCTACGAGGATATTCCCTAGGGCATTGAGGGAGGTTAGTGTATAAATAGCAGGTGCTATGACATAAATATTTGAAATGTAATTAGAAACGGGAATGGTGACGGAGGATTGACTTACTGCGCATGTTGTCCCATTGTTTTAAAAGGGTTCTAAGAGTAAACCTAGCAATTATAGACCTGTTAGTTTGACGTCAATGGTGGATACATTAATAGAAAGGATAGTTGGATGTAATATATATAATTATCTGTATAAACAGGGACTGATTAGGAACAGTCAACATGGATTTGTGCCTGGAAGATCATGTTTGACTAATCTTCTTGAATTTGTGGAAGAGGTTACTAGGGAACTTGATGAGGATAACGCGGCGGATGTTGTCTATATGGACTTCAGCAAGGCATTTGACAAGGTTATACATGGAAGGTTGGTTAAGAATGTTCAATTGTTGGGTATTGAAAGTGGAGTAGCAAGATGGATTCAACGGTGGCTGAATGGGTGATACCAGAGAGTAATGGTGGATAACTGTTTGTCAGGTTGGAGGCCGGCGGTTAGTGGGGTGCCTCAGGGATCTGTGTTGGGTCCACTGTTGTTTGTCATATACATCTATGATCTGAATGATGGTGTTGTAAATTGGATTAGTAACTATGCAGATGATACTAAGATAGGTGGTGTTGTGGATAATGAAGTAGATTTTCAAAGTCTACAGAGAGATTTAGGCTATTTTGAAGATTGGGCTGAAATATGGCAGATGGAGTTCAATGCTGATACGTGTGAAGTGCTACATCTTCGCTGGACACATCAAAATAGGATGTGCATGGTAAATGGTAGCGAATTGAGGAATGCAGTTGAACAGAGGGATCTAGGAACAACTGTGCATAGTTCACTGAAGGTGGAAACTCATGTCGTGGTTAAGAAATGTTTTGGTGTGCTGGCCTTTATAAGTCAGAGCATTGAGTATAGAAGTTGGAATGTAATGTTAAAATTGTACAAGGCATTGGTGAGGCCAATTCTGTAGTATGGTGCACAATTTTGGGCGCCAACGTATAGGAAAGATGTCAACAAAATAGATATAGCACAGAGGAGATTTACTAGCATATTTTGCATGGGTTTCAGCACCAAAGTTACAGAGAAAGGTTGAACAAGATAGGTATTTATTCGTTGGCTCGCAGAACGTAAAGGGGGGATTTGATAGAGGCCTTTAAAATTATGAGAGGGATAGACATAGTTGACGATGATAAGCTTTTTCCATTGTGAGTAGCGTATATTCAAACAAGAGGGCATGATTTGAGAATTAACGGACAAAAGCTAAGGGGTAACATGAGGGGGAACTTCTTAACTCAGAGAGTGGTAGCTGTGTGGAATGAGCTTCCAGTGGAAGTGATGGAGGCAGGTTCGATTATATCATTTAAAAAAAATTGGATAGGTATATTGACGGGACAGGAATGGAGGGTTGTGGTCTGAGTGCAGGTAGATGGGACTAGGTGAAAGTGTTCGGCACGGACTAGAAGGGCCGACATGGCCTGTTTCCTTGTTGTAATTGTTATATAGCTATATGGTTATATAAGTTATGGTGTAGGTGCAGTGATCTCCCAAGCAATGAATGATGGACAGGAAAAGCCTATTGGTTTTGCAATTATGCAATTATGCACAGATAGAAAAGGAAGTAATCAGCATCGTGTTCCGAATCAGGAAATTCCATCACTTCCTTCGTGGCACACCATTCACCCTGGTGACTGATCACAAGCCAATGCTCATGATACTTGGTACCAAGTCAGCTATAACTTCCATGGCGACATCAAGGATGTAGCGCTGGACAATTTTACTGACCCAGCATGACGACAAGTTTGAGTACAGACGCTCTTCGGTAACTATGAATTATCTCCATTCTTTACTGTTATGATATTCTTTGATTCAAATGGTATACCTTTACGAATAATAATTGCCGTTCCTCTAAATTTAGAGATATATGACGACTGATCCATCGGTTGTTTTAGATATATACCACCTTGTGGATCATTTAGGATTTGTGGATTAAACCTCCAAAACGAATTTTTATTAGGCATTCTTTCTAATTAAAACAAAACTAACGGGGAGTGATCAGAGATGATGCCGTTATGATCATCACCCTTCGTCTGAAGAAGGGTCTCGACCCGAAACGTCGCCTATCTCCTTCACTCCTTAGATGCTGCTGCACCCGCTGAGTTTCTCCAGCTTTTTGTGTAACCCATGCCGTTATGATATTTGGGTTCATCGTGTAAGGAATTAATTTTATGTCCACTAAAAAGTAGTCGATACGTGAATAACTTTTGTGTATCGTTGAGTAAAACGAATATTCCCTTCCAGCTGGATTAGCGATCCTCCAAACATCTGTTACATTTGTGTTTTTTTATGTATGTATTTAGGAGTTCAGTAGTTTTAGATGTTACGTTACGCCTGTTTTGTTGTGCATATTTGTCCAGGTAAGGATCTAAAACACAACTGAAAGTCTCCCACAATTATCACATTTTGATAATTAAACTCTGAAATTATATTCCGGATTGTATTTAAAAATTGGGGATTATCAAAATTAGGCGCATAAATATGTACCATGGTGATTGGGGTAGAGTGGATCTCTTCTGTAACTATGAATTATCTCCAGTCTTTACTGTTATGATATTTGTTGATTTAAATGGTATACCTTTACGAATAATAATTGCCTCTAGATTTAGAGATATATGAAGACTGATATGTTTGACCTATCCAATTTGCCTTCAATCTAGAATGAGCTTGCTGTTAAGGTGTGTTTCTTGTAAGAAAATTATATCAGAATTAAGTGATTTCAATTGTGCGAACATCTTACCCTTTTTAATTAGTTCTTTAGCATCCCTTATGTTCCAACTGCAAAATGTTAATCCTCCAAATGTAATTTGTTTATCGTCTTGCATTTTTAATTACTTTAATACCTTTTAGTCATACGGTGCACCAAAATACCTCAGGACTCTGGATGCTGGGGGATCATTCGCGGCTATTAAGTTATGTTGGCTCATCCTTTTTAAAATTGTCCTGAAACAAAAAGACTAAAAAGTGTGAAATAATGTGACAAAAAAAATGTATTACAGTGTCGAACAATAACGACACTGTAACAAAATAGCCACCTAATGGAGGTAGTTACAAATTTATTGTATTCCTTTGTTGTTAATATACATTTAGCTCCGCTCCCTTGACAAATCTTGCAAAAGGGAGGAGGGGCCAATTCAAAATCGAATCCTATATAACAAAATTACAGTATATATATATCTTATCTGATTAAGTATTCAGATTATCTACCATTTGCTTATGCTAACCGTTTTTACGTTTGCTTCACATTCAGTAATAATAAACTGCTGGTTGGAAGGGGCTGTTTGCCAAGTGCCTGAATCTTATAATCTCCTCCCAAGCATAACTGGAACTGGAATCGAATAACTTATGTGTTAGTTCTTTTAGTATGTTCATAATCTATTTCCTTATATTTAGCCCCCCCCCTCCCCGGGGAGTCAATCATTATAATACATTATTACATTATACCATTTTAACAGTTCACATTAAATTCAATTGCTATTGTTATGCTAATTCAGTAGCTTCTGTGTTAGTGCATGATTAAAATTATAAAACACTTTAATTCAAAACGTTTATTGTCAAGTCCGTTTGTATTAAATTCTCCATTCAGCCGCACCCTTGTTGTGCCGTATTTCATTCGAAGTGGAACAAAGAATGCCCCTGAATTTGCATTCCAAAGAAGATAAGAGACACCAACTCCTAGAGAAGCTCCGCCATCTCAGTCTTTTAAAAAGTCATATTTCTCAGCTTCCCCTCCGCCAATATCCCCTCCACCTATCTTTTTTACGATGTCTTGAGCATATTTGTATGCTGCTTCTGAGTCAGTAAACGCACGTTCAATACCCTTGTAACTGATCTTCATTTTTGCAGGGTACATTATACCATATCTTACATTTTTATTTCGTTTCAGGATCTGTCTTGTCATTGAAACCAATTCACGTTGTTTAGCTATTTCGACAGGACAATCTCTGCAGGGTTCGATAGTGTCCTCCCGAAACATCATATTATTTACGTATGGGTTTTTTTTCATACTATCTTCCAAAGCTGAAATGTTACGAAACGCCACTATGAACTGTCTTGGAGGGGTTCCTTTCTTTGATTGTGCTCTTCGCATCCGATGTGCCACATCTATTTACGGTTCGACAGGCAGGTTGAATGCTTGTTTAAGTTATTTGGCAGCGAACTCACGAGCATCGGTCCCTTCCTTTCCCTCTGTCACACCAACTATTCTTAAATTATGCAGTCTTGAACGTGCTTCCAAATCAAGGCATGTATTAATCATTTAAGCCAATTGCCCCAAGACGCGCTCCTGATCTTTCTTCATTCTCTGCAAATCTTCAGACATTTCTTTCATAGTTGTTTCCATATCTTTCATTGCAGTCTGATATGCTCTAGTAGTTTCGAGAACAGTCAAACGTGTCCTTGCAATCTTTTTCCACCCGATCAATTTTCACAGTTAATTCATCTTCCACCTCATCATTTCGTTTATTTAAATTACCAATTGAGTCAATAATTTTCTGATTCCCAAGATGAAAGTTCTCCAGCATACTTTTATACACAGAAGCAATATCTTACCGACTGCTTTATTTCTTCCAACTCTTTGCCCTTTGTAGCCATTTCAGCGTTTGCAGCCCTTGTAGCCATTTCAGAGGCTAATTCAGAGGTTAATTCTTCTGATGCTTGCTGGTTTTTCAAAAGATGTTTTGGAATGGATCTTTGAGGGCTTTGGGAAGGAATTACTGGTTTCATTTAAGTGTCTCAAACCACCGATATTTTCGCGGCGATTTATGATGACGTCACCAGCTCCGGTAAGTATTTTAAAATCGGTCCCGTCTTCCAACCAGGCTTTTTAAGCGAATTATCGCATGTTTCGGGAGCGGAGCTAAATGCTGCGCCTGTTCAGTGCTCCATGGCGCTACCGGAAGTCTAATTTACCAATTTACATACCAAATCCCTCAGTTTCAAACTGCGTTCCCCCTCTGACTCATTTCTATATCTCCTCCCACTCGGGCTAGAGCCAATCAGTGTTTCCTCCTGCTTCTCTTTGTTGCTGTTGCTTTCAAATCCACGGGAGCTCTGAGTAAAGTCTACCTGTGCTTTGCCTCTCCATTTCAACGGTTTTCTCCCTCTGACTCACTTCTAACTCTCCGCCCAATCGGGCTAGAGCTAATCAGTGTTTTCTCCTGCTCCTCTTTGTTGCTGTTTCTTCCAAATCCACGGGAGCTCTGAGGTCCATTCAATGCACGAAATAGAATCTTAACCTGTTCTCGAGTAATGTCCAGCTTTCTCATGAACCTACCTATGCAAAAGGTAGCCGAACTTCCATGATCCAAAATTGTATATGTTTGCAACGCTGTATTTATCTTTATATTCCTTACCTGTGCTGGTAAGATAGACAAGATACAGGTGTCTACCCCGGCCCCAATATGGGCAAGTATCTGAGCTGAGGTGACAGCATCACTCTTTGCATACTTCGCATTATGTTCTATTTGGTTCGGCTTCTTTTGCTCAGTGTGAAGTCCTTCAGAATAATATTGCTTGGACTTATCACAAGTTACAGGACACTCAGAGTATTTAACCATGTGTCATGTTTTTCAAACGTCTAAAACAGATTCCCCTCTCCTTTAAGAAATCCATCTTTTCTTAATATGCCTTCTTCTTGAATTTCCGACACCACCTCATGGTGTGACCAACTTGCTTCTGAAACGTCTCCTGGGCCAATGGCGACCTCGTCCGCCTGTGCCAAAGTCCCCTTTTCCATCACCGGGAATTCCGTTTCAATCTCCGCCACCAGTTACACCACTGACTCTATCCCCGGTGGCGAAAAACGGAAATGATTTATATCGTCCACGTGCTGGTCGTGTTTGCAAGCAGACCGTGAAGTACCCGTGCTACGGTTGACTTTCCTCCAGCTTATTATCATTACTATGCACGCCTCATTTAGTTAATGGTCTAGTATTGACATTTAATTCTTCAAGATGGAGGAAAGCAGACCAGTGTCACTTATGCTATGAGTTATACTGTGGCTCCGCTCACTGGATTAATAGAAAACCATTTTCACTTTCTTTCCCAGACTTGATTAGTATTTAATGATTAAGTTGCGTATGCTGTATTGCTAATAAAAGTCTTTGGATCTTAATCACTGTGCGTGAGTTAAGTCATTCAAACAAATATCCCAATCCTCCTCCTGGTTTCTTCCAACTTCGTATCCAGTTCCAACTGTTATTCCCTCCCTTTAACTGCCTTCTTGTTCATCAACCGCTCTCTTCGTCTGTGCCGCACGTGTCTCAGCCTCCCTCGTCGTCTATTCCGCACGTGCCTCAGGCTGTTCCAACTGTTCTTCCTGTGTTTCAAACTCAGGCTTTCTCAGCAAGGCGGCAACTTGTAGCTTAAGAGCAGCCATAGTTGTTTCAGAGAACATACGAGCAGAGGCTCTTGAAATTGAACTTGCTTCAGAACCAGATGTATGTCTTGATTTTCTGTAGAGCCGTTTAAGATGCTATAATGTGGCGGTCCTGTGATCAACTATCCATTCCTCTACTTTGCCATCAACGCCATTACGAGATTCCATCGCTTCTTGATTCCACTGTCTGCGCCCTTTGTTTTCATCCAAAGGCGGTGATAGGCTCAGTAATATTTGCGGTTTTGCGCAACCACAAGGCGGAGTCGACTATGATTAAATATTACTTTTTCAGCGTTCTTTTGAAGGCACATACGTTCACCCAGACTCTCTGTTAGATGGATAACCTGCTTCCATAGCTTGTTTTACTCCTTCTGGCTTTTCTCCAGAAATGCAACTCGGGCCTTTTCGGTGGGCTTGTTTGTTCTTTGGTTACAACGTCTCTGTTCCGCCTCTTCATCTTACCCCCTGTGGCTCTTCTTCGCCTGGCTGACCTGCTTCTTCTTGCTCCATGAATCTGCTATGTGGACAAACATGCTTTATCAGTCTGCATCTGGCTTTACTGATAAACTTTCAATAGTGGAGCGTAATTCCATAACAATCGTTCATTGTGTTGCAGTGCTCCATAAACACCCGAAATAATCCAAAACCAAACTGAACGTTCAGAAAACATCCAATTATTTCGAAGGCCAAGCACCTGCCTTTATCCAGGCTTGCTTCTTTGCTGCTTTACAAAACTTTAGCAGACTTGGCTTCTATTATATCTCACAGACAATAAGTTTGTTTTTTTTAATCACTTTTAAATGCGACGAATCATTTCCAAAAGAGGAAATATCGAAGTTAGAAGCTGTATTACATGGTGTCAAAAGAGAGTCAATTTTACAAGCTTTATCCAGTATTGGAATAAGGATATCTGAGTGTTGGAGGACGTTTGAATTGACTGGCAATGCCTGAAGGGGCAAAACATCCCACTATTTTTTCGAAGGACTTTCACATATCAACATTATTGTAACGTCATTCAGTGGCTTGCAAAAGGATTCATACCCCTTGAACGTTTCCACATTTTGTCACGTTCCAACCACAAACGTAAATGTATTTTACATCAGAGTCACGTGAGTGACTTCGTAAGGACCCCGCCAGCACGCATGCGCGACATATCGTCGCTCGCATTTGCTGACGGCATGCTGGGGGGGGGGGAGTGCGCACCAGACCCCGGCGTTAACCATGGAGGTAAGGGGGTTTGGTTATTTCAAGAAAGTAGCAGTTGTAACTTCACAAGTTGGAGGACGGTTGCGTGAATTTTGGGGTGCATGGGGAGCGGTATCCTCAGACCCCTTTATTCTACAAAGTATTCATGGGTATGTAATATAGTTTATTAATGACACAACTCCCTCTACACAGCATGTGCCTCATCGCAAGTTTGCGCTCTCTCAAAATGAGATAGAGGAAGGACATGTTGAAATTTTAAGATTAGAAGCTAAAGGGGTGATAGAAAAGACGACACGTGAACCTTTGGAGTTTGTGTCCAACATATTTACAAGAACTAAAAAATATGGTGGATGTCGGATTATCATTGTCATAACCCATTTGAATGCTTTTGTACAATATACCCATTTCAAAATGAAGACATTTGAAACGGCTAAACAATTGGTTAGCCAAGGGTACTTTATGGCCTGCATTGATTTAAAAGATGCATACTATACAGTCCCTATCACCTAGGCTGTTTACAGAAATTAATATACCTATTTTGGCATGCCTCAGAAAACAGAATCATATAGTCACGGCATACTTGGACGATATATTAATAGTGGGGAAACCCTAGAATTGGCTCAGCTGGCAATTACAGCTGCCATATAATTATTTGAGAAGTTAGGGTTATCCATCCTGATAAATCCAAGTTCAACCCATCTCAGGTCATGGATTATCTGGGATTCACTATCAACACCAATCAGATGATTGTCACTATCCCAGCTGGTAAAGCAGCAGATATTCAAGAGCCATGCAACAGCCTTGCTTGCGCTAGTGTGCCGACTATGAGGCATGCTGCTAAGGTAATTGGGAAACTTGTAGCTACATTTCTAGCTGCACAATTTGGACCATTACATTATCAAAATTTACAAAGAGCAAAAATGTCAGCGTTAAAATCAAATGCTGGACATTTTGACAGACCTATGCAGCTGCCGATCAAGGCCAAAATTGAGCTAAGATGGTGGGCTCACAATATTAGTGACTATTATAAGCCCATCATTGTCTACAACCCATCAGTCGTATTACAAACCGACGCAAGCGCCCAAGGTTGGGGAGCGACTGACACCATGTCAAGTTGTGGTGGCAGATGGGATGCTCATGAGTTCACTCTTCTCCAGTCACAAGGGATAAACTATTTAGAGATGCTAGGAGCTTCCCATGGGCTGCGGGCATATTGCACAAACTTACATCATATACATGTCCGTCTTCAAATAGATGATACCACGGTGGTAGCTTACATAAATCATATGGGTGGTATCAGGTCAGTATCTTGTGACGAATTGGTTAAGACAATTTGGCTCTGGTGTATTGAAAGCAATATTTGGATATCAGCAACCTATCTTCCTGGGAAGCTTAATACAGTGGCGGACACCAGGTCACGAGTATTCAATGATAACATCGAGTGGATGTTCAATCCCCAAATATTTGCTGAAATTATAGCTAAGTTTTGTACACCAGATATTGACCTTTTTGCGTCTAGGTTGAACCATCAGATACCAACATATGTGTCTTGGGAACCAGATCCAGGGGCAGTAGCAATGGATGCATTTTCTCTCCATTGGGAGAAATGGTTCTGCTACGCATTTCCCCATTCTGCCTCATCAGTCGGGTATTGCAGAAAATCGAGCTGGATTCTGCTTCAAGTATACTGATTATGCCCAACTGGCCTACTCAACCATGGTACCCGGTGGTCATCCATATGTTAAAAATTATGTGGGTTCAATTTCCAAAAAGCCCTAATTTGATCACAAATTACTGGGGAAATTCTGGGGAATTTCATCCGTGTCATGGTCACTTAAACCTGTTGGCTTGCAGGTTCTAAGGAGACCACTTTTGGAGGCTGGTATATCACCGAGGGCCATGGAACTAATCACAGCATAGTGCAGAGAATCTACAAGGGAGCAGTACCTCACCCAGATCAAGAAATGGGAGTCCTACTGCACACAGCCCAACACGACGTACAACTCTGCTACGATTCCAGACGTCCTGGAATTCCTGGCGGGCCTTCATTGCGATGAGGATCTCAGCTACAGTGCCACCAATAGCTCCAGGAGTACGCTATCCTCATACCTTAACATAGGTGTGGGTTCAAAGCAATTGGTGTCTAAATTTATGAAGGGTGTGTTTAATACCAACCGTACACGACCCAGATATAACATCACATGGGATGTAGGGGGTAGTGTTGACCCTACAGAGAAGTTGGTCTCCCATGACAGGGTTACCGCTTGATAGACTCACCCTCAAAGTGGTGATGTTGATGGCACTGACGACGGCACAGCGGGTACAGACCTTACAAAAACTGCGTCTCGACAGGATAATCTCGACCCCTGAAAAAGTAACCTTCTTCATCGAAGAGTTACTTAAGCAGCATAGACCAAGATCTACAGGGCTGCAGCTGGAATTCCGGGCGCATCGCACTGATGCCACCCTCTGCATAGCCACCCATCTTCGATATTATATCAAGACTACACGCACCATCAGGAAGATGGAGCAGGGACTTCTCATCAGCCATAAGAAACCGCATCACCGGGTGACTGCGCAGACTATCGCCAGGTGGCTCGGGGAGGTGTTGGATGCAGCAGGTATAGATACTAACATTTTTAAATCTCATTCTACCAAGGGCTGCATCCACATCAGCGGCGAAGACCATGGAGGTGCCCATGGATCACGTCCTCGCTACCGCGGGATGGGCCAGTGAGACCACTTTTCAGCGTTTCTACATCAAGCCGGTGTCCGCCCCCGCAAACGTTTGTGGAAGCTGTGCTGAGAGCTGCTCCGTAGTTTAATTTGTCCCCAAGTTAGGGGTTTTGTTATTATTTGTGTTCATAAATATTCATTACTTTTCAGCCTATTCAGTCTGGAATGCATTAACAAACTTCCTCCATCAGTATTGCGGCAGTTTGACAGCATGGACGTTGTCCAGGGCGTGAAATCACAGAGCTTTGAAGTCTTCACGAAATCACTCACGTGATTCCGATGTAAAATAGTAAGATTAAAAGAGAACTTACCAGTTTGATCTTTATTTTATGAGGAGTTGCCATAAGCGGTTTCGTGCCCTTCGCTCCCAACCCTCTATCATAATTTCAACTGATACATTCAAGTTCTTTAATCTTACTATCTTTAGTCATTGTTGTTACCTGTGATTCCACATCGCTACTTTGAAGAATGGCGCGCATGCGTGCTGGCGGGGTCTTCACGAAATCCCTCATCGCAACTCCTCAAGAAATAAAGATCAAACTTCAAACTGGTAAGTTCTTGTTTAATCTTACTATTTTATTGGGATTTTATGTGATAGACCGACACAAAGTGCTGCATAATTGTGAAGTGGAAGGAAAATTATACATGGTTTCCAAATTTTATTACAAATAAAAAACTGAAAAGTGTGGCGTGCGAAAGTATTCAGCCCCCCTGAGTCAATACTTTGTAGAACCACCTTTCGCTGCAATTATAGCTGCAAGTCTTTTGGAGTATGTCTCAACTAGCTTTGCACGTCTTGAGACTGAAATGTTTGCCTATTCGTCTTTGCAAAATCGCTCAAGCCCAGTCAGGTTGGATGGAGAGCGTCTGTGAACAGCAAATGTCAAGTCTTGCCAGAGATTCTCAATTGGATTTAGGTCTGGACTTTGACTGGGCCATTCTGACACATGAATATGCTTTGATCTTAACCGTTCCATTATAGCTCTGGCTATATGTTTAGGGTCGTTGTCCTGCTCTAAGGTGAACCTCCGCCCCAGTCTCAAGTCTTTTCCATACTCTAACAGGTTTTCTTCCAAGATTGCCCTGTATTTGATTCCATCCATCTTCCCTTCAACTCTGACCAGCTTCCCTGCCCCTGCTGAAGAAAAGCATCCCCACAGCATGATGCTGCCACCAACATGTTTCACAGTGGGAATGGTGTGTTCAGGGTGATGTGCAGTGTTACTTTTCCGCCACACATAGCGTTTTGCATTTAGGCCAAAACCTTCAATTTTGGTCTCATCAGACCAGAGCACCTTCCTCCACATGTTTGCTGTGTCCCCCACATGGCTTGTTGCAAACTGCAAACGGGACTTCTTATGGCTTTGTTTCAACAATGGCTTTCTTCTAGACACTCTTCCATAAAGGCCCGATTTGTGGAGTGCACGACTGATAGTTGTCCTGTGGACAGATTCTCCCAGCTGAGCTGCGGATCTCTTCAGCTCCTCCATGGTTACCATGGGCCTCTTCTCTGAACAATGCTCTCGTTGTCCGGCCTGTCATTTTAGGTGGACGGCCATGTCTAGGTAGGTTTGCAGTTGTGCCATACTCTTTCCTTTTTCGGATGATGGATTGAACAGTGCTCCGTGAGATGTTCAAAGCTTGGGATATTTTTTTTATAACCTAACCCAGCTTTAAACTTCTCCACAACTTTATCCCTGACCTGTCTGGTGCGTTCCTTGGACTTCATGATGCTATTTGTTCACTAATGCTCTCTAACAAACCTCTGAGTCCTTCACAGAACAGCTGCATTTATACTGAGATTAGATTACACACAAGTGGACTCTATTTACTAATTGGGTGACTTCTGGAGGAAATTGGTTGCACTGGATTTTATTTAGGGGTATCAGAGTAAAGGGGGTGAATACTTTTGCACGCCACATTTGTCTTTTTTTTATTTGTGCGTATCGATTATCGTCTGACCCCCTATCTTCAATTAAAGTGACTAACGGACTAACTCCTTGAAACGATATAAAAATCGGTTACTACATTCTTGGTGCTGACAGATGTCTGTTCGATTAAATTTAGAATATTTCCGCGGACACCGAGTGTGATATTACTGCCCTATTTACCCGTGTAGCCACTTTCAGCGAACTTTTGACACGTGCATCAAAATGGCTTTCTGTCTGTACCCTTCCCAAGGCCAGAGTATTCATCGGACATCACTAGAGAGAAGTGCTTTATCGAGGGAAGTGCATTTGAGAAAAGTGCGAGTCTTTGGCCTTGTAAATAAAGTTGTACTCATTGCACGTGAGTCCTCGGCGAGGAGGCTGAGGGAGGAGATTAGGCCGAAATATGGAGGGGAGCGACGCAGTGAAGAAATGAGAGGTAAGCTGACTCAATGTGATTCTTGCAGTGTGTTGGACGCGAACGACACTGCTGGCGCCTGGCTGCTACGACTGTGGAACATGTGTCCAGGTTCAGCTCCTGAAGGACCGTATTGTGGCAATCGCGGCAAGTGGATGACCCCCGGATCATCCGGAAAAAACGAAAGTTTCCTCGACAGAACATTCGGCGAGAACGTTACACCGAAGGTACCGGAAGAGAGAAGCTGGGTGACGATGAGGAAGGGGAGGTAGTTGGAGTACAGGCGACTTGAAGCGAACCGAAGAGACAGATGTCAGGCCGTGGCATTCGAAGACTCCATCGTGAGAGGTACAGGCAGGGGTTGGAGATCTCAGAGATTGGTAGAATTTACATTGTGGGGATTACAGAAACACGGCTTTAGGAGAATCGGGACTGGGAACGGTATATCCAGGGTTCTACGTCCTATAGAAAGGACAGGCTGGTTGGCAGAGGAGGTGAGGTAGCTCTGTTGTTGAGAACCCGATTTAATAACGGATATCAAGGTAATGGACCTGCTAGGAGTTCGTGACCATCTTATGTTTTAATCTACAATTTGAGATCGAGAAGGTTAAATCAGGAGTGTTAGTGTTGCAGATGAACAAAGGGGATTATGAAGACAAGAAATAGGAGCTGGCCAAGGTCAACTGGAAAAGGATCCCAACAGGAATGACGGTGGAACAGCAAGGGGAGAAATTTCTGGTCATAATCCAGAAGATGCAGGATCATTTCATTCCAAAGGGGAATAACATTTCAAAGGGGAGTTAGATGCAAACATGGATGCCAAGGGAAGTTGGGGATGGATACATTGAAACGAAAAGGTGTATAACATATCAAAGAGTGACGGGAAGCCAGCGCATTGTGAAATTTTCAAAGGACAACAGAAGGTAGCAAGAAGTGCAAAATACGGGTGATAAGATTAAGTACGAAGAGAAGCTGGCCAAGAATATAAAGAAGGCTCTTAATAGCTTATTTAGGTATGTTTAGAGAAAAAATAGTAAAGACAAATGTGGGTCCCTAGAATGCAGAAACAGATGAAATTATTATGGGGGACAAGGAAATGGCAGAAGGGTTGAACAGGTACTTTGGTTCTCTCTTCACTGAGGAAGACACAAACAATCTCCCAGATGCAGTAGTTGACATAGGATTTAGGGAGACAGAGGAACTAAAATACATTTGCATTAGGCGAGAAACAGTATTGGGTAGATTGATGGGACTGAAGGCTGATAAATACCCAGGGCCTGATGGTCTGCATCGTAAGGTGCTCGAGGAGGTGGCTCTTGAAATCGTGGACGCATTGGCGGTTATTTTCGAATGTACTATAAATACAGCTTCAGTTCCTGACGAATAGCGGGTAGGTAATGTTATCCCACTGTTCAACAAAGGAGTGAGATGGAAAACGGCTGGAGTCAATTATTAAAGAACTAATAACGGCGCATATGAACAGCAGTAAAAGGATTGGTCAAACTCAGCGTGGAATTATGAAGGGGAAATCCTGCTCTTCTGGAGTTGTTTGTGGATGTGAATGAAAATAGCGGTACCTCGCGGCAACGGCCCCTTTAGTCCGTAGGTCCTTTTTTTAAATTTTTGTCCCGTTCAATATGTAGTTTGCCGTGCTTTTTATATTGTTTTTAACTGCGTATTATATGTGGGGGGCGGGGGGGAGCGATTTCAAATCTCTTCTCTGCACGGGAGACCCGGCCTTTTCCCCGTCGGGTCTCCGTTGTCGCTGGGGCCTAGCACAGAACAACCTGGGGGCTCCAACCGGAGCCTGTGGATTTACCACCATGGGGCCGGCCGGCCTCGAAGCGCGGGGAGCTGTGGTGGCGCGGCTGCGACCAGACTTCGGAGCTGCGGACCCGCCAGTTGCAGGCCTGTGGACGTTGACATCGGGAGTTCGCCGGTCCCTGGTGGGAGACCGCTTTTTGGAGCTCCCGTGGCGGCAGCTTCGCCCGCCCGATTGGCGGTGCTGAAAATGACCCGGAGAGGAGCCTGACATCGGCAGGCGCGGCTTTAACGGCCTTGGGACTTGCCATCGCCCGAGTGGGCTCCAACATTACGTGCCGGAGCCGGGACGTCCATCGACGGCGCGGCAACGGCCGCGGGACTTACCATCGCCCGCCGTGGGGCATTAACATCGGGAGAGGATGGAGAGCAGGGGAGAGACAAGACTTTGCCTTCCATCACAGTGAGGAGGAGATTCACTGTGACGGATGTCTATGTGTATTGAGTTGGTTGTGTGTCTTGTAAAATTGTTTATTTTTGTTGTATGGCTGTAGAAACCAAAGTTCCTAACGGAAAAATAATGCAAATTGACTTGAAAGTGGATGAAGGAGACCCAGTGGATGCAAAGTATCTGGACTTCCAGAAAGCTTTCGGTAAGGACCCACACGTGAGATTAGTGGGCAAAATTAGGGTACATGATATAGGGAGTAGTCTGCCAAACATGACAGACAGGGCACAAATATTCGGAATAAACAGGTCACGGCAGACAGGGCACAAATATTCGGAATAAACAGGTCCCTGTCCGAATGGCAGGAAATGGCAAGTGGAGTCCCGCAAGGCTCGGTGTTGAGGCCGCAACTATTTACAATATATATTAATGATTTACATAACAACATAGAAATATAGAAAATAGGTGCTGGAGGAGGCAATTCGGCCTTCGAGCCAGCACCGCTATTCATTGGGAACATGGCTGGGCATCCCCAATCAATAACCCGCGCCTGCCTTCTCCCCATGTTCTTGATTACACTAGCCCCTGGAGCTCTATCTAACGCTCTCTTAAATCCACCCAGTGATATGGCCACAACCCTCTGTGGCAGAGAATTCCGCAAGTTCACAACTATCTGGGTGAAAACGTTTATTCTCACCTCAGTCTTAAATGCCCCCCCCCCCTTTATTCTCAGACTGTGGATCCAGGTTCTGGACCAGTTCAACGTTGGGAACATTTTTCCTGCATCTAGCTTGTACAGCCCTTTTATAATTTTATATGTTTCTATAAGATTCACTTCATCTTTCTAATCTCCAGTGAATACAAGCTCAGTCTTTTCAACCTCTCCTCATATGAGAGTCCCGCCATCCCAGGGATCAATCTTGTGAGCTTACACTGCACTGCCACAATCACAAGGACGTCCATTCTCAAATTAGGAGACCAAAACTGTACGAAATACTCCAGATGTGGTCTTACCAGAGCCCTATACAACTGCAGAAGAATCTCTATACTATACTGAAATCATCTTGTTATCAAAGCCAATATTCCATTAGCTTTCAGCGCTGCCTGGTGTACCAGCGCGACAACTTTCAGTGACCGGTGTACAAGAACACCCAGGTCTCGCTGTACCTCCCCGTTACCTAACCTAACCCCATTGAGATAATAATCTGCCCCCTTGTTTTTGCCACCAAAGTGGATAACCTCACATTTATCTATATGATACTGCATCTACCACGCACTTGCCCGCCCACTCAATCTGTCCAGGTCACCCTGCAACCTCGTAACATCTTCACATGTTCACACTGTCACCCAGCTTTGTGTCATCCGCAAGCTTGCTAGTGTTGCTCTTAATTCCCTCTTCCAAATCATTAATATATATGGTAAACAATTGCGGTCCCAACACCGAGCCTTGCGGCACTCCACTCGCCACTGCCTGCCATTCTGAAAAGGACCCGTTCATTCTTACTTTTTTGCTTCCTGTCTGCCAACCTATTTTTTAATCTATGTCAACACCCTACCCCCAATACCATGTTCTCTAATTTTAGTCACCAGTCTCGCGTGCGGGAGCTTATCAAAGGGTTTCTGAAAGTCTAGAAACACTACATCCACTGGCTCCCCTTCATCCATTTTACTTGTCACATCCTCAAATAATTCCAGAATATTAGTCAAGCATGAGTTTACTTTCATAAATCCATGCTGACTTGGACTAATTATTTTACTGCAATCGAAATGCCCCTTTATTACCTCTTTAATAATTGCCTCCAGCATCTTTCCTCCACATTAGTCAGGCTAACAGGTCTGTAACTCCTCGTTTTCTCTCTCGCTCCTTTCTTGAAAAGTGGGAAAACATTAGTTGTCCTCCAACTCACTAACTGATCCTGCATCTATTGAACATTGGAAAATGGTCACCAATGCGTCCACTATTTCTGGAGCCACCTCCCTGAGGACCTTGGGATGCAGTCCATCAGGCCCGGGGGATTTATCAACCTTCAGTCCCATAAACCTACCCAATACTATATTTCGCCCAATAAACATAACTTTCAGTTTCTAGACCCCCTTAGATCCTCTGTCCTCCAGTGCTTCCTGGTGATTGTTTGTGTGTTCCTTAGTGAAGACAGGTCCGAAGTACCTGTTCAACTCTTCTGCCATTTCCTTGCTCCCCATAATAATTTCAACCGTGACTGCCTTCAAGGGACCCACATTTGACTTTGCTACACTTTTCCCTTGACATATCTAGAAGCTTTTATTGTCCTTCTTTATAGCCCTGGCCTGCTTCCCTTCATACTTCATCTTTTCAGCCCGTATTGCGCTTTACTTTTTGGAATGAAATGATCCTGCGTCTTCCGAATTATGCCCAGAAATTGCTGCCATTGCTGTTCCACTGCCATTCCTGCTCGTTTCCCTTTCCAGTCTACCTTGGCCAGCTCCTCTCCCATGCCTTCATAATCCCATTTGTTCAACTGCATCACTGCCACTTCCGATTTAACATTCTCCTTCTCAAATTGCAGATTAAATTTAATCATATTATGATCACTACCTCAAGCGGTTCGTTTACCTCGAGATCTCTTATCAAATCTGGTTCATTGGACAACACTAATTCCAGAATTGCCTTTTCTCTGGTCGGCTCCATTACAAGCTGCTCTAAGAATCCATCTCGGAGGCACTCTACAAACTATCTTTCTCGGTATCCTGACCAACCTGATTTTCACTGCTTGCCTGCATATTGGAATCCCCCATTACCACAATGGCATTACATTTGTTACATGCCAGTTTTAACTCCTGCTGCAACTTACATCCTGCATCCGGGATACTCTTTGGGGGTCTGCAGATAACTCCAATTAGTGTTTAGTTTATCTAACTTAGATGATTGGATTTCACGTAACACTGGCATTGTGAACAGCGAAGAGGATGTTAGGAGATTGCAGGGTCAATTGGACAGATTGAGTGAATGGGCAGATGCATGGCAGATGCAGTACCATGTAGATCAATGTGAGGTTATCCAATTTGGCGGCAAGAACAAGGATACAGATTATTATCTCAATGGTATCAGTTTAGGTAACGAGTACCTAAGTGCAACGAGACCTGAGTGTCCTTGTACACACGTCACTGAAAGTAAACATGCAGGTGCAGCTGGCAGTGAAGAAAGCTAATTGCATATTGGCCTTCACAACGAGGGGATTTAAGTATGGAGTGAAGAGGTCCGTCGGCAGTTGGACAGGGCCCCGCTGAGACCACATCTGGATAATTGTGTGCTGTTTTGGTCTCCTAATTTGAGGAAGGACATCCTTGCCATGTTTGTCAGTGCAGCCTATGTTCACGAGGTTAATCCCAGGGATGGCGGAACTGCCGTAAGAGGAAAGAATGGAAAGACAGGGCTGGTATTCACTGGAATTTAGAAAGATGAGAGCGGATCTTATAGAAACATATACAAGTATAAAATGACTGGATAAGCTAGATACAGGAACATTTTCCCAATGATATGGGAGTCCAGAACCAGCGACCACAGGCTAAGAATAAATGGGATGCCATTTAAAAGAGATGAGAAGAAACATTTTCACGCAGTTGAAAATTTGTGGAATTCTCTACCAGAGAAGGCAGGAGACGCAAATACACTGGATTAATTTAAAATATAGTTGGATAGAGCTCTAGGGGTAGTGGAATCAAGCGATATGGGGAGAAGGCAGCCACGGGTTACTGATTGTGGATGATCAGCCATAATCATAATGAATGGCGGTGCTGGCTCGAAAGGACCAATGGCCCCCTCTTGCAACTATTTTTCCTGTGTCTATTTTTTTAAGAGAAAGCCCTTGACGGAATAGAGATGCTGAAAAGAGAACATTCATAAGTCGTCAAGTCAAGATTATTCGTCACATACACATCCGAAATGTGCAATGAAATGAAAAGTGGTAATGCTTGCGGATTGTGCAAAACAAAAAAACCTACAAAACAGAATGGTATAGAATCACATATTCATATATTCCATATTTGTGGGAGGAAAAACAGAAAAACAAAAACGCTATTTTAAAAAGACACCACACAACAGTAAATTGCTGCAGTAAACTTAGTCCCTGGTGAGATAGTAGTTTACAGTCCTAATGGCCTATGGGAAGAAACTCCTTCTCATCCTCTCCGTTTTCACAGGATGGCAACGGAGGCGTATGCCTGACAGTAGCAGCTGGAACAGTCCGTTGCTGGGGTGGAAGGGGTCTCCCATGATCTTGCTGGCTCCGGAGTTGCGCCTTCTGATGTATAGTTATTGCAGGGTGGCAAGTGTTGTTCCCATAGTGCGTTCGGCCGAACGCACTACTCTCTGCAGAGCCTTCTTGTCCTGGGCAGAGCAGTTCCCAAACCAAATCGTGATGTTTCTGGACAAGATGCTTTCCACAGCCGCTGAGTAGAAGCACTGGGGGATCCTCAGAGACACTCTGAATTTGCTCAATTGCCTGAGGTGGTAAAGCGCTACCTTCCCTCACTCACCAGTGCTGCAGCGTGTGATGCCCATAACAGATCCACTGAGATGTGGACTCCCAGGTATTTAAAGCAGATCACCATATCCACAGTATCTCCATTTATCTTCAATGGTTTGTAGGTCGTCGGATGATGTACCCTGTTAAAGTCCACGATCAGCTCCTTAGTTTTTTTGACATTCAAGATGAGTCTGTTGTCCTTGCACCAGAGTGCCAGATCAGCCACCTCCTCCCGGTAGGCCTTCTTGTCGCTATCGGAGATTAGGCCCACCACCACAGTGTAATCAGCAAACTTGATTGTAGAGTTTTAGCTGAACCTAGCCACACAGTCATGTGTGTACAGGGAGTACAATAGGGGGCTGAGGACGCAACCCTGGGGGCATCCTGTGCGCAGGGTGTGGAACTTCGATGTATTTACTCCCATCTTGACTACCTGGGGCCTGGCGGTGAGAAAGTCGACGACCCAGGCACACAGGGGAGTGTTAAGTCCCAGCTCCAGCAGCTTCTCAGCAGGTCTTGTGGGGACTATCGTGTTGAAGGCTAAACTGAAGTATATGAACAGCATCCTCACGTAACCACCCTTCTGGCTGTCAAGGTGCGATAGAGCGGTGTGCAGAACCTGGGGGACCGGATCTGTTCGGACGGTAAGCGAATTGTAGCTGGTCCATGTTGCGAGGGAGGAAGGCGCAGATATGTTTCTTGACCAGCCTCTCAAAGCATTTCATGACTACCGAGGTGAGGGCCAGCGGGCGGTAATCATTCAGACAAGCGGGGTGGCATTTTTGGGTACAGGTACAATTATGGATCTTTTGAAACAGGCAGGGACCACGGTCTTGGCCAGGAAAAGATTGAATATTGTAGTGAGCATCGGAGCTAGCTACGTAGCACAAGACTTAAGTACTTGCCCCGAGATGCCATCTGGGCCGACAGCTTTCCTCGTGTTCACCCGTGCAGAGCCCTCTTAACGTCGTGCTCGGACAACAAGAATGTGTGCACATCCCCAGCGATGGACCTCCCTTCAGCTTCGATAGCCAGCACGCTGGCGATGTTATCGTTAGCCGCCAGACCTGGGTTGATGTTGCCCGTCTCGAAACGAGCATAGAAGGCGTTCAGGTCATCAGCTAGGGAGGTGCCGGCATTTCCGGTTGAGGGGTGGGGGCTGCTCCGGTAGTTGGTTACAGTCCGTAGCCCCTGCCACAGGCGTCTGGTGTCCTGCTGCTCCATCTGTGACTCCATCTTGTATCTGTGCCTCCTTTTTGCGTCCTTCGCCGCCATTCGCGGTCGGTAGGACTCTATCTTGTAGACGTCCATATTTCCGGATGCCAGGCCCGAGTTGTAGGCAGCGATGCGAGCATTCAAGGCAACACGAACCGACCTGTCCACCTAAGGCTTTTGATTCGGAAAGGTGCTAACCCTTACCTTCGGGAAGCTGTTGTCGGCTATTGCGATGATGTCCGTGACTGCTTCCGCGAACACACTGAATATTTCAGTGGACATCTGTCAGTGCATCTTGCAGCATGGCTTCTGACTGGTCGGACCACCGCTTTACGTCCCTCGTCACTGCCGCCTCCCGAACTACCCTCTGTTTATACTCCGGCAGCAGGAAAATGGCAGGGTGGTCAGATTTCCCTAAGGGAGGGAGTGAAACGGCCTTGTAGCCCTTCCGGAACGACGTATAGCAGTGGTCCAATGTTCTCTCTCCACTGGTGGCACACGTGATGTGTTGGTAGAAGTTCGGTATGACCTTCTTTCGATTTGATTAATTAAAATCTCCAGCCACCACCATAGCCGCATCCGGGTTATTGTTTTGATGTCGACAAAGCACATCGTGTAGGGCCGATAGTGCCACGTCGGTGTCCGCATGTGGTGGAATGCAGACGGCTGTGACCATCACTGAGCCTAACTCCCGGGGAAGATGTGGGGCGGCATGAGATCGTCAGACGCTCCAGGTCCGGCGAGCAGGAACGGAAAAGCATCTTGATATTTCCAAGTGTTGCACCAGTTATTGGTTGTGAAGCAGACTCCTCCACATTTAGATTTCCCAGATTCTTCTGTTCGGTCAGCACGGTAGACATTGAAGGACTCGTTTGGGAAGATTACCTGATCCGAAATCAGCGAAGTCAGCCATGTTTCGGTCAGGCAGAACATGTTGCAGTCCCATATGTCCCGCTGGAATCTGACCCTCGCCTGTGATCACCCAGCTTGTTTTCCAGAGACTGGATGTTCGCCAGAAGAATGCTTGGCAGAGGAGGACGAAAGGCTTGGAGTATCAGCCTATTCCGAACAGTATGTGGAAATGACAAAGGCCATAAGACATGCGACTGGTGCAGAATTTTGATATTCGTCCCACCACGTCTACTCCGGTATTCTATCATGGCTGATCGATCTCTCCCTGCTAACTCCAATCTCATGTCTTCTTGCCATAACCCCTGACACCCGTGCTAATCAAGAATCTGTATATCTATGCCTTAACAAATATGCATTGACGGCGTCCACAGTATTCCGTGGCAAAGTATGACAAAATCAAGTTCCTCCTCATCACTCTACTGAAGGAACGTCCTTTAATTCTGAGTTTATAACCTCAGGTCCTAGACACTCCTGCGATTGGAAACATCCTCACAACACCCATCCAACGAAACCTTTCACTATTCCGCACGTTTCAACGAGGGTCCGTCATCCTTCTAATCTCCAGCGATTACAAGCCCGGTGCCGATAACGCTAATCGTATGTTAACCCACGCATTCCTGGGATTATTCTTGTGAACGTCTTCTGGACCCTCTCCAGAGCCAGCACATCCTTCATCCGAAATGGTGCTCACATTCGCTCATAATGCTCCAAATGCGACATGACTGCGTATTTTTCGAGCCTCAGCATTACACCCCGGTTTTTGTATTGTAGCCCTCGTGATATAAATGTTAGCAGTGCGTTTGCCTTTCTTACTACAAGTTCGACTTACAATTTAACCTTTTGGCAATCCTGCGACAGCATTCCCAAGTCCCTTTGCTTCCGATTTCTGGATTCTCTCCTCTATTTGGAAAATACTACGCGTTTATTGCTTCTACCAAAATGCACGAACCCATGGTTTGCTGCACAGTATTCTATCCGCCACTTCGCTACCCAATCTCGCAATCTGTCCACTTTCTTGCAGAGTCCCTGCTTCTCTACACTACCTGTCCCCCCACATGTTTTCAAAGCAAATTGATTTTGAAATATCAGATTATGTTCAAAGATCTCAAATATCCAGGCGCTAGCGGCAGGTTAAGAAACAATGTGACATTTTACGACTATGATGGTTCACCGGCACGTGCATTTTCTATAGATTCATGGAACATTTTAACGCGCAGTGCAACCAGCAGATGGAAATACAACAAATAAATCATCCCTTTCATTTACCTGATCATAGTAAAATTAGTCAATTGAATCCAGCAACTAAACGTTGACGACAAAGTGAATAAAACACATATAATCGGTGTTTTATTATGAAACAAAAGCATGTGCCATTGATACGATAAAATAGATAACATTCCGACTGCACACACTAATCCAGATATGGTTGTCCTGCTTGTGATTTGTTAACGAGGGTGATTTGCACTCTCATTAAATACATCCTTCGGTAATATACGATTTTTAAAAATTAATAGTCCATAACTCTTCAGGATAAACTGTCACAGATGAGTGTAACTAAGGTAGCGGGCATGAGTGTATATGCAGATATCTTTCCTCTCGATGTCCCTGAGGTTTCAGCGGGAAACGCAAAAGACTTGTTCAAAGAGCAAATGTGAACTATTGAAATAACTTCGCAGCTTACATAGTATCTATGGGGCGAAATGTAATCGAGCATCGGGTCGAAACCCTTCGTCTTCGGCCTCAAAACGGCCCCAGATGCTGTCTGCCCCGCAGAATCGCCGCTGCAGCTCTCCATATTCCGACAGCTTTCAGCATCTGCAGTCTCGTGCGTTGTCCACTCCATTTTCAGAAACGTGAAGGAAATCATTTGACGCAACCGTGGTGGATGAAACTATGAACAAATTAAAGTCCTCAGTGTTATATTCCGGACGGCAGAATGGATAACAACTTACACGCTGGTTGCGTGGATCACGAGAGAGAGAGCTGTATTACCCAACATTCCCTGCTTATATACAACACCAACTCATTAACATATACATGAATATATATGAATACATTACACTGCTCTCCTTTTTTAAAGTATTAAATCTAAGTACTCAGTTACAATGTTATGTGTTACCTAATTTACAAACATAATCTGCCTACTGGTTTACGGATCCTGTCTAATCGTCTAACAGTAACCGGTCTTCTTTTGTGTGGCGTGCGCACCTTAAAGTTGTTGGACAACTTGTTCTATTTGATCTTCCGTTTGTGCACATCGAGTTGATTGCATTAATCGAAACCGGGCGGACCACGTGACGGTTGCAATCTTCCACCCCGCAATAACCGATGTAACAGGTTTAGGCGTTGACTCAACTGTTGGCTTGTTTGGCTCTGTTTTAGTACCCTGACTTTGACCAGAGGGCTGTGTTTCTTTGTCTGTACTAACTGAACTTTGTGTTTCAATCACACTGGTCTCCTCCAACTCACTTTCAGATAAAAACTCAGGGATTATGATTCATGCACAGTTTTGGGTTCATCTTTGGCTGGAATCATTTGATCAACATGAACATTTTTGATCCTATGTCCAACTTCCAATAAGCATATTTTTTGTTCCACACGCTTCCACTATTTTGCCAACACCCCATTTGCCTCGACTGAACGTTGGGACGAACGAAAACACGAACCTGCTCACCTGGCTTGAAGCAAATCTCCTTTTTGTGGGAGTCATAATGTCGTTTTTGACTTAGTTGTTTTTCATCAACTCTCGAGGCGAAATTAGGTTGAACTAGACAGGCATATTCTTAGACTTCTCTTCATCAACAATTCTGCAGGTTCTGTTGTTGTGCGATGTGTGGTTCTGTATTTCAGCAAGAAAACAGCCAAAAGCTGTTTCATGCTGAGTTTTGAACTACCCTGCAAAACCTGTTTCTTCACAGCATCTTTCACAACTCTAACAGACCTTTCCGCCGCCCCATTGGAGGCTGGATGGTATGGGGGGACAAGTATGTGTTGAACACCTTTCCGCTGCATGAACTGTTTGAATCGTTCTATGCGAAACTGAGGCACGTTATCAGAAACAAATTCTTCCGGTAAACCATGGCATGCAAAAATGGATCTCAACTCATCTACGGTATGCTCAGTATTAGTGCTTGATCCCATATGCTTACCCTCCATCCGTTTGGAATGACTTTCTACTTGTACCATAAAGTGGTCATTTCGCTTTTCAAAAAATCTACATTAAATCTCTGAAAAGGTCTCTGACCAGGGTTGCAGTGGTGTTTTTGGAGGTTTACTCCGGCAATTTTCGCATATATGCTACATTTGCTCACCAGTGACTCGATGTTACTCTCAATACCAGGCGAATACACAACATTTCTAGCAATTGACTTCATGCTAACTATGCCAGGATGTTCGGCATGAAGTTCATTCATCATTTTGTTTCTCAAGTACTCTGGTGCAACCACTCTGTAATTCCTGCACACGTGATAATTCATGGAATCGATTATGGAAAGGCTCCAGCTCTGAGTTCAGAACTGATTTCAATCCACTTTCGATTTAAGTCCAACCATTCAATGTCTGTCCATAGACCCGCTTCAGCACAGTGTATTTATCTGCTTCTGCTGCAATTTCTGTTACACTCACCGGAAAGTCTTAATCTACAACTTGCAGCGTGTACATTGAGTTCTCGCTTCCCACGCCAGGGTTCTTATGGTGCAGCCGGGACAACGCTTCTGCAACTGCATTGCACTTGGAGCTTCTGTAAGCAACCTTGTAGTGATAATGGGACAGCAAAATTGCACAGCGCTGCATACCTGATGCCGCCAGGGAAGGTATACCTAACTTGGGACAAAGTATCGCTGGTAGTCCTTTGTGATCAGTCACTAGGGTGAATGGTCTGCCGAGAGGAAACTGAGATGCTGATTGTTTCCTGTTACATTTGAACCATCCCAAGGAATGACCGTAGCTCTGACACATTGTTGGGTTTTGGAGCATTCACTATTGCTTCAACTTTCGCCTTCACAGGGTGTTCCGTTGGCATCTACATTGAGTACAATGTACACCACCTCTGACTGCGCATATGCACATTTAGTTTGTCGCAGTGTGAAATTATGACAGTTCAGTCTGTGAGAACTAGCTCAATGATTTCCAGATGTTCCACCATGCCTACTGTGAATATCAGTATGTCATCCTGGTTGCACATGCAGTTCGGGATGCCTTGTAACATTTTGCCATGAAAGACTGAAACATTTCGTGGGGATTTCGCACCGTAGGACAGCTTTGTATAGGAATACAAGCGCTTATGTGTGTTGATAGAAGTACTTCCGAATTTCCTTGTCGACATTGAGTTGGGCGTCAGCGTGAGACAAATCCAGTTTAGTGAAGACTCTTGCTCAGTTAAGTTTTGCGTACCGATTTTGCGAATTTGATAACGGATATTGTCCGTCATCAACGGCTTGGTTGATTGTGACTTGGTAGTCACCACATAGTCGAACAGTTTTGTCGGCCTTGGGTACGGCCACAATTGGCGTTGCCCAGTTACTCTGGTCTGTCTTCCCGAGTACTGCATTCCGTTCTAAGCAGTGGAGTTTGTTCTACACTTTTTGTCTTAGTGCATATGGTATAGGTCTTGGTCGACAATACACAGGTCTCTCATCTTGCTTAAGTCGAATGTGTGCAGAGTACGTTGTTATTTCCGTGTAACTGTCAGCAAACACTTTGCATTCGTGCTTATGATGTTTTCAAGACGTGATTTGGACAAATCGACGCTGAAAATGTTCTTCCAGTCAAACTCTATTCTGCTCAGCCAATCCTTTCCAAGGAGGGTTGGTTTATTTCTGTTGCTGGCCACTATGATGGGCAGTGCTACTGACTGATCATTATGCTGAACGTTACAGTTAATTTGTCCTCATGTCTCCAAAACGTCGCGCGAGTAGGTTCTCAGCTTGATCTTACTCTCAAATAATGGTGTCAGTGGGAACTTTGTTTCCTACAGATCTTTACTCATGACCGAACACTCTGCTGTCGTGTCAACACACATATCGACTAAATGTTAATTTATCAATAGTTTAGTTCGAAAGTGCTTGCTTTGGCTGGTTGTAGACTCATCGATGTTTGTTGCATAAATGGTGTACATCCCAAGTTCATTTCCATCTGGGTTCATCTCCAAGTTATGAGCTCATTTCTGGTGTAGTCGCTTGTTTCCCGCAGATTGTTGGTTTCCTGCTTTAAGCTGGGCCCGGCATGCTGAGGCGATATGGCGTTTCTTCTGGCAGTTGTAGCAATTGGCCATTTTGAACTGACAGCTGGGATGAGTGATTACTGTTGCAACGATAACAACTGTCTCAACGCGGCTCCACGCCATAGTCTGTTTTTTGTCTAACGCCGTTTGGTTTGGCCATAGGCACTGCCTTCTGACTGTAAACGGCCACTGCAGCCCGTGGTGGACGGAACTCGCGTGCATTCTTTGATGCCATCTCCATTGTGGTAGCAGACTTCCATGCTTTCTCGAATGTAAGATCTGGAGTGTTCATGCGTTTCGACTGAATCCGTTCATCCATTAGACCACAAACAAATGTCGCGCAGTGCGTGTCCGAGAAAGTTTCCAAAGTTACAGAGAAAAGTTACGTTTTTCAAGGCAACAATGTAATTGATTGCCCCAGTCAGCTACTGCTTTCTCGTGCCAAATTGATAGCTTTCTGCAAATTCCAGATGCTTTGAGTTGAAATGCTCCTCCAACTTTTTTATAATGTCATTGATGGGCACGACTTTTGCCATTATGGGTGTAAGGCGATTCACACGTGCGCCGTACACTTCAGGCCCGAACTCCATGAGCAGAATCTCTTTCATGCGTTTGCAAACGGCCTTGGAGATAGCAAAAATATTTGGCGGGCAAACAACATAATGGCATATTTTGCTGAAGGAGAGATAGTGACTGACACAAATGTGTCAGTCCCTATCTCCCCTTCAGCAAAAATATGTGAAAAACATGTTTGCTGTCTCCTTATATGACCTGAACAGTTCTCTGCTCTTGTCAAAAGTGCCAAGTTTTCCGATGCAGCAGTGGATGAAGCCGTCGTGTCGTTCTTTTGTTCAAGTCCGTTCAAAAAGCCCGATTCACTGTCTGTTCTGATGTAATAATTCAGCTCAAACTTAGCTATACAAAGCATCTTATTCAATCGCAAGGACGGCATCTAGACATACTATAGAGATAGACTGAAACCTCTCGACGATTTGTCCAGCTGCTTTTTTTATACTACAGTCCCCTGCATAGAATGATATGCATCCGATCGTCTCCAGCTCGCAAACAACTGGGACACATCTCCGTATTTACGGTTTAAAATGTTAAACAATACTGCATGTTGTAAAACAGTGCTGCACTCTATTTAAAGGATGCGTTCACAAACTCTATCCCATCCTCGTCGCCAATTTTGTTATATTCCGGACGGAAACACAGAATGAATAACAACTTACACGCAGGTTGCGTGGATCATGAGAGAGAGCTTTATTACCCAGCACTCCCTGCTTACATACAACACCAACTCATTAACATATACATGAATATGTATGAATAAAATACACCTCGCATTCAACATTCCAATACGTGGTTATTAATAAAATTATCATGTAAATTAAATTTCACTTGTTGATGTTTTCGAAAAGGCACTGACAAAAACCGCATCATAACTCACGATATCGAATTTGATGCGTGACATTAAGGGTGAGGATGCTACTTCAGACGTTTTCACCGACCCAGAGGGTCAACGGTCAATGTTCTCCAAGGATTTAGCCTGTCCGGCGAGGTACTCCACCATTGTGTACCTTTCTTTAGTAAATCAGCATCTGCAGTTGTTTGTTATTATATTATCAGATATCTTCAGGTCCGTCTGCGACACTCATGGCGATGGAGAATAAATTGTAAATGTAAATGTCGATTCCATGTACATGTCTCGGGGGTGGTGGGACACATGTTATTCTCCATCGGTTGTTAGAGGTGCGCTACGCTTTACTTAACTGTGAATAGATTAACGTAGTACGGACGTTAAATCGCATACAATAATTTTCAGCAAATTAATTTAATATCCTTATTTTAAAATCACGAAATATCAGACAATAATTACGGATTCAGTTCCTTGCCTTCTTTGCGGATTAGAAAGCCCATTCTCGGTCAATCGAAAGTCAGGTTCGTTAGCTGAGTTTATTATTGTCTCATGCACCGATGTACAGTAAAACTTTTTTTTTGCGTGCTATCCAGACATCGAAAAGACTATACGTGATTAAAATCAGGTCGCCCAAGTTGCACTGTACAGAAGAAGGGTATAACATTTTTATTAAAATAAAGTCCAATAATGTCTGGTTAAAGATAGTTAGAGGGTGTCCAAAGAGATAGATAGGAGGCCACATCTCTACTTGGTGATAGGATGGTTCAGTTGTGTAATAACAGCTAGAGAGAAAGTGTCCCTGCATTTGGAGATACGGATATTTCCGTGGAGCCATGGAGCAGGAAGAGGCGCTCCATTTTGCTCCGCTCGCGAAAATGCGCTAAAGGCGCTGAAAAGCCTGCAAAAGAAAACGGACCGATTCAAAAACACTCACCGGGGATACTTGACTTGACGTCGCGTAAATTACGTTATCAGGAATCGCCACATATTAACGGGGAATATCGGCACTTTTAAATGCCAAAACGATAGTTACCGAAAAAGCCCCCGACAAGATCTCTAACCAAACTGCGGGTCACTCAAGAGTTGGAGAACGCACCTCAAGCAACACCTGAAAGATCTGATGAGGAAACTGAAGGACAAAGTTGTATTGCTGTTGTGGAGGCAAAAGTAAAAGAACAAGAACAAGAGAAGCTGTGAGAAAGGACTGTGGTGAGATGTTGCGTAAGGAGCTTTCCCTGCTATCTTCTCAGCTGGGAAAGTTAAAAACAAGAATGGATGTCGGGAATAAAGAGATTATCGATGGAATGGGTATTCTACGGGACCGTATTGAAGAAGTAGATACCAATTTAAGAGAAGAAATTCAATGGGTTGAACATGATTGCTATAAAAAGCTGGACCCCGTTGTCATTACTTCTGCAGAACAACACAAAGTTATTAATGAACTGGAAACTATGACTTTGGATATGTCTGAAACGATGAAAATAATGAAAGAATATCTAGGCCGAGTTTCTGGGCAACTGGCAGGAATGACAGATACATGAATCGATCTCGAGGCTCGGTCCAGACGAAAAAATCTAAAGATTGTTGGAGGGAAAGAAGGGAAGGAAATTGGAATAGACCTTCGGGTTTTAACTGCCAACCTTCTTCAACAAGTATTCAAGCTGAAAGACCGAAAGTAGATGTTGCACACCGAGTTCAGAGAGCACACTCAAAGGTCGGAGCTCCACCAAGACAGATTATCCTGAAACTTAATGACATAGCAGTTATTGAAGACAATATGAAGAAAGTACCATTTGGAAAACAATTGATGTTCGAAGGAGATAGTGTAAGATTTTTCAGGGATTATCCTACAGAAGCGGCGAAGAAACGTGCCCTTTTTTACAAATACCCGGCTGATTCTAAAAGAAATTCCACATCTGAGATAAGGAATAATATATCCTGCCAAACGGAGGGTGACATATAATGACTCGGAGCGTTTCTTTATTGATCCCGAAGTAGCATTCAAATACGCGCAAGACTTAAAAAAGGACATTAAAGGATAAGTAAAATGCTACATCTTTGCTGATGTATACCTTATATATATATAAGGTATATATTTACCCCTCATATATATATATGAGGGGTAAACTGAGAATATACCTCTACATATTAAGACATATCAATGCTGCAGATAAGATGGCCGACTAATACGCATGAACTAATGTCTAGACATCTTATCAGGTTTCGAATGTACATAAACAACTTCAAGGCCGCAATGTTTTTGAAAGAAAGATTTAATACAATGGAATGTAGTATAGAAAACAAATCAAATGGAGCGGAACGTAATTATTCACTAATAATCTACTAATAAACGATATAATCAATAATATACTAACTCATAAATAAATGGACTAACTCATTATTTTAGCCTTATATGTAATATCATAACTGAATCATGATTCTTTCTTCTGTGAAGCTGAAACCTGGCAGGCAGCCAAGACCTGGATCCAAGACTGAATTCTTAGTTAACCCCATCCAGCCAGATGATTATTTTCTAAATATGATGTTTATCTACAAAAAAAACCCATCGGGGTTTGTCTTTTAAGTTAAATACAGAAATTAAATAGTAAATACGTATTTAGTTTAAGATATTAGATGAACTACCTGCACATGCTTGATTGTTTACCCTTTGAATGTTTTATCCGGTTAAGGCCTGTTCTTTTTCTTCCATAATACTTGTTCATAGGGAACGGAGCTAAATGTAATTCACACCTACGGAAGGTTACCTAAATCCTTCCACCATTTGGTGTTTTTTTCACACAGTATTTTTAAATATTGTCTTTTCATATAATTTATGTTATTCAGCACTTCTTGAAATTATTTTTAGAGCACATTTTTAATGAATATACCTACAGAGTTCAGCAACTGGGAGCACCCACCTAACGCCCAGAAGGCCGTGGTTTTGTGTTGCACCATCTGAAATAAAGGAACCAATGAAAGACGGCCCTCAAAAGAAAATTTGAGGAATTACGTTTTGTACCTGGAATATAAGGGGCGCTAATGAGCTAATTAAAAGGGGTAAGATTCTTGCCCAATTAACATCACTAAATGCCGATGTAATATTTCTACAGGAAACAAGAACCAGGCTGAAGGCAATTTGGATCGGTCAAACATATCATTCCTCCTATATCTCTAAATCCAGGGGTACCGCAATTATAACTCGTAAAGGCATACCATTTAAATATAAAAATACCATCCTAGAGAAAGAGGGGAGGTATGTTATAGTCTCTGGAAAGATATACTCTGCCCCACTCACCATGGTAAATATTTATGCTCCTAATTTTGATAACCCGCAATTCTTTAATAAAATCCTGAATATAATTTCTGAGTCCAATCATCAAAACGTGATAATCGGGGGGGGGGGGGGGGGGGGATTTCAATTGCGTTCTGGTTCAATACCTTGATAAATCTGCCGAAGAATCGAGACTTAATATAAACTTAAAATCCAGTGAAGTTTTAAATACATACATAAAAAATACAAATGTAACAGATGTATGGAGGATTGCAAACCCTGCCGGAAGTGAATACTCCTTTTATTCATCAGTACATACAACCTATACGCGTATTGATTAATTCCTAGTGGACACGAAATTTCTCCCCTTTACAACTAACCCTAAGTACCATAATAATGTAATTTCATTTCGGAGTCACGTGAGTGACTTCGTGAAGAACCCGCCAGCACGCATGCGCGACATATCGTCGCAACGCATTGCTGCCGACGGCTAGTGGGGAGCGCGGCTCCCCACCAGCCCTTCAGAGGGCCGACGCAGGTAAGGCTAGCCCACTAAAGTTGGTGTTCCTGTTGTGGCGAGTGTTTTCTCTCCATACAGGAACATGGAAGGAGTAAGGGCCAGGACATCCGCAGGAGTCGCCGGCCACTTATCCCGGAGCCCTCCTCAACGGCTGCACCTGCGAGTCGGGGCGGGAAATAGGCGAGGAAGTCGGGGAGCCCTGTCGCTATAGGGCCCGACCCGCCGATACACCGGAGCTCCAGTGATGGTTCGAGGAGCAGGATTTCGGTGTACCACCGCAGCAGCTAGACCCTGTCTCCGTATCGAGGTCGCCAACGGGCTCGTTTGTCGACCTGGGCAAGGGCTCGCGTGCGGCTGCAGGGCCCAGCTCCCTGAGCCCTCGGAGGAGAGGGAGGGATGGAGCCCGTAAGCCTTGCCCTTTAGGGGCAAAGGCGTCACCTGCCGCTAAAATGCGGACTGGTGTAATGGCGGGACTCAAGTCCACTGGGAGACCTACTCGGACCAGTGTTGACTCCCCAACCAACAAGACCGGGAAGAGTCACTGGGGAGGAGTCCCGCCAGGGTCACCGAATCCCCCGTGGATGGGAAGACGGGACCGTACGTCGGCTAGGCCCACGATGTGGGCAGCCGGCAAGCCCGCGCGGGCGTCGGGTCACCGTGCTGAGGCATCGGGTGCCGACTCTCCACCGCGTTTGCCCTCCGTGGCAGCGGGATCGGGCTCCGCCAAAATGAGGCGTATGTGCGTACCTCCCGCGCGGGAATCGCTCAGCTTTGCTGCGGCGGCTGGTAGCGACAACTTCCGGCACCGGGTTCACCTCGACGAGCAGCGGCCCGATGAACGGAGCCTCAGCAGTTCAGCAGAACATGAGGCCTCCGACCGCCCGAGTTCTAAGTGCGAGGGGCGTATTGACCGGATGGAGCGGATGTTGGAGCTCCTCCTGCAACAGAATCAACGGGAGGAAGCATCCAGCTCCAGAGGGCACAGGGAGGTTTCACCATCGTCAGCAGGCAGCCTGAGGCAGCCAGAGGATGAGGACGTTTTGGACCATACACCAGCTACATCGGAAGAACTCCTCGATGTAGCGGCAAAATTCGCATCATCAGAGACATCGGGACTACCCCTCAACCCCAAACTGGCTGCCACCGTGGACTTCCTGACCAACCATCAGCTCCAAGAGGAGGTCCTATCGGACGCCATAAAACAGGCACAAAGCCCAGCGAACTGCAACTCCCTCAACAAGCCCATAGTCAATACGCCAAACTGGGGCAACATCAGCCCAAGGATCAGGACCGAGGAGATGAAGCTCCAGCGGATCCTGAAGCTGCTCACTGCTGGGATTACCGCGTTTGCGCGGTCGGTGGACGGGGAGGATCTGAGCACCAAGCAGGAGGATGCTCTGGCTCTATTGTATACCACACAGTATGAGATAAACGCCTTCAGGAAGAGCGTCATCGAACCCATGCTGTACCCAAAATTTGCGGGGTTATGCAAAGCACCTCCTACGCCGCCACCCAGACAGTTGTTCGGGGAAGACCTCCCGAAGAGGGTCAAGGAGCTGGATGACCACGCTAAGACGGTGGGACTCATGCGGTCACATATCTCGACCAGGCAGCAGGCCAGGGAGTGCCAATTTTCAGGCCACGAGGCCCTGCCGTTGGACCAGCAAGGACCTACGCTCCAGCTCCGCCTCAATTTCAGCAGCCTCAACAACCTAGGCCTTTTAGGGCTAGGGCCCCAGCGGCCAGCATGGAAAATGCGGGCGCCGCATTATGAGCTCAACCCAGCACCTCCACATCCGGCCATATATATCAAGGACCGCCGATAACCATGAAGGTAAGGTGGTCTGGATTTCATGCACCTGCATGTTTAACTTCACATGTTGGTGGGAGACTACGGCTCTTTCCGGAGGCATGCGGAACCATCACTTCTGAGGAGTTTATCTTACAAAGTATTCAAGGCCATGAGATTGAATTCATCGATGGTAAAATCCCTCCATCCCAGCATATGCCAGATCGGAAATTTACACTGTCCAGCAAAGAAGCGGCAGTAGCCTATGCTGAAATTTTAAAGCTACAAGGGAAAGGGATAGAAAGAACTATACACGAACCAATTGAAATTTGTATCCAGCGTAATTACAAAAACCAAGAGGGATGCGGGATGTTGGGTTATTTTTTGATTTGACCCATTTGAATACTTTTGTAGAATATACCCATTTCAAATGGAAACGTTCGAAACAGCCACGTTATTGGGTTCTGGGGACTGCTTTGTGGCATGCATTGTTTTAAAAGCTGCATGCTATTCAGTATCCATTCAGAAACACCACAGGAAGGTTCTTGCAATTTACATGGATGGATCAGCTCTGGCAATACAGAGTTTTGCCAAATGGGCTTACACAGCCCTAGATTATTTACTAAATTGCTCAAACCTATACTGGCTACACTAAGGAGACAAAATCACATAGTGATGGCCTATCTAGGTGATATCCTAATTATTGGGAATCAGCGGAACTGGCAGTTTCAGCCACCGTGGACATTTTTCAGGAAATGGGGTTCATTATCCATCCAGATAAATCAAAGTCCTGCCCTTCACAGGTCAAGGGTTATCTGGGGTTTACGCTGGATTCCAATCACATGAGGGCCACCATACCAACTAACTAGGTTGGGGATGTCACCCAAGTATGCAAGGATCTGGTCTGGGCCAGTATACCATCAATTAGACAAACTACTAAGGTGATTGGCAAGATTGTAGCATTTTTCCAGCTGCCCAATACGGGCCTTTGCATTATCAACATTTGCAGAGAGCCAAGATCTCAGCGTTAAAACTGAACGCTAGACATTCCGATAGACCAATGCAGCTGCCTCTCAAGGCACAGATTGAGTTACAATGGTGGATTGACAATATTTATAACTCACTTAAACCCATGATTTTGCCCAATCCGATGGTATACTTACAAACAGACGCAAGTTCCCATGGCTGGGGAGCTACGGACAACTACTCTAGTTGTGGGGGCAGATGGGACACCCTTGAATCTACCCTGTTGTTGTCACAAGGGATAAACTATTTGGAGATGCTAGGAGCATTTCACGGACTTCGAGCTTATTGTTCTAACCATACTGATGCTCATGTCCGTCTCCAAATAGATAATACCACTGCGGTGGCATATCTAAACCATATGGGCGGTACCAGGTCAATTTCATGTGATGAATTGGCAAATACAATTTGGCTCTGGTGTGTTCGACGGAATATTTGGATTTCAGTTACCTATTTACCAGGTGAGCTCAATACAGTGGCGGACACCAGGTCACGCAAATTCAATGACAACATCGAGTGGATATTGAATCCCCAAATATCCACTAAAATTACAGCCAAATTTGGTGAACCGGATATCGACCTCTTTGCGTCACGGTTGAACCATCAGGTACCAACATACGTTTCGTGGGAACCTGACCCTGGGGCAATGGTGATGGATGCGTTCTCGCTGGACTGGGGGAAATGGGTTTCTATGCATTTCCTCAATTTTGCCTCATGAGCCGGGTGTTGCGGATAATCCAGACAGATGCTGCCAAGGGCATTCTTATCATACCCGACCGGCCTACGCAGCCATGGTATCCGGTGGTCCTTGATATGATCACTCAACCTTGGGTCCTCTTAGAGGATTACCCACTATTGGTACAAACCCTGTGTCAGGGGAACCACATCCCTGCCACAGTCATCTAAACTTGTTGGCTTGAAGGTTCTGCACAGGCCATTACTGCGGTATGGCCTATCATCTAGAACCATGGATACCATCGGAGCGTCATGCCGGGAGTCCACCAGGCGGCAATACCTCTCTCACATCCGGAAATGGGAAACCTACTGCGGCCGCTCCCACATTGCATACGACGCTGTAACCATAACCGACGTATTGGAATTCTGGCGGGTTGCATCATGATGAACACCTGAGCTACAGTGCCATCAACAGCGCCACGAGTGCGCTGTCATTCTACCTCAATATTGAGGTAGGATCCAACAGGCTTGTGTCTAGACTCATGCGGGGAATATTCAATTCGAATCCGCCCAGACTACGCTATAATATCACCTGGGATATCGGGAAAGTATTAACCCTGCTCAGGACGTGGTCGCCCATGGAGGGGCTAGAGCTGGACAAACTCACCCTGAAGCTGGTGATGTTACTGGCACTGACTTCAGCGCAGAGGTTACAGACACTCCACAAAATCCGGATCGACAGGATGATCTCTACCCCTGCAGAAGTAGTCTTCGTCATAGACGAGCTCTCAAGCAGCATAGACCTGGGTTCACAGGGCTGCAGCTGAAGTTCCTGGCATACCCCGCTGATGCAAGACTATGTATAGCCGCCCATATCCGTCACTATGTGAAAGTGACGAGAAAACTGAGGGGAATGGAGAAACCTCACCATAGAGTGAGGCTGCATCCCAGAGTACTTAAGGAAGTAGCTCCGGAAATAGTGGATGCATTAACCATATAACCATATAACAATTACAGCACGGAAACAGGCCATCTCGGCCCTTCAATCCGTGCCGAACAACTTTTTTCCCTTAGTCCCACCTGCCTGCACTCATACCATAACCCTCCATACCCTTCTCATCCATATGCCTATCCAATTTATTTTTAAATGATACCAACGAACCTGCCGCCACCACTTCCACTGGAAGCTCATTCCACACCGCTACCACTCTCTGAGTAAAGACGTTCCCCCTCATGTTACCCCTAAAAGTGATCATCTTTCAAAACTCTTTACATTATGGAGTAGTTCCTGAGGATTGGCGGGTAGCAAACGTAACCCCTCTTTTTAAGAAGGGGGGGAGAGAGAAAACGGGGAATTACAGACCAGTTAGTCTAACATCGGTAGTGGGGAAACTGCTCGAGTCAGTTATTAAAGATGGGATAGCAGCACATTTGGAAAGTGGTGAAATCATTGGACAAAGTCAGCATGGATTTACGAAAGGTAAATCATGTCTGACGAATCTTGTGGAGTTTTTCGAGGATGTAACTAGTAGCGTGGATAGGGGAGAACCAGTGGATGTGGTGTATCTGGACTTCCAGAAGGCTTTCGACAAGGTCCCACATAAGAGATTAGTATATAAACTTAAAGCATACGGCATTGGGTGGTCAGTATTGATGTGGATAGAGAACTGGCTGGCAAACAGGAAGCAAAGAGTAGGAGTAAACGGGTCCTTTTCACAATGGCAGGCAGTGGGGACCGCAAGGCTCAGTGCTGGGAACCCAGCTATTTACAATATACATAAATGATCTGGATGAGGGAATTGAAGGCAATATCTCCAAGTTTGCGGATGACACTAAGCTGGGGGGCAGTGTTAGCTGTGAGGAGGATGCTAGGAGACTGCAAGGTGACTTGGATATGCTGGGTGAGTGGGAAAATGTTTGGCAGATGCAGTATAATGTGGATAAATGTGAGGTTATCCACTTTGGTGGAAAAAATAGGAAAACAGACTATTATCTAAATGGAGGCCGATTAGGAAAAGGAGAGATGCAGCGCGACCTGGGTGTCATGGTACGCCAGTCACTGAAAGTAGGCATGCAGGTACAGCAGGCAGTGAAGAAAGCGAATGGTATGTTAGCTTTCATAGCAAAAGGATTTGAGTATAGGTATAGGGAGGTTCTACTTCAGTTGTATAGGGTCTTGGTGAGGCCACACCTGGAGTAGTGCGTACAGTTCTTGTCTACAAATCTGAGGAAGGACATTATTGCCATAGAGGGAGTGCAGAGAAGGTTCACCAGACTGATTCCTGTGATGTCAGGACTGTCATATGAACAAAGACTGCATAGACTCGGTTTATACTCTGTAGAATTTAGGAGATTAAGAGGTGATCTTATAGAAACTTACAAAATTCTTAAGGGGTTGGACAGGCTAGATGCAGGAAGATTGTTCCCGATGTTGGGGAGGTCCAGGACAAGGGGTCACAGCTTAAGGATAAGGGGGAAATCCTTTAGGACCGAAATGAGAAGGAATTTTTTCACACAGACAGAGGTGGGTCTCTGTAACTCTCTGCCACATAGGGTAGTTGAGGCCAGTTCATTGGCTATATTTAAGAGGGAGTTAGATGTGGCCCTTGTGGCTAAGGGGATCAGAGGGTATGGAGAGAAGGCAGGCACGGGATACTAAGTTGGATGATCAGCCATGATCACATTGAATGGCGGTGCAGGCTCGAAGGGCCGAATGCCCTACTCCTGCACCTAATTTCTATGTATCTATTCCAATAATAAAATATAATTATGTGTTCAAGTTATGTGACCAATTCTCAGGTTAGTATTGCAAATATATTAAATCTTGTAGAGGAATTCGGTTCCTTCTCAGGATACAAAATAAACTGGAACAAAAGTGAAATTATGGCAATAAAACCGCAAGAGCCGACACACCATTTAAAATTCCCTATTAGAATTGCTACAGAAAAATCCAAATATCTGGGTAGCCAAGTAACCAGAAAATATAACTCTTTATTCAATGCAAACTTTCCGCCTTTAGTTACTAAATTAAACGCTCTTATTCAATCCCTAATAGGCAGAATAAAGCCATACAAATGATTTTCCTTCCTATTTATTTCAATCAATACCGATATATCTACCTAAAATATTTGTTTTTAATCTTAATTCCCAGATTACAAACTTCATTTGGGATTATAAATCACATAGAATTCATAAACGACATCTATGTAAATCCAAAGAAATGGGCGGATTAGCACTCCCCAATTTCTTATACTACTATTGGGCAGCGAATATCAAACATTTAATTTACTGGTTGGATAACGCATGCCAACAGGTAGACTGGTTAGTAATGGAGAGAGAGGATTTATCGCCTTTTAATAAAGGCGCGATCCTTCTCTCCCAAAAAAAGTTGAAGAACACAATATATGAGAAAAATCCGATTATTTACAGCACTTTACGAATTTGGAGACAAGTAAAACCTAATTTTCAACTAATAAATCTATCTCTTCTTTCACCAATAGCTAATAACCCGCTGTTCAAGCTATCTATTACAAATACAACGATTATTTACTGGGAAAGAGTAGGAATTAAAAAGGTCGAAATACAATCTGAAATGTAATCAATATTTCAGATATCTTCAATTTCGTGCTTATTTGAAAACATATACCCACGATGATCAAACTCTGCTGCCAGTTATATTAGACGAAGTTATGAATAGAAGCTCTGACGCAAACAATCTAATATCATACATGTACAATATTCTTCTAAACATAGACATCCCATCGTCAGACGTATTACGAAGAGAATGAGAAGAAGAATTAGGCCTAAAAATCTCCAAAAGACAGATGGGAAAAATATCTCTTACATATACATAATTGTTCGATTAATGTTAGACACATTTTAATCCTATTCAAAATATACCACGGACTCTACTACTCAAAAACTAAACCGAATAAGATGTTTTCAAATGTATAACACGAAAATGTAAACTGAATAAGGGGGGTGGGGTGTCAAATGGGATAATCAAGAACGGAGTTAAAGGGAAAGAGAGTAAAGCGATGGTTAATGACCCCAGAATTAACGGGAAAGAAAGCTCACAAAGGGATAGGAGAGTATGGCCAAGTGTAATAGGGGTCGATGTGAAAGGGGCCACTTGTCAACACAATTGTGTAAGGAGTAAGAGTGTTGTAAAAACAAGCCTGAAGGCTTTGTGTCTCAATGCGAGGAGCATTCGTAATAAGGTGGATGAGTTGAAGGTGCAGATAGCGATTAATGACTATGCTATAGTTGGGATCACGGAGACATGGCTCCAGGATGACCAAGGCTGGGAGCTGAACATCCAGGGATATTCAATATTCAGGAGGGATAGACGAAAAGGAAAAGGAGGTGGGGTAGCGTTGCTGGTGAGAGAGGAGATTAATGCAATAGAAAGGAAGGACATTAGCGTGGTGGATGTGGAATCGATATGGGTAGAGCTGCGAAACTCTAAGGGGCAGAAAACGCTAGTGGGAGCTGTGTAAAGGCCATCTAACAGTAGTATTGGAATTGGGGATGGCATCAAACAGCAAATTAGAAATGCGTGCAACAAGGGTAACACGGTTATAATGGGTGACTTCAATCTGCATGTAGATTGGGTGAATCAAATTGGCAGGGGTGCTGAGGAAGAGGATTTCCTGGATTGTATGCGGGATAGTTTTCTCAACCAACATGTGGAGGAACCAACGAGAGAGCAGGTTATTCTAGACTGGGTATTGAGTAATGAGGAAGGGTTAGTTAGCAGTCTTGTTGTCCGTGGCCCCTTGGGCAAGAGTGACCATAATATGGTTGAGTTCTTCATTAGGATGGAGAGTGACAAAATTAAATCAGAAACAAGGGTTCTGAACTTGAGCAAAGGTAACTTTGAAGGTATGAGATGTGAATTGGCCAAGATAGACTGGCAGGTGATTCTTAAAGGGTTGACAGTGGATGTGCAATGGAAGGTATTTAAAGACTGCATGGATGAAGTACAAAAGTTGTTCATACCAGTTTGGCAAAAGAATAAATCGGGGAAGGTGGTGCATCCATGAATAACAAGGGAAATCAGGGATAGTATAAAAACAAAAGATGAGGCATACAAATTTGCCAGAAAAAGCAGCCTACCGGAGGACTGGGAGAAATTCAGAATCCAGCAGAGGAGGACAAAGGGCTTAATTAGGAAAGGGAAAATAGATTATGAAAGGAAACTGCCAGGGAACATAAAAACTGACCGCAAAAGTTTTTATAGATATGTGAAGAGAAAGAGATGTTTCTTTAAAACAAATGTTGGTCCCTTGCAGTCAGAAACAGGTGAATTGATCATGGGGAACAATGACATGGCAGACCAATTGAATAACTACTTTGCTTCTGTCTTCACTAAGGAACACATAAATAATCTGCCGGAAATAGCAGTGGAACGGGGGTCAAATAAGATGGAGGAACTGAGGTGGTGGTGGGTAAATTGAACGGATTGAAGGCCGATAAATCCCCAGGGCCAGATAGTCTGCATCCCAGAGTACTCAAGGAGGTAGCCACAGAAATAGTGGATGCATTAGTGATAATTTTTCAAAATTCCTTAGATTCTGGAGTAGTTTCTGAGGATTGGAGGGTAGCTAATGTAACCCCACTTTTTAAAAAAAGGAGGGAGCGAGAAAGCGGGGAATTACAGACCAGTTAGTCTAACATCGGTAGTGGGGAAACTGCTAGAGTCAGTTATTAAAGATGGGAAAGCAGCGCATTTGGAAAGTGGTGAAATCATTGGACAAGGTCAGCATGGATTTACGAAAGGTAAATCATGTCTGACGAATCTTATATAATTTTTCGAGGATGTAACTAGCACAGTTGATGAAAGAGCTTGGTATCATCTGCAAATTTGGAGATGTTGCATTGAATTCCCTCGTCATATCTAGACTTTTATTAGGCTTTCGACAAGGTTCCACATAAGAGATTAGTATACAAACTTAAAACACACGGTATTGGGGGTTCAGTATTGATGTGGATAGAGAACTGGCTAGCAGACAGGAGGCAAAGGGTAGGAGTAAACGGGTCCTTTTCAGAATGGCAGGCAGTGACTAGTGGGGTGCCGCAAGGCTCAGTGCTGGGACCCCAGCTATTTACAATATATATTAATGATTTGGACGAGGGAATTCAATGCAACATCTCCAAATTTGCAGATGATACCAAGCTGGGGGGTATAGTTAGGAGTGAGGAGGATGCTTGGAGGCTGCAGGGTGATTTGGATAGGCTGAGTGAATGGGCAGATGCATGGCATATGCAGTATAATGTGGATAAATGTGAGGTTATCCACTTTGGTGGCAAGGGTTTTGGTGAGGCCACACCTGGAGTATTGCGTACAGTTTTGGTCTCCAAATCTGAGGAAAGACATCCTTGCCATAGAGGGGGTACAGAGAAGATTCACCAGACTGATTCCTGGGATGTCAGGACTTTCATATGAGGAAAGATTGGATAGACTCGGCTTGTACTCGCTGGAATTTAGAAGATTGAGGGGGGATCTTATAGAAACTTACAAAATTCTTAAGGGGTTGGACAAGCTAGATGCTGGAAGATTGTTCCCGATGTTGGGGGAGTCCAGAACAAGGGGTCACAGTCTAAGGATAAGGGGGAATTCCTTTAGGACCGAAATGAGGAAAACATTCTTTACACAGAGAGTGGTGAGTCTCTGGAATTCTCTGCCACAGAAGGTAGTTGAGGCCAGTTCATTGGCTATATTTAAGAGGGCGTTAGATGTGGCACTTGTGGCTAAAGGGATCAGGGGGTATGGAGAGAAGGCAGGTACGGCATACTGAGTTGGATGATCAGCCATGGTCACATTGAATGGCGGTGCAGGCTCGAAGGGCCGAATGGCCTAGTCCTGCACCTATTTTCTATGTTTCTATGTTTCTATGTATCTCCTATTTGCGACAAATTTATCTCTCAAGAAGCAACCACAACACACTCCTTTGCCTCTTGCATAAAACTCCATAACTTTTGGAAATAAATCTTTGAAATGTTCTCAAAATTATGAAAAACAAAACTTGACTCCCGTATAGAACTGGTTATTTTCGGAACAGTAGGAGCCTGCTCTGAGCTATCAATATTTCAAAGCCGTTTCCTCAATTATGGTCTGGTAATTGCGAATGATTTTAGAAAAACACATCTCCCCCAACTCTTAAAATGTGGGTTGCAAACATGTCTGAGACGCAACATCTAAAAGATATGAGACTTGTTTTTTCAGGGAAATCAGAACAATTTTCAAATGTATGGACTCCTTTCATTGATGAATTACAAGGATAGTATGGTGCAACACATCTTTGGAATTAAACCGATTTACGGACTGGGTGGTGGGTGTGGTGATAAATGAAGCACGTATATCAACACTTTTTTAACTTTTTTTTGCTTTTTTTAAATTATTTTTTAAGTTTTTACTTACTCGCTCTTTGACTAAACACATTTGGTAGTGTAGGGGTTCTATTCTTACACGTTCACTTTAATTTTCACTTTCTTTCTTACTCGCGCTTTCTCTCTTTTTCTAGTTCATCTTTGTTCAAATTATATGGAAGCTGTACAATAAATATATTATGTCACATGCCGCGGTTCATACTTTTGTACACTGCTTCTAATAAAAATATTTTAAAAACAAAGATTAAATTTTAAAAAGTTTGTATTTTCACATTTCGAAACATAGAAACACAGAAAATAGGTGCAGGAGTAAGCCATTCGGCCCTTCAAATCAAATACGTTTATTTGTCATTGCACATCAACTGTACAACGAAATTTCATGTGCATCCCCTTCAATGGTACACAATAAAAGACACAGGATAAAAAGATTAAAAAAGAACAAAACACAATAACACAAACAACCATTTACTCTCACATTTACATTTACTACAAGATCAATGCATGAATAGATAAGTAATAGATAATAAAAAAATGCACATTATATTGCACCTTCTAGCAGACAATTTTTTATAATGCACCCCGAATTGTGTATTATTGCCCGTAGTGTTATCTGTTTGAGTTAAGTTCTCTAATGGCTTGTGGGTAGAAACTGGTAGTTAGTCTGCAAGTGCGGGCCTTCAAAGACCCTTATCGCCTCCCAGAGGGCAGCAGAGTGAAAAGGTGGTTGGCAGGGTGGGATGAGTCCTGTGTGATGTTTGTCACACGGCGTAAACATCGGGCCTCGGAAATGTCTTCCAGGGAGGGTAGTTGAGCGTTTGTGATGCTCTGTGCTGTTTTAATAACCCTGTGTAGTGCCTTCCTTCCAGCCACAGGGCAGCTACCAAACCACACCAGGATGCCATAGGAGAACATGCTTTCCACGGCGCACCGGTAGAAGGACAGCAGCAGCTGCTGTGAGACGTTTGCTCTCCGCAGAGCCCTCAGGAAATATGGCCGCTGCTGTCACTTCTTTACGAGAGTGATGGTGTTCACTGTCCATGTAAAATCATGGGACATGTGTGTGCCCAGAAACTTAAAGTCAGTGACTCTCTCCACCATGTCTCCTTTGATGTAAAGAGGAGCAGGTTCTTCTCTCCTCCTCCTGAAGTCAATAACCAGTTCTTTTGTTTTGATTGAATTGAGTGCCAGGTTATTGTTAGTGCACCAGACCGTCAGTTTTTTAGACTTAATCTCTGTTATTGATCAGCCACACCACAGTCGTATCATCTGCAAAATTAATGATCCGGTTTGTGCTGTGTGTCGGTGTGCAGTCATGAGCGTATATTGTGTAGCGAGTAGGACTCAGCACACAGCCTTGTGGCGCCCCTGTGCTGAGCGTCAGGACTGGGGAGTGATTGGACCCCATCCTGACAGTCTGTGGGCGGTCTGTTAAGAAGTCTTTAATCCATCTGCATGTGTTGGCATTTACACCCAGGTCAAAGAGTTTGTCCATCATTCTGTTGGGGATGATGCTATTGAATGCAGAACTAAAATCTACAAACAACATCCTCACATATCAGCCGGGGCGGTCCAGATGAGTCAGTGCAGAATGTAGAGCCATGTTGATGGCGTCTTGTGTTGACCTGTTGGCTCTGTATGCAAACTGATGTTGATCCAGTGTGGGTGAGAGTGAGGATTTAATGCGGGCCAGGACCAGTCTCTCAAAGCACTTCATCACAGTTGAAGTGAGAGCAACAGGTCTGTAGTCGTTCAAGCTGGTGATAGATGTTTTTTTTTGGGAACAGGCACAATGGTGGCAGTCTTGAAGCATTTAGGGACAGTGCATGCTGAGAGAGAGAGGTTGAAGATGTCGCTGAATACCTCCGCCAGCTGGTCTGCACAATCCCGCAGTACTCTCCCTGGGATGCGATCTGGGCCAGCAGCTTTCCTGGGGTTGACGCTGCGGCGTACTCTCCTGACATCCTCTGTGCTCACAGTGAGTGCCAGGTCGTCAGTGCTGGATGCGGCTGCAGGCACAGGCTCCGCCTTACTCAGCTCAAAACGGGCGAAAAAGTGGTTAAGCTCCTCAGCCAGCAAGTTACTACTGCTGCTGGTGGTTAACCCCGTGTTGCCCTTATAGTTGGTAAGTTGCTGAATACCTTGCCAAACACGCCGGGGGTCCCTCTCATTAAAGTGTCCCTCTAGTCTTCTTCCATAGGCTACCTTTCCCTCTTCGATGGCTCTCTTCAGTTTGGATCTGGCAGTGGTGTACAGTTCATCATTGACAGATCCAAAGGCTGAGTTGCGTTCCCTCAGCAGCTTTCTGACATCACTGGTCATTCATGGTTTGCTATTTGGATAACACCTAACCTCTCTGTCGATAGTGACGTTATTGATGCAGTTCTGTATGTAGAACATGACTGTGGATGTGTAGTCTGTTATGTCCTGATTTGCAAAAAGATCCCACTGGGTGCGCTCAAAGCAATCCTGAAGTTGAGCGGCAGCGTCCTCAGGCCAAGTCTTTATTTTTCTCACACTGGGCTTTGTTTTCGCGATAAGAGGTCTGTATGCTGGGTGAGAAAGAGGGATAGGTGGTCAGACTGGCCGAGGTGAGGGATTGGAGAGGCCTTAGTATTGCGTACAGTTTTGGTCTCCAAATCTGAGGAAAGACATCCTTACATTGAGGGGGTACAGAGAGGATTCACCAGACTGATTCCTGGGATGTCAGGACTTTCATATGAGGAAAGATTGGATAGACTCGGCTTGTACTCGCTGGAATTTAGAAGATTGAGGGGGGATCTTATAGAAACGTACAAAATTCTTAAGGGGTTGGACAAGCTAGATGCTGGAAGATTGTTCCCGATGTTGGGGGAGTCCAGAACAAGGGGTCACAGTCTAAGGATGAGGGGGAATTCTAACATCTAATCTAAGTCCCTCTTAAATAGAGCTCATGAACTGGTCTCAACTACATTTTGTGGCAGATAATTCCAGAGACTCACCACTCTCTGTGTGAAAAATGTTTTCCTCATCTCGGTGCTAAAGGAATTCCCCCTTATCCTTAGACTGTGACCCTTTGTTCTGGACCTCCCCAACATCGGGAAAAATCTTCCTGCATCTAGCCTATCCAACCCCTTAAGAATATTGCAAGTTTCTATAAGATCCCCCATCAGTCTTCTAAATTCCAGCGAGTACAAGCCAAGTCTATCCAGTCTTTCTTCATATGAACGCCCTGACATCCCAGGAATCAGCGTGGTGAACCTCTCTGTACCCCCTCTATGGCAAGTATGTATTTTCTCAGATTTGGAGACCAAAACTGTACGCAAAACTCCAGGTGTGGTCTCACCAAAACCCTGTACAACTGCAGTAGAACCTCCCTGTTACTATATTCAAATCCTTTCGCTATGAATGCTAAAATACCATTTGCTTTCTTCACTGCCTGCTGCACCTGCATGCCTACTTTCAATGATTGGTATACATTGACACCCAGGTCTCGTTGCATCTCCCCTTTTCTTAATTTGCCACCATTAAGATAATAGTCAACCCTCCTGTTTTTGCACCAAAGTGGATAACCTCACATGTATCCGCATTATACTGCATCTGCCATGCAATTTCCCACTCACCCAGCCTATCCAAGTCACTTTCAGCTTCCTAGCATCCTCCTCACACCTAACACTACCCCACAGCTTAGTGTCACCCGCTAATTTGGAGATGTTGCATTAAATTCCCTCGTTCAAATCATTAATATATATTGTAAATAGCTGGGGTCCCAGCACTGAGCTTTGCGGTACCCCACTAGTCACTGCCTGCCATTTACCCAATACCACTTCTCGGCTAACCTGGATTTCACTCAGTTCTTCCACCTTATTTGACCGCCGGTCCCCTGCTATTTCCGGCAGATTATTTATGACTTCCTAAATGAAGACAGAACCAAAGTAGTTATTCAATTGGTCTGCCACGTCTTTGTTCCCCATGATCAATTCACCTGTTGTTGACTGCAAGGGACCTACATTTGTCTTAACTAATCTCTTTCTCTTCACATATCTCTAAAAAACATTTGCAGTCAGATTTTTTGTTCCCTGCCAGTTTTCTTTCATAATCAATTATTCCTTTCCTAATTAAGCCCTTTGTCCTCCCCTGCTGAACTGAATTTCTCCCAGTCCTCTGGTAGGCTGTTTTTTCTGGCTAATTTGTGTGCTTCATCTTTTGTTTTTATACCATCCCTGATTTCCCTTCTTATCCATGGATGCACTTCCTGCCCTGATTCATTATTTTGCCAAACTGGGATGAACAATTGTTGTAGTTCATCCATGCAGTCTATAAATACCTTCCATTGCACATTCACTGTCAACCCCTTAAGAATCACTTGCCGGTCTATCTTGTCCAATTCACTTCTCATACCCTCAAAATTACCTTTGTTTTAGTTCAGAACCTTTGTTTCTGACTTAATTATGTCACTCTCCATCCTAATGAGGAACTCAACCATATTATGGTCACTCTTGCCCAAGGGGCCCCGCACAACAAGACTGCTAACTAACCCTTCCTTATTACTCAATATCCAGTCTAGAATAGCCTGCTCTCTCGTTAGTTCCTCTACATGTTGGTTTAGAAAATTATCCCGCATACATTTTAAGACATCCTCTTCCTCAGCACCCAATCTATATGTAGATTGAAGTCACCCAGTATTCAATTCAATTCAATTCAATTCAATTCAATTCAATTCAACTTTAATGTCATTGCACAAATACAAGTATAGGTACAACGAAATGCAGTTTAGCGTCGTTCGTAGTGATAGCGATATAGAAAAATAAATACAGAGTGCAGTGATGGCAATATGGAAATAAATACAGGGTGCAGACAAATCTATCAGCGGGACTCCGAGTTCAGCGGTCTGATGGTGTAGTTGTAGAAGCTGTTCCTCATCCTACTGGTGCGGGACCTGAGGCTCCTGTACCGCCTCCCTGATGGTAGGAGGGCAAACAGTCCATGGTTAGGGTGTGAGGGGTCCTTGATGATCTTCCATGCCCGTCTCAGACACCGTATTCGGTGGAGGGCATCCATGGCAGGGAGCGGGGCACCGATGATGTACTGGGCGGTTTTCACCACCCGTTGTAGTGCCTTCCTGTCTGCCACGGTGCAACTGCTGTCCCATACCGTAAAGCAGGTGGTCAGGATGCTTTCGATGGTGCAGCGGTAAAAGTTCGTCAGGATCTGTGGGGACAGGTGGGCTTTTTTGAGCCTCCTCAGAAAGTAAAGGCGCTGCTGTGCCTTTTTGATCAACTTTGAGGTGTTGAGGGACCAGGACAGATCCTCCGAGATGTGTACCCCGAGGAATTTGTAGTTGGAGACCCGCTCCACCTCAGTCCCGTTTATATGGATGGGGGTGTATCTGCCCCCTCTGTTCTTCCTAAAGTCAGTATAACTGTTTTATCCTTGTTGCACGCATTTCTAATTTCCCCAACTCCACTACTACTGTTAGGGTGCCTGTACACAACTCCCACTATCGTTTTCTGCCCCTTAGTGTTTCGCAGCGCCACCCATATCGATTCCACATCCTCCAAGCTAATGTCCTTCCTTTCTATTGCATTAATCTCCTCTTTCACCAGAAAATCTACCCCACCTCCCTTTCCTTTCTGTCTATCCCTCCTGCATATTGAATATTCCTGGATTTTCAGTTCCCAGCCTTGGTCCCGCTGGAGCAACGTCTCCGTGATGCCAAGCATAGTCATTAATAGCTATCTGCACATTCAACTCGTCCTCCTTAGTACGAATGTTCCGCGCAATGAGACACAAAGCCTTCAGGCTTGTTTTTAGAACACTCTTACTCCTTATACAATTATGTTGACAAGTGGCCAATTTTGATTTTTCCCTGGAAACCCACCACCTCTTATTCTCCCTAACTAATAAGTCCCTAAATTTTCCTTTCTGGATCTCTTCTCCTTTTTTACCTATGTCATTGGTACCACGACGTCAGGCTCCCTTTTCAGGATTTCTGGACACGTTCAGACACATCCCGGACCCAGGCACCAGGGAGGCAAGCTACCATCCGGTTCTCCGGATTGCATCCACAGAATCGCCAATCTGACCCCTAGCTATCGAGTCCCCTATTACTAATGCCCTACTCTTCTTTTTCTTACACTTCTGAGCAACAGGGCAGGTGTATGTACCACAGGCCAGGTCATTCCTTTCTGTACCACTTGTCGGATAGTAGAGGGAAGTAATCGGTTGTGCCTCGTTCTCTAATGCGTTAGTGACCTTTCCGAGCAAAGTTATGATTAGATGTAGTCAATGGGATGTTTGGTTTGCCTCACGGTGTTGGCCGCGCCCATAATCCTGTTCAACTTCTTGACGCATTGGATGGAGCTTTTCTAAAAGGTTGGGATGCATCACGATAAAATGCTCCCAACTGCGCATCTATAGATGTTCATGAGATTTTTTTGGGATATGCCAACTCCCCTTAGCCTTCTAAGGAAGTAGGGATGTTGGTGTGCTTTATGGACCATATCGTCGATATGGCTGGTCCACAACAGGTTTTCAGTGATATTTATTACTAAGAACATTAAGCTTTCAACCTTATCTACTTTACGCTCTCAATGCATATTTGGGGTATGTGTATCGTATAGTTTCCTTAAATCGATAATAAACTCCTTACTCTTGCTGACATTGCGGGAAGTATCTCGCCTTGAAATGTCACCCATCCCTTCTATCCAGAGATGCTGCCAATTTCCGCTGAGTTACTTGTGTCTATTGTTGGTGGTTTTACGAAAATCACAGGGAGCTTACCTGTACCACTGCAGTTTTGTTCACTTATATGCTGCCGCCTTAACACCGGAATATATCTCATGGTTCATCCGTTATTTCCGGTTGGGCAAACAACCGGATTGTTCCTTTGTCATGCACTCCTTTACGCACTTCAGTCAGTCACGCCAATTATGTAATTATTGTTCAATGATGTACTTAAAATATGTAGTTCTTTTACGAATACTTTGTGCCACCTGATGTTTTGTACTGTACTTTCATATTGATAATTTTCTTCTGTTTCATGAAATTTCGACCATGTATACTATTTCATATTTTCCTGGATATAATTTCACCTTATGTTTTTTGGCATATTCTTTCACTTGTCCGTGCTCCGTGGATACATCACTTTTCTCCTGAGTTATTGTCAAACATGATTGCACGGGCTAGTACATCAATTAGGAAATCTTGCACTGATAGTGATTGCCATCCTTCAAATGGAGTGGCTCCACCTTCAACCCTAGGTGCCTTCCGACCTCCCATCCTCTAGCTTGGGAACAAAATATTACCCAATCTCCCCGCCATGTTTCATATTCGCTGCTGTTGTCCAGTTAATTCTACGGGTTCCTGAACTATCTGTTCGTTTATGATGCTCAGAATTTTGGGGGAGATAGCGCATGGTGACAGGCCTTTCCGCCGAATGGGTACTCACTGACCATCAATCAGCAGGTCACAATTGGTCTAATTGATTCCACCTTCGCACCTCTTCTCTTTATGCCAGGGGCAAATTTGCAGTGGCCATTTGACCTACAAATCCGCATGCCTTTGGAATGTGTGAAGAGACCGAAGCACCCGGAGGAAATCCACGCGGTCGCAAGCAAAACATAAAACTCCCACAGACAGCACCCGAGATCGAACACGGGTCTCTGTTGCCTTGTACCTTCTGCGGCCCTGTTCCGTCCCAAGCTGCCGTGTAGTACAATTCATACTATCATTTTTTCCGTGCATACCTATCTTATATACAATAATTGGGCCGACCATTCATCTACTCCGCGCTTTGAGGAATAGAATACAAACTGCCAAGTTCCCTTTGGAATTATAGACAGTCATTGAGTCATAGAATTGTATGGCTTAGATGTGTAAGGCTAAGCCTTATGTGTCTAAGACTTAGTGCATCCGTGGATAACAAGGGATATCAGGGATAGTATCAAAACAAAAGATAAAGCGTACAAATTAGCCAGAAAACGCAGCCTACCAGAGGACTGGGATAAATTCAGTGTCCAGCAGAGGAGGACAAAGGGCTTAAATAGGAATGGGAAATTTGAATATGAAAGAAAACTGGCAGGGAACATAAAAACTGACCTGTGATATGTGAAGAGAAAAAGATTAGTTAAAACAAATGTAGGTCCCTTGCAGTCAGAAACAGGTGAATTGATCATGGGCAACAAGGACATGGCAGACCAATTGAATAACTACTTTGGTTCTGTCATCAATAAGGAAGACATAAATAATCTGCCGGAAATAGCAGGGGATCGCGGGTCCAATGAGATGGAGGAACGGAGTGAAATCCAGGTTAACCGAGAAGTGGCGTTTGGAAAATTGAATGGATTAAAGGCCGATACCTCCCCAGGGCCAGATAGACTGCATCCCAGAGTATTTAAGGAAGTAGCCCCAGAAGTAGTGGATGCCTTAGTGAGCATTTTTCAAAACTCTTTACATTCTGGAGTAGTTCCTGAGGATTGAAGGGTAGCTAAAAAGGGAGGGAGAGAGGAAACGGAGAATTACAGACCAGTTAGTCTGACGGCGGTAGTGGGGAAACTGCTACCGTTATTAAAGATGGGATAGCAGCAGATTTGGAAAGTTGTGAAATCATAGGACAAAGTCAGCATGAATTTACAAAAGGTAAATCTTGTCTGACAAATCGTATATAATTTTTCGAGGTTGTAACTAGTAGAGTGGATGAGGGAGATCCAGTGGATATGTTATATCTGGACTTTCAGAAGACTTTCTACAAGGTCCCGCATAAGAGATTAATTTACAAACTTAAAGCACGCGGTATTGGGGGTTCAGTATTGATGTGTATAGAGAACTGGCTGGCAGACATGAAGCAAAGGGTATGAGTAAACGGGTCCTTTTCAGAATGGAAAGCACTGACTAGTGGGGTACGCAAGGCTCAGTGCTTGGACCCCAGCTATTTACATTATATATTAATGATTTGGACAAGGGAATTGAATGCAACATCTCCACGTTTGCGGATGATACGAAGCTGGGGGGCAGTGTTAGCTGTCAGGAGGATGCTAGGAGGCTGCAAGGTGACTTGGATAGGTTGGGTGAGTGGGCAAATGCATGACAGACGCAGTATAATGTGGATAAATGTGAGGTTATCCACTTTGGTGGCAAAAACAGGAAAGTAGACTATTATCTGAATGGTGGCCGATTAGGAAAAGGGGAGATGCAATGGGTGTCATGGTACGCCAGTCATTCAAAGTAGGCATGCAGGTGCAGCAGGCAGTGAGGAAAGCGAATGGTATGTTAGCATTCATAGCAAAGGGATTTGAGTATAGGAGCTGGGAGGTTTTACTGCAGTAGTACGGGTTCTTGCTGAGACCACGCCTGGAGTATTGCGTACAGTTTTGGTCTAGAAATCTGAGGAAATACAGTGTTGCCATAGACAGAGTACAGAGAAGGTTCACCAGACTGATTCCTGGGATGTCACGACTTTCATATGAAGAAAGGCTGGATAGACTCGGCTTATACTCGCTAGAATTTAGAAAATTGAGGGGAGATCTTATAGAAACTTACAAAATTCTTAAAGGGGTTGACAGGCTAGATGCAGGAAGATTGTTCCCGATGTTGAGGAAGTCCAGGACAAGGGGTCACAGTTTAAGGAGCAGGGGGGCATCTTTTAGGACCGAGATGAGAAAAACATTTTTCATACAGAGAGTGGTGAATCTCTGGAATTCTCTTCCACAGAAGGTAGTTGAGGCCAGTTCATTGGTTATATTTAAGAGGGAGTTAGATGTGGCCGTTGTGGCTAAAGGGATCAGGGGGTATGGAGAGAAGGCAGGTATGGGATACTGAGTTGGATGATCAGTCATGAAGATATTGAATGGCGGTGCAGGCTCGAAGGGCCGAATGGCCTAATCCTGCAGCTATTTTCTATGGTTCTATGTTTCTAATATTGGTCAGCATAGATAAATTGAGAAGGTGAGCCAGATTCCGTGCTGTATGTCTCCAAAGTGTGAGTCTTTGGCTCGAGAGTCTTCGGAGAGGAGGCTGCGCAAAACACTGGATAGGGAGAGACCGAGGCAAAAGAAGGAGATGTCAAGCTACCTGATGCAGTGTGATGCGTGCAGTATGTGGGAGGTCAAGGACACTGCTGGTGCCTCTGGATACTACAAATGTGAGAAGTGCATCCAGGTACAGCTCCGGAAGGACCGTGTTGGGGAACTGGAGAAACAAGTGGATGACCTCAGGTTCATCCGAGAAACTGAGTCGTTCCTCGACAAGTCCTTCAGTGAGATTGTTACACCCAAGGCACTAGAAGAGAGAAGGTGGGTGACGGTGAGAAAGGGAGGAAAACATGGAATGCAAAGGTCCCCGGGTGTTGTACCTCTTGTGAACAGGTTCACCCACGTGGAAGCTGCCGGGACAGAAGACGGTATCTCACTGAGCGGCGGACTGGCTTGCAAAACAAAAAGGGCTAATGAGCCAAAACCAAAGAGGCCAAAGTCGGGCAACGCCATTGTAGTTGGAGACTCCATTGTGAGAGGTACGGACAGGGGTTTTTGCGGCAACAGAAGGGATTCCAGGATGGTGTGCTGCCTTCCTGGTGCCAGGATCCAGGATGTTACGGACAGAGTGCAGACAATCCTCAAGAGCGAAGGTGAACAGCCGGAAGTCGTCGTGCATGTTGGCACAAATGATGTTGGAAAGAAGGGGATGAATATTTTGCAGCGGGACTTCAGAGAGCTCGGAAAAATGGTGAAAAGCAGGACTTCCAGGGTTGTTATCTCCGGTTTGCTTCCAGTTCCTCGTGCTGGCGAGAGCAGGAACAGGGAGATACGGGACCTGAATGTGTGGCTGACGAACTGGTGCAGGGGGCAGGGATTTAGATTCTTAGATCACTGGGATCTGTTTTGGAGTAAGGGGGAACTGCACAAAAGGGACGGATTGCATCTTAACAGGTGGGGGACCAGCATTCTGGCCGGCAGGTTTGCCACTGCTACACGGATGGTTTTAAACTGAATAAGGGGGTTGGGGTGTCAAATGGGATAATCGAGAACGGAGTTAAACGGAAAGAGAGTAAAGCGATGGTTAATTACCCCAGAATTAACAGGAAAGAAAGATCACAAAGGGATAGGAGAGTATGGCCAAGTGTAATAGGGATCGATGTGAAAGGGGCCACTTGTCAACATAATTGTATAAGGAGTAAGAGTGTTGTAAAAACAAGCCTGAAGGCTTTGTGTCTCAATGCGAGGAGCATTCGTAATAAGGTGGATGAGTTGAAGGTGCAGATAGCGATTAATGACTATGCCATAGTTGGGATCACGGAGACATGGCTCCAGGATCACCAAGGCTTGGAGCTGAACATCCAGGCATATTCAATATTCAGGTGGGATAGACGAAAAGGAAAAGGAGGTGGGGTAGCGTTGCAGGTGAGAGAGGAGATTAATGCAATAGAAAGGAAGGACATTAGCGTGGAGGATGTGGAATCGATATGGGTAGAGCTGCGAAACTCTAAGGGGCAGAAAACGCTAGTGGGAGCTGTGTACAGGCCACCTAACAGTAGTATTGGAGTTGGGGATGGCATCAAACAGGAAATTAGACATGCGTGCAACAAGGGTAACACGGTTATAATGGGTGACTTCAATCTGCATATAGATTGGGTGAATCAAATTGGCAGGGGTGCTGAGGAAGAGGATTTCCTGGAATGTATGCGGGATAGCTTTCTCAACCAACATGTGGAGGAACCAATGAGAGAGCAGGCTATTCTAGACTGGGTATTGTGTAATGAGGAAGGGTTAGTTAGCAGTCTTGTTGTACGTGGCCCCTTGGGCAAGAGTGACCATAATATGGTTGAGTTCTTCATTAGGATGGAGAGTGACAAAATTAAGTCAGAAACAAGGGTTCTGAACTTGAACAAAGGTAACTTTGAAGGTATGAGATGTGAATTGGCCAAGATAGACTGGCAGGTGATTCTTAAAGGGTTGACAGTGGATGTGCAATGGAAGGCATTTAAAGTCTGCATGGATGAAGTACAAAAGTTGTTCATACCAGTTTGGCAAAAGAATAAATCGGGGAAGGTGGCGCATCCATGGATAACAAGGGAAATCAGGGATAGTATAAAAACAAAAGATGAGGCATACAAATTTGCCAGAAAAAGCAGCCTACCGGAGGACTGGGATAAATTCAGAATCCAGCAGAGGAGGACAAAGGGCTTAATTAGGAAAGGGAAAATAGATTATGAAAGGAAACTGGGAGGGAACATAAAAACTGACTGCAAAAGTTTTTATAGATATGTGAAGAGAAAGAGACTAGTTAAAACAAATGTTGGTCCCTTGCAGTTAGAAACGGGTGAATTGATCATGGGGAACAAGGACATGGCAGACCAATAGAATAACTACTTTGGTTTTGTCTTCACTAAGGAAGACATAAATAATCTGCCGGAAATAGCAGTGGAACGGGGCTCAAATAAGATGGAGGAACTGAGTGAAATCCAGGTTAGCCGGGAGGTGGTGTTGGGTAAATTGTACGGATTGAAGGCCGATAAATCCCCAGGGCCAGATAGTCTGCATCCCAGAGTATTCAAGGAGGTAGCCACAGAAATAGTGGATGCATTAGTGATAATTTTTTTAAATTCCTTAGATTCTGGAGTAGTTCCTGAGGATTGGAGGGTAGCTAATGTAACCCCACTTTTTAAAAAAGGAGGGAGAGAGAAAGCGGGTAATTACAGACCAGTTAGTCTAACATTGGTAGTGGGGAAACTGCTAGAGTCGGTTATTAAAGATGGGATAGCAGCGCATTTGGAAAGTGGTGAAATCATTGGACAAAGTCAGCATGGATTTACGAAAGGTAAATCATGTCTGACAAATCTGATATAATTTTTCGAAGATGTAACTAGTAGAGTGGATAAGGGAGAACCAGTGGATGTGTTATATCTAGACTTTCAGAAGGCTTTCGACGAGGTCCCGCATTAGAGAATAGCATACAAACTTAAAGCACACGGTATTGGGGGTTCAGTATTGATGTGGATAGAGAACTGGCTAGCAGACAGGAGGCAAAGGGTAGGAGTAAACGGGTCCTTTTCAGAATGGCAGGCAGTGACTAGTGGGGTGCCGCAAGGTTCAGTGCTGGGACCCCAGCTATTTACAATATATATTAATGATTTGGACGAGGGAATTCAATGCAACATCTCCAAATTTGCAGATGATACCAAGCTGGGGGGTATAGTTATGAGTGAGGAGGATGCTTGGAGGCTGCAGGGTGATTTGGATAGGCTGAGTGAATGGGCAGATGCATGGCATATGCAGTATAATGTGGATAAATGTGAGGTTATCCACTTTGGTGGCAAAAACATGAGGGTAGACTATTATCTGAATGGTGGCAGATTAGGAAAGGGGGACATGCAACGAGACCTGGGTGTCATGGTACACCAGTCATTGAAAGTAGGCATGCAGGTGCAGCAGGCAGTGAAGAAAGCAAATGGTATGTTAGCATTCATAGCGAAAGGATTTGAGTATAGGAGCAGGGAGGTTCTACTGCAGTTCTACAGGGTTTTGGTGAGGCCACACCTGGAGTATTGCGTACAGTTTTGTTCTCCAAATCTGAGGAAAGACTACCTTGCCATAGAGGGGGTACAGAGAAGATTCACCAGACTGATTCCTGGGATGTCAGGACTATCATATGAGGAAAGATTGGATAGACTCGTCTTGTACTCGCTGGAATTTAGAAGATTGAGGGGGGATCTTTTAGAAACTTACAAAATTCTTAAGGGGTTGGACAAGCTAGATGCTGGAAGATTGTTCCCGATGTTGGGGGAGTCCAGAACAAGGGGTCACAGTCTAAGGATAAGGGGGAATTCCTTTAGGGCCGAAATGAGGAAAACATTCTTTACACAGAGAGTGGTGAGTCTCTGGAATTCTGTGCCACAGAAGGTAGTTGAGGCCAGTTCATTGGCTATATTTAAGAGGGCGTTAGATGTGGCACTTGTGGCTAAAGGGATCAGGGGGTATGGAGAGAAGGCAGGTACGGGATACTGAGTTGGATGATCAGCCATGATTACATTGAATGGTGGTGCAGGCTCGAAGGGCCGAATGGCCTACTCCTGCACCTATTTTCTATGTTTCTATGATTTTATTAGCTTACCCTTGACTGCCCTTGAGATATTGCAGGTTGCAAATAGTTATTTATACATTGTTACTCCACAGCCGTCCAACAAGCGTTTAGTTAGTTCAGAGTGCATCGCAAAATCTTGGAATAATGTTATGAAATAAATAATCAATGATTCGTGGCGGTGGTTTTTGGATTTCCCAAAATGCACGTTAGACGTTAAGTAGCCCCAGTAAAATGTAAATAAAACGCCGTGATCACAACAATTTTGATAATATTTTGATCAGCAGAATGCTTAGCAATATTTCAAGCGATGGGAATTCCGAAATATATCCTCATTGGATTAGCCGAGCATAGAAGGCTCCTTGTACCAACGATTTTCTTTCTATTGAAGGAAGTATCTCAAATCCACGCCCAATATTAATATTGTAAGTTTGGCCTACCGTTCAGATGTCCCGATTATTCAATATTCATGCAGAGATTTTCCAGACAAATAGGCTTGACGCCGAGCAAATTTTGGACTTGGCAGCATTTAGTTGGCAATGCATGAAAGTAAGATTCTCACATCAACCCCCCACAAAATGTTGGAGTAACTCAACGGCTACGGCAGCATCTCGGTGGTAATACGCGACGTTTCCCGTTGGGACGCTTCTTAGCCAGCTTGTAGTGGGGTTTGGGGAGGGGAGGGGGAGCTGAAAACTGGAAGAAGGATAGGGGTCGAGCAAAGCAGTGCGAATGATAGGATGATGCAATAATGCGAAGGGAAGGGGTTGTTTCTTTGGCAGATTGTTGGACAGATGGCAGAGATGAAAAGATGCGATAAAAGAAGCAAAGTAGAAAATAAGCGTGAAATGTGAAGGAAGGGGAAGAATTCTCCCCAGGAACAGATGGTCAAGGCAAGGAGAACGATGGCGGGATTGTTGGATAAATTAGCGCATATCCAGCTGAGTCACAGATATTACGAGCGCGAAAGGGATGCAGGAGCTCTGGAACATCCAAACAGGTTATATGTATATTAAGGTGAAGAGAGGACAGAGAATAAAGAATATAATATAGAGAACAAATAATAGAGAATATGGCTCCTCAGAAATCAACGCGGCCATCTATGTATTTTGCAGCGGGAGGGAAGATGGTTATCAATATTCTTTGTTTTTTCCCCATGAAAAAGGGTAGACACTTTTGTTGAAAATGAGAACGGACAGTATTAATAGGAATCTGAGGGGTTACGTTATCACTCAGACGGCGGTAGGTTTTGGTAACGACCTGTGAGATGATGCAGTTGAAGCGTAACATACCACCATTTACATTGAAACATAGAAACATAGAAATTAGGTGCAGGAGGAGGCCATTCGGCCCTTCGAGCATGCACCGCCATTCAATATGCTCATGGCTGATCATCCAACTCAGTATCCCGTACCTGCCTTCTCTCCATACCCTCTGATCCCCTTAGCCACAAGGGCCACATCTAACTCCCTCTTAAATATAGCCAATGAACTGGCCTCAACTACCCTCTGTGGCAGAGAGTTCCAGAGACCCACCACTCTCAGTGTGAAAACATTCCTTCTCATCTCGGTCCTAAAGGATTCCCCCCTTATCCTTAAGCTGTGACCCCTTGTCCTGGACCTCCCCAACATCGGGAACAATCTTCCTGCATCTAGCCTGTCCAACCCCTTAAGAATTTTGTACGTTTCTATAAGATCCCCTCTCAATCTCCTAAATTCTAGAGAGTATAAACCGAGTCTATGCAGTCTTTGTTCATAAGACAGTCCTGACATCCCAGGAATCAGTCTGGTGAACCTTTTCTGCACTCCCTCTATGGCAATAATGTCCTTCCTCAGATTTGGAGACCAGAACTGCACGCAATACTCCAGGTGTGGCCTCACCAAGACCCTATACAACTGAAGTAGAACCTCCCTATTCCTATACTCAAATCCTTTTGCTATGAAAGCTAGCATACCACTCGCTTTCTTCACTGCCTGCTGTACCTGCATGCCTACTTTCAATGACTGGTGTACCATGACACCCAGATCGCGCTGCATCTCCCCTTTTCCTAATCGGCCTCCATTTAGATAATAGTCTGTTTTCCTATTTTTGCCACCAAAGTGGATAACCTCACATTTATCAACATTATACTGCATCTGCCAAACATTTGCCCACTCACCCAGCCTATCCAAGTCATCTTGCAGTCTCCTAGCATCCTCCTCACAGCTAACACTGCCTCCCCCCCCCCCCCCCCCCCCAGCTTAGTGTCATCCGCAAACTTGGAGATATTGCCTTCAGTTCCCTCATCCAGATAATTTATGTATATTGTAAATAGCTGGGGTCCCAGCCCTGAGCCTTGCGGTACCCCACTAGTCACTGCCTGCCATTGTGAAAACGAGCCGTTTACTCCTACTCTTTGCTTCCTGTTTGCCAGCCAGTTCTTTATCCACATCAATACTGAACCCCCAATGCCGTATGCTTTAAGTTTATATACTAATCTCTCATGTGGGACCTTGTCGAAAGCCTTCTGGAAGTCCAGATACACCACATCCACTGGTTCTCCCCTATCCACGCTACTAGTTACATCCTCGAAAAATCCCACTAGATTCGTCAGACATGTTATGCCTTTCGGAAATCCATGCTGACTTTGTCCAATGATTTCACCACTTTCCAAATGTGCTGCTATCCCATCTTTAATAACTGACTCTAGCAGTTTCCCCACTACCGATGTTAGACTAACTGGTCTGTAATTCCCCGTTTTCTCTCTCCCCCCCCCCCCTTCTTAAAAAGAGGGGTTACGTTTGCTACCCGCCAATCCTCAGGAACTACTCCAGAATCTAAAGAGTTTTGAAAGATTATCACTAATGCATCCACTATTTCCGGAGCTACTTCCTTAAGTACTCTGGGATGCAGCCTATCTGGCCCTGGGGATTTATCGGCCTTTAATCCATTCAATTTACCCAACACCACTTCCCGACTAACCTGGATTTCACTGAAGTACTCCTTTGACCCGCGGTCCCCTGTTATTTCCGGCAGATTATTTATGTCTTCCTTAGTGAAGACGGAACCAAAGTAGTTATTCAATCGGTGCGCCATATACTTGTTCCCCATGATCAACTCACCTGTTTCTGACTGCAAGGGACCTACATTTGTTTTAACTAATCTCTTTCTCTTCACATATCTATAGAAACTTTTGCAGTCAGTTTTTATGTTCCCTGCCAGTTTTCTTTCATAATCTATTTTTCTTCCTAATCAAGCCCTTTGTCCTTCTCTGCTGGTCTCTGAATTCCTCCCAGTCCTCTGGTATGCTGCTTTTTCTGGCTACTTTGTACGCATCATCCTTTGCTTTGATACTATCCCTGATTTCCCTTGTTATTCACGGATGCACTACCTTCCCTGATCTATTCTTTTGCCAAACGGTGATGAACAATTTCTGTAGTTCATCCATGCAGTCTTTAAATGTCTTCCATTGCGTATCCACCGTCAACCCTTTTCGAATTGATTGCCAGTCAATCTTCGCAGATTCACGTCTCATACCCTCAAAGTTACCTATCTTTAAGTTCAGAACCCTTGTTTCTGAATTAACAATGCCACTCTCCATCCTAATGAAGAACTCGACCATATTATGGTCACTCTTGCCCAAGGGGGCACGCACAATAACACTGCTAACTAACCCTCCCTCATTACTCAATACCCAGTTTAAAATAGCCTGCTCTCTCGTTGGTTCCTCTACATGTTGATTTAGATAACTATCCCGCATACTTTCCAAAAAATCCTCTTCCTCAGCGCCCCTGCCAATTTGATTCACCCAATCTATATGTAGATTGAAGTAACCCATTATAACTGTTTTGCCTTTGTCCCACCTTATTACGAATACTCCTTGCGTTGAGTATCAAACATTTGGTATCAAACATTTAAAATATAATTTGACACATGGATATGAAGGCTTTTCGTGGATATAGACTTAACGTGGAAAAAAGCGAATAACTTAAGTGGGGCGTCTAATTCAAATTGGACGATATGCACCGACACACCTGTTTTTCTAACGTATGCCCCATGCCTCTATCAGAAAAAATAATAGCAACTTTAAATGTGGGCATTAACGAATTGGGATATTATGTAATACATCAATGTAATATTGAGAGAAAAGGACATGGAATGACTTTTCTGTTCCTGAGGAGAAAAAACGACACCCATGACCATAGTCACCAAGTTACCAAGATCGTCAACATGGATGTGGTATGTGATGGACGATAAATAACTGAGGCTACACTCGTCCTTGTTTGTAATATATCGAAACTGTCACACGCTTTCTCTAATCATAGGTATATATGGAGCTCTGACATTGTAGTTTCTGCAATTTCAGATGAAAGCAGACAAGGCGGTTAAGAAGGCTTTTTAATATTATCAGTCATGGCATTCGATAAATGCGTTGTAATGATACGTTACCAATGTTCGAGACGTTAGATAGGTCGCAGGTAGATTATTGTGTTCAGTTGGCCATGCCTCGAGGAATCAAAGATATAGGGAAAGATAGGCCAGGCCAGTAACTTTTTTTTTAGAGCTTTGGAGAACGAGTCGTGACCTTGTTGAGGTGTATATATTCCTGAAGTGCCAAGATTTGGTGATTTCGCGCTATTTGCCAGAGTTGCAGAATCAAGAACCACACGATCCAGGTTTAAGTTGAGAGGAGAAAAATGTAATAGGAACCAGATGGACATCTCTTTTAAACGGAGGGCGGTACGAGTTGGGAAATGGCGGAAGAAATCACTGAGGAAGGTACATTAAAGCCGTGTAAAGGCCATTTGGATAAATACAGTGGCTTGCAAAGGTATTCAAACCGCTTGAACCTTTCCTCGTTCTGTCACGTTACAACCACAAACGTAAATGTATTTTATTGGGATTTTATGGGATAGGCCAACACAATATGGCGCATAATTGTGAAGTGAAAGGAAAATGATACATGGTTTTCAAATTGTTTTACAAATAAAAAACTTAAAAGTGCGGCGTGCAAATATATTCAGCCCCCTTTACTCTGATACCCCTAAATAAAATCCAGTGCAACTAATTGCCTTCAGAAATCACCTAACTAGTAAATTAGGTGACTTATGTGAGTAATCTAATCTTAGTATCAATACAGCTGTTCTGTGAAGGCCTCAGAGGTTTGTTAGAGAACATTAGTGAACAAACAGCATCATGAAGCCCAGAGAACACACCAGGCAGGCCAGGGATAAAGTTGTGGAGAAGTTTAAAGCAGGGTTAGGTTATAAAAAACTATCCCAAGCTTTGAACATCTCACGGAGCACTGTTCAATCCATCATCCGAAAATGTAAAGTGTATGGCACAGCTGCAAACCTACCAAGACATGGTCGTCCACCTAAACTGACAGGCCGGGCAAAGAGAGCATTGATCAGAGAAGCAGCCAAGAGGTCCATATTAACTCTGGAGGAGCTGAAGAAATCCACAGCTCAGGTGGGAGAATCTGTCCACAGGACGCGTATTAGTCGTGCACTCCACAAATCGGGCCTTTATGGAAAAGTGGCAAGAAGAAAGCCATTGTTGAAACAAATCCAGTGCAACAAATTGCCTTCAGAAATCACCTAACTAGTAAATTAGGTGACTTCTGTGAGTAATCTAATCTTAGTATCAATACAGCTGTTCTGTGAAGGCCTCAGAGGTTTGTTAGAGAAAATTAGTGAACAAACAGCATCATGAAGCCCAGAGAACACACCAGGCAGGTCAGGGATAAAGTTGTGGAGAAGTTTAAAGCAGGGTTAGGTTATAAAAAACTATCCCAAGCTTTGAACATCTCACGGAGCGCTGTTCAATCCATCATCCGAAAATGTAAAGTGTATGGCACAGCTGCAAACCTACCAAGACATGGTCGTCCACCTAAACTGACAGGCCGGGCAAAGAGAGCATTGATCAGAGAAGCAGCCAAGAGACCCATGGTAACTCTGGAGGAGCTGCAGAGATCCACATCTCAGGTGGGAGAATCTGTCCACAGGACGCGTATTAGTCGTGCACTCCACAAATCGGGCCTTTATGGAAGAGTGGCAAGAAGAAAGCCATTGTTGAAACGAAGCCTTAAAAAGTCCCGTTTTTCACAAGCCATGTGGGGGACAGCAAACATGTGGAGAAACGTGATCTGGTCTAATGAGACCAAAATTGAAGTTTTTGGCCTAAATGCAAAACGCTATGTGTGGCGGAAAACTAACACTGCACATCACCCTGAACACACCATCCCCACTGTGAAACATGGTGGTGGCAGCATCATGCTGTGGGAATGCTTTTCTTCAGCAGGGAAAGGGAAGCTGGTCAGAGTTGATGGGAAGATGGATGGAGCCAAATACAGGGTAATCTTGGAAGAAAACCTGTTAGAGTCTGCAAAAGACGAGGCTGGGCGGAGGTTCACCTTCGAGCAGGACAACGACCCGAAACATACAGTCAGAGCAACAATGGAATGTTTTAGATCAAAGCATATTCATGTGTTAGAATGGCATTGTCAAAGTCCAGACCTAAATCCAATTGAGAATCTCTGGCAAGACTTGAAAATTGCTATTCGCAGACGCTCTCCATCCAATCTGACTGAGCTTGAGCTATTTTGTAAAGAATAATAGGCAAATAATTCTGTCTCTAGACGTGCAAAGCTGGTAGAGACATACCCCAAAAGACTTGCATCTGTTATTGCAGCGAAAGGTGGTTCTACAAAGTATTGACTCAGGCAGGCTGAATACTTTTGCACGCCGCACTTTTCAGTTTTTTATTTGTAATACAATTTGGAAACCATGTATCATTTTCCTTCCACTTCACAATTCTGCACCACTTTGTGTTGGTCTATCACATAAAATACATTTATGTTTGTGGTTGTAACGTGGCAAAATGATGAAAAGTTGAAGGGGTATGAATACTTTTGCAAGCCACTGTACATGGGAAGGACATTTTTACTTAGATATGGCTCGGACGCGAGCAAAAAGATTAGCTTAGGTGCAACATCTTGGTCGCTAAGTACGATTTGGGTCGAGAGGCCTGCATCCGTTATGTAGGCCTCTGTTACTATGAGGAAATCTTATTACAACTAACAAAATGGCGGCAGGATGTTTTCGTGCTCCACCGAGGATGTCCATGCCCTAACACAATGAACAGTTTTGAAAAGCAGTAGAGCATTTTTTGGGGAACAGAAAAATGAGCAATTGAATGGGACATTTTTCTGTCCTCTAATCCATGGAACAATCTGCGTCACCGTGGTCATTATGTTCCTAAGTTCCAAATCTGCTGTAGATGTGGCATGTGATTACAAAAAAGGGCAAAGGGCATCCTTGCCCGGTCTTTCAATTACGTCGAAGCTAAAATACAAATTCTCAAAGTAGTGGTCTGTTCTGCAGCTCTGTCGATGGAGCTTCTGTGATTTCTGATAAACGTGGACAGGTAGACAAGGTGATGAGTAAGTTATATTTGCACTTTGGCCTTCCTCGGTCAGGGCACTGAGTCTAAACGTTGTCATGTTATCTTGCAGTTGTGGAAGACACTGTTGAGTTTGCATTTGGTTATTTCTTTCAGTGTTTCAAATCTCGACGGAAAAAATGCGGGAAATATTCCGCGGGCCGGGATGTTAGTTCTTGGTGCGTCGGTGAACGAAAAGTGATATTGGCGCGCAGTATAAAATCAGGAGAGATGTAGAGTGTATGAATGCACGGAGTCGTTCCCAGCGTTCCAGAATTTGGAGAATAAAAAACAGGAGGTCATACTTTTAAGGTGAGAGGGAAAAGTTTCAATCGAAACCCGAGGGGCAACTCCTTCAAACTGAGGGGTGCACCCGAACGGAACCAGTTGCCAGTGGATTTCTTAAGGCATGTACATTAACATCAGATGAGTCATTTGGACAGATACATGGAAAGGTGCTATTTAGAGGGATAAGGATCAAACAAGATCACAAAAAAACAAGCAGAAATAGGTCCAGGAACCCAATTCCGTGACGTGTGGTTCCATGACTCTCAGTTTACCAGACACCCGTTTCGATCGGTAGGTAAACATCATCGTGCATGAACCAGCAGTATCTTGTAATCAAGGAACTATTCTAACAACTGTTGCCTAGTCCATGAAAGCACAGAGCCATATTATCGTGCACACTATCGAGTCCTGATCGTGTGGGCCCTGATTGCACTACCCCATTTTAAATAATGTAATGCAGCACCTCCCATTCACTCTGTAATCCGTATTCTTTAATAGCTGCATGAGACCTTAATAACTCTCAGTGCATATGCAGGTGAGGGGGTACAGATGTCCTTACATTTCTCACCAGCACTCTCTATGATTTTGGTCAGTCTGTTGATTATAAAATATTCACTGAAGTTTCGAGGCAAGTGGGCCATCGCAATAATAGGCGGCTCAAATTGCTTCAGCAACGTTACCATTCTTTTGAGAGTTTCAAATGATTTTAAAAAGCCCATATTTTAAAACTGATACATTAGAATAGACAAACACGTTAATTGTTAATTCATATATTTAATCCATTCGCTTATTTGCTGATCTATCTAGTTTGGCATACTCTTTTTCAACCCGAAAGATAACTCTATCTCCTTCTAATATTCCAGTATCGCTCACGTTTGGTCATTATTTCACTCCTTCAATTTTAACATTAGGTGTGGTGTATTCAGATGGATAATCGTGTAGCAATTTGTTCAGATGTTTGTTCAACGAATGGAATTAACGCCTAGTTGCAGTGAGGCCTGACGCGGTCACCAGGGATTCCTCACTGCTGGATTTAAGCACCCGCCAGGGCCCTGCCACCTCACAAGGAAAGCGTGATATCGCCAACACAAATACCGCACCCAGCAGAAGTAAAACCATGCTGTCGAGCAGTATTGCTGCGGCGATGTATAATATGATGCTAACGAAAGAAATATTTCAGGACATAGAAAGGATAGTCTTCCCTGTCCTCGCTGCTCTCGGTATTCCGGGTAAGCAACAATAATAGGTTTTTGATTATGCAATATTTTTCAGGTGAGCTGGATCTACATGATGTGACAGTGAGTGATTGCTCGCTCTATGGAATTGCATTTTTCTATTGTATTTTGATCGCAACAGCGCAGCATTTCGACGATCATGCAATGACTTTACATACTAATTAATTATTACATTAATACTGTCGCCTTGTGTTCCTCACTTCATCATTGTCCGTCTGCTCTCATCCAAGAGGCTTTCCATGTTTCTTGTACGTCGCATTCTGTTGTTGAGATTCAGATGATGTGTTCCCTCCACAGATATCAGACACGATAATTTTAAATTAGAAATTTTCGGCTGCTAATTGGACTGAACGCAGGCACTGGTTCTAATCAATGATGCCATTTGTTATTCTCAGTGTGCAGGAATTTCACCTGACGAAAGACAATCCCCTTGTCTGTTTCCACACATTTGGTGCCTGCGCCTCTGAACATTTCCAAAATCTGGTGGTTTCATTCTGATGTTCTTCTTGATATCTGTGTTACTTTGATATTTACACATTAGTTTATATGTCTATTCATAACTATATTAACGTGACCTAGCAGATTAAATAAATAGCTTGAGTTATCGAGTAGTGTGTTAGAGCCATAGTGTTGTTAATATTGGTCAAATTAGAGGTATTATCAAATGGACGATCTTTGCATTTACAAGGCATGTTTGACTTCCTTGTGTGAGAGGTCACAGGCTGTGAGATTCTTCCAGAATGACTGGATCCCAGATTTGTATGCAAGATAACGCCTGGTCAAGATGACCTTTCCTTTGTTAAACTTCCTGAGGACTTTGCAGAAGACATGAGAGGTATTGCAAATGCATAGTCAAGATTGGCCAAATAAGAGGGAGTGTAAATGCTGTTAATAATGTTGCAAGGTGTTTGTTTTGCTGTGTGATGATTGGCTGAACTGTGAAACGTTGTTTGAGTTGTTCATACAACCTGGGAAAATGTTGCATTACATTGGTTAACTGACTTATTTCCAGAACCTTCCTAAGAAATATTGTAATGGGGTACTTTGTAATTGGGTTAGGGAACTGTCAATAACAGAATAATGTATTCGATATTTGTGATTGGTTTGCAGGGGCTGCCACCCCCATCTAGCTTCGCGCCACAGGGTCCGATGACCTATGAAGAGTAAAACCCACGAGGATCGTTTTTGATCTTCTGCGGGGGGGGGGGGGGCGCATTGGACTGCGTATTATTTTGGAGATGTCTGCTTGCACGAGACTGAAAGGCTTGAACGAGCAGAGACAAGGATTGGACCCGCTGTGGTTAGGTATTTTATAGGGAGTTCGTTGTTTTTGGAAAGAATAGAGATTAGTGATCCGGTGCTTTACTCAGTGTTTTACTGAATTTGCCTAAGGGGGTAAACTTCAGGAGCATAATTACATTGGGAGTGCCTCCGGGATCACAACGGACCCTCAGACATAAATTTGCGATCAGGGTGTTGAGCCGCTCCAGGTTGCGAGGGGAGAAATCTGCGGCACGGTGCGGGTTTCTCATCGGTTTTGCCACTTCGCTGGTCGGACCGGATCGATCATTCACGCGCTGGTGTTCGGGTCCCAACGAGATCTGAGAACAGTTGTCTAGCATGCACTGAGGGTAGAGGAAATAGAGTCCTTGCCTTTGGGGCGAAAGGCCCTTCAGAGTTAGTTAATAGCTGTTGCAGTCATGTACCATTGGGTTGGCCTGACACCAAAAACCAATAACGTAGCTGAGGGGTTTGGGTCCCTGCCCGGGCTGGGATATCAGATTGGCAGGGGGTATCAGAGTGTGTAGGACTGGGTTAGATTTCAGTACTAAGAGGTGAAGTTCTGCGTCGTTGCTGAGGGGGCAAATCGGTACGGCATTTATAGATCGTCATCGAATTCCAGCGTGAAGCGGACACGCGCTAACGCCTGGTACCAAGCAGATAGAAAGGAAGAAGCCCGTGGGTGAGCATATGAGGGTCCGAGTCCCAGCCTGTGTAAGTAGTTCCTAGAACGGTCGAGGGAGGTGTTCGGTGTAGGTACCGGGAACTCAGTCGTTGGAGTATAATTGGCAGGAAATACATTTAGCCAATTCTGAGAAGCTATTAATAAAGACGTTTGTTGTGAATTGAATTTCCGTACTAAAAGAGGATTGGATTAAAAAACGAGCTAAAATTATTCCGATTCAAATTTGCTCAATTCAGGACTTCACATTGAAGTGCTGGCTTGTTCCTATTCCAGGATAACCTGTGTATAATAGGAGCTGGATGTTGTAAAGTGGACATATTTTTCTCCAGGTAAACCCGTGTATAATATATACTTAGTTAAAAGTGTTAATAGTTAAAACTTGTTAAACTACAGTTTAAAGAGTATTCAAGGTTTGCCGTTCTTTGATTTAAAGTTCTGAGTGTTATATACACTGTTGCAATAGTGATTTGAATCGACTGTGTGAGAACATAGTTTGATTAAGTCTGTTATTATAATTGGAGTCCGACTCGTGGCTGTACAACCAGGGGTTCCGTTGGTTGAAAACAACACGAGCAGGGATTAAAATATACTGTGATTTGTTTTTCGGACTGTACAGATAACGAATGCGATATTAGACGAATGCTTGTATTTTACATGAGAATGTGGTTTTGCATGATAGTAATACGTGGTATGATTTCTTGTCTGCATACAATTTTGCTCGCGTGTTTGCAGCACATTTGTCTGTGTTTAAATTGAAGTTGCTTTGTATGTAGGAAACTGGCTGCTGAAGTGGTTTTTGACTGTGATTGGTTTTTCACAGAGCACCTTAATTTTTGTCGACCAAAGGTAGATTTTGGAATTGTTATAGGTTAAAAGCTTTTTGAGTTATGAATTGTAATAGATTGTGAGGGAATATGGGTACCCAATTGAAAAAATATTTGATTGCGTGATTGTGCTGTGAGAAGTGTGAGACTGTTGACGCGTTGCGAAACTTCTGGCCATTGTTGAGAACTAGTTTAATAGTCTAGGAGATTGTGGGAGAATGTGTGAATTGGTGAGAGTTTGTTTCATTTGTCCACGAGTATGGGAAATCAAGTAGAGCGAGATATGACTGAAGATACCGAAAGTCCACTGCAATTAATATGCAGTGAATTTACAGAAAGAGCTGAGAGACTGAGACAATTTTTGGGAGCATTGAATAAGATATTAGGGGACGGATTATGGCCCAAAGGGAGCGTTGGAACATTGAAGGGAATAAAGTATATTGAACGAATTATAAGGTAATATAGTAACAGTGAGGTAGCGAAGGAGTTAATAGGATTGCGAGGACCATACTATGAGATGCTCAAGGTTAATAGACAGGTTATGAAAATGGCGAATTGAAACGAAGCAATTTCTAAACTTGGAATAAAACTGAAAGATGATGAAGTAATTTCGACCTCCAGGCACCCGGGGGAGAAGGATGTGGATGGATCAGAGAATGTAAGGAACAGGAAAGAGCTAGATCTCCTGAGGGGAAACTGGCCCCGGTAAATTTAGAGTTTAAGGACCCGGTGGTTGGCATTGACTTTGAAGGAGGGAAAACGAATATTTTGAAGATTGTGAAAAGTCTTAAAATTAAATGAAGTTCGCAGCCTCCATCATATTCCTCTTGCGTTCCTCAGGGTCCTTCCACATATTGTATATATTGTACACATAAAAGACATTCGGGGCCTGCAGCACATTTAACACCACCTGCAGATTCCACAATAAAGCCTGCTTTACCAATAGTAGCAACAAGATCTCAGGATTGTTTGACTCCATCCACGCCATTATTTTGCAGACAGTCCAGAAGCGCACGGCACCAGGAGTAGAACGAATAAGTTAGTATTTAAGGAGAGAGAGGGTATTCGAGACATGCTACAACCGCCAGGGTATTTCTGCGAGCATAACAATAGGCGAATTAGACGAGCAGCGAGAGAGGACGGAGTCATTTAGACGGTACAGTGAACACCCTAGCGAAGAGGAAGAAATACCTGGGGGTGAGACAATATATCAATATACAGAGATAGATCCCGAGATGGCAAAATGTGTAAAAGCGAAGGAAGTAACTCATAGGTAGTTCCCTGTTAAGGACATGTCTAACTCGACTTTGGACCCCGTTAGTGCAGTGGGTGCGAATACGATAGATGTCCATATCCCCCGGAAAGCTAGCGAGATGATGGCAGTGTTTAGGAAGATCGCTGACCGGCTGACCAGATTCCTTTGTGGATTAGTTAAGAACTACAATGCGTGTGTATCATGCAGACTCCCAAGACCTATGGATTATTATACCGCAGATCACTACTCCAATAGATCATACGAGATTTATATCAGTCGTAGGACATCCAACTCATGACGCACTGGCAAATGTAGTAGCAGACCACAGTGCAAGGGAAGAGGCAGTTCTAACTGCCCTTGCGAATACTCTTCGCCAACCATATGATCTAGCTCGAATTCTGGAGATTAAACCAAAGAATGAAGAGGGAGCCGATGAAATCCTAGAAAGATTTTCAGAACTGTACCTAGATCAATCAGGTGACAGAAATTATCGGATTGGGGCAAATTCCCCGCAATACTTTGCCATATTGCAGAACTGTCTTCCTAACAATGTGGCCGAATCGATCAGAACTAATAATATGGACTGGTCAGAAAATAGTGCCAGTCAGATAGCTCGGGAAGTGAGATATCACAGGAAAGATGTAAACAAGCAGGAAAGTCAACCGATAGTGAAACCAGACCGGTTATGTAACTCGGAAAGTGGCGCCAACATCTGACTGATTCGTGGAGCCCCAGAGTACCAGCAACCGACGGTTGCTCGAAATTAGGGTTCCAGAAAATGTAGATCGATATGATAGTAAAATACCTCCCCTACAGCCAGATTTTACTGATACCAAATTGGAGAAGACTATGATTACTTGGACTAGGCCAGTGTTACACTTTTGGGGGAATGGGTCACTGGAGTAGGCAGTGCCCAACCCGAGATAGGAACGAAAGAGTGGGTCACAGAAGAGATGTTCGAGATCAGAGGGAGGGGAGAAATCCCAGAGATCAACGAATTCACAGAGAGTAAAGAGGGAACTGGCAAGACAATCAAGAACCAAGAGGCAAAGAACATTTTCCTAGTGACATACCCAATTTTCCATGAAACATACCCAATTTTCACGCCGATGATTAGCGAACTTAGTAGTGACTGGATGCATGTGTGACGAAGAACATATATTATCACTACAAGTAGAAGGGAAAACCTGAAACGTCTATGGTAGACACAGGCGCATCCATGTCACCTCTCCAATCAATTTACGACCTACCTAAATCAAAAGATGTTCAGAATCTGTCCGGTTTTCAAGGACAAGTCTGTCAGTATCCCATCTCTGAGCCATTTGAAGTATAGAGGAATAGAGGAAAGGCAATCCGACACAGATTTGCGATGACAACCGGATTGGATTGTAATTTAATGGCTAGAGATCTGCTCTGCGCTTTCCAATTGAAGACAGCTATAGAGGGATAGTCGTGACCCTCTGGGCTCCCAAAGGGCAGTGTTACTCCACAATGACTCCTACATGGTATTCCCTAGATCTGGACGATTAAACCGCACTCCATGTCACACTGGGAATAATAGAAATCTCGAGGCATACTTTAAACCATATGAAGGACAGGACTAGGAGATCAAATTGTTGGCACTAGTTGAAGGAAAGGAGGGAGCTGCAGAATACGCGGAAGCACCAGTAAAATTAAAGAAGAGAACTGAAGTTAGCTCCTTACATTACCGGAAAAGTTTATTATCCGGCGGGGGCAAAAGACCTAGGGGAAATGGTAAAAAGGACAATCACCATCGCAGACCCGAACGATTATAAAAAGCAAAATGTGTCTAACCAAGTTATTGTTGATTTCTATCAGACCCCAAGGACAGTTGTTACCCACCTACGCCATCATCTGGGGAGCGAGGTGTACGAGTATGTGAACCCTCGAGTGTGGGCAGAAGACACAACTTAGTTAGGATGCGTGAACATCAATCCCATCCAAGTAGCTCCCCAGAAAGAGGTAACACTTTCCTTTAATATCCTTTAATATCCAAAAAAACACAGGCTATCAACAGCATTCGTCGAAACAGGGCGGACCAGGTGAAGGTTGCAATCTTCCACCCCGTACTAGTGTCAAACCCTGGTAACATCTTAACTTAAATAAATTATGGAATTAACACGTCATACCACCTAAGAAGATGGAAATGTAGGGTATTTCTAACTTCAGCGGGGGCTCAAATTTCAAATAAATAATTGGTGACATATTGAAGGCCTTAATGTAACCCATACAAAGTTATGTTATGAAATGTAGCGCTCACACAAGAGGACAGACCCCAATAGATATTGGGAATCGTAGTGCTGATCTAGCAGCAAATAATGTATCCAGATGGTAGTACGGGGTGGAAGATTGCAACCTTCACCTGGTCCGCCTTGTTTCGACGAATGCTATCAAACTGGCGTTCACAATCAAATAGAACAAGGTAAGATAGTAGTACCAAAAATGATGAAACAGATTAAAGGTTTAAATAACAAGTCTCCCACGGAGAGACCGCTGCCAACCATCCAATAAATTATTCGGTTACAGGACGAGGCGAATGAAAGGGATAAAGAACAATGGATGCAACTTGAGTGTGTTCTGCATAGTATGACTGGACTGTGGACCACTCCAGCAGGGTAAAATTGCATGACAAATTATTTGGCAGTATGGGTTCTAGAGTGTATGCACTATGCAACCCATGGTGGTGCATGGGCAGGAGCAGTCAATGTTTTGGCTACTTGGTGGCATCGAAGATTACAAACTTAAATTCAAAACGTAAGCAGCAATTGCCTGCTCTGCCAGAAATATAATCCAGGGAAAGGAATAGGATGGGATGAGGGAAAAACACCATTGCCTATGGGTCCGATCCAGACATTGCAGATAGACTGCATCGAACTGGAGATGTGCCAGGGTTATAAGTAGGTACTTGTCATAGTCGATGTATTCAGCCGGCTTCAGCTGGATTGATGCTTATCCAACACTTGACAATACAGCAGCTAAATTTATCGAGATGTTGATGAGAGAAATTGTCCCCTATATTTGGCATTCCTATTCGACAGTTCAGATAATGGTCCACACTTTATTGGGCAGATTAATAAAGAGTGTTGTGAACAGCAGCAATTACACTGTGCTTATCGACCACAGGCTGCATGACTTGTAGAAAAGCGAATCTGAACCTTAACATTAATTAGGTAAATTGAAGGCGGAGAATGGACTTGGTTGCATTAAATTACTTCCTATAGATTTATTTCAGATGAGAGCCACGCCTGTCGGGAAATCTATACAGAGCCCAGCTGAAATAGGTTATGGGAGACCCAGAAGAACACCTTGGAATCCGCATGCAATGAAAATAACCTACTTCCTTCATATGACTGCGGAGATGACCGATTACATTCTAGCGTTGACCCAAGCACTCAGAGATTCACACTGCAGAGTAAAGGCAGCATATAGTGAGCTGCCTCTGTTGGTAGCTTCGACTAAAGTGGAGCCTGGAATCTATGTCCTCGTAAAGAACTGAGTAAGGAACGGGTTAGAGATTCGCTGGGAAGGACCTTACTAGGTACTCCTAGCGACCCCAACAGCAGTGAATGAAGAGGGAAGGAATGCATGGGTGCATCTCCACTACTGTATCAGTAGCATTGTAGGCTATTAACTTGCTTTACTCCAGTTTATCTCAGAAACTTCATACTCCACTAAGTGTCAAGCACATGATATCCTATCAAATGGATGGAGGGAATTTACGCCCACGAACACTCGGGAGGTGAAGACTCATCAGGCGGATATCATGCAGCTACACCCATACAAACTTGGGGAGCTTGATGAAATTCTAGGCAATAACATCAGCATCTTGTTGTTAAGATATATGTTAGAATAAAGCAGTCATCGTTGTATTTGGGTTATTATTGATGATGGTTTATCATAATGATAATATGGAGGAATGATACTATTGGCCAATTTAAAGGTATTATGAAATGGAAAATCTTTGCTTTTGCAGGGCCTGTTTGGCTTCCTTCTATGGGAAGTTACACGCTGTGAGGTGGTTCCAGAAAGTCTGAACCCATGATTGATATGCAGGATAAGATCAGGTCCAGATGTCCTTTGCTTTGTTAAAATTCATGAGGACTTTGCAGAAGACCTCAGAGGTATTGCGCATGATTGGCCAAATAAGGGGGAATGTAAATACTGTTAATAATGTTGCCAGGTCCTTGTGCTGCTGTGTAATGTTTAGCTGAAATGTGAAACCATTTTGAACTTTTTACACAGCCTGGGAAAATGTCGCATGAACTTGGTTCACGGACTTATTTCCAGAACCTTCTGTAGAAACATTGTAGTGATGTAATTTGTAATTGGGCTAGGGAACTGGCAGTAACACCATAATGTCATTGATATTTGTGGTTGGTTTGTAGGGACTGCCAGCCCCACCTAGTTCGCGCCACAGCGTCCGATGAACTCCACAAGGATCGTCGTCGATCTTCTGCAGGGGCGCTTTGGACTGCGTACCCTTTCGGTGTTGTCTGCTTGCACGAGGCTGAAGGACTTAAACGAGCAAACACAATGATCGGGCCTGCGGTGGTTAGGTGTTGTATAGGGAGATCGTTATAGTTGGAACCAATACGGTTTGGTGATCCGGTGCTTGACTCAGTGTTTTACTGAACTAGACTAAGGGGTTTAAGCTCTTGGAGCATAATTACAGTCATGCAGTAACACAGAGACGAAAAGAGGCTGTTCGGCCCAACTCGCTCACACCGACCAACAATGTCCCAACTACCCTAGTCCCACCTGCCTGCAAACCTCCAACCACCCAAAACCTGCTCCATCCATGCACCTGTCCAACTGTTTCTCATACGATGGGATAGTTCCAGCTTCAACTACCTCCTCCAGCAGCTTGCTCCGTACACCCACCACCATCTGTGTGGAAAAGTTACATCGGGTTATCGGAGTCCTATTACATTTTTTCCACTTGTTTCCACATTTTTTTCCACTTCACATTGAACCTATGTCCTCTGGCCCTCGATTTCATTACTCTGGGTAAAAGACTCTGTGCGTCTACCCGATCTATGCCTCTCGTGATTTTTGTAAATCTCTATAAGATCTCCCCTCTTTCTCCTGCGGTCCATGGAATAGAGACACAGTATACTCAACCTCTCCCTATAGTTCACACGCACAAGACCTGACAACATCCTCGTAAATCTTTTCATAATCCTTTGGATCTTGTCTGGACCCTTTCAGAGGTGATGATCCACGGATTATCGGTATATTTTTCTCACCGCCTCCATGTCGTGCTGATTCCATTCGCCTGCGGGGTGGAACAAGCTTATGGCGGTCAGTCGTGCTTCACTCCGACACATGTCTATGGCTTCATTTCCCATTCTATATTAGGTTTAGCACCAACCCTTTCATTTATTTGCCTGCCACAGTTTCGGGGCTATCCGAGTAATCACGTACCTTGGGTTCGACATCAAAATGGACAATCTCGGCAGAGCACCAACAAAGCGAATGGGGTTTACTTTTATATTCTCTTTCTCCCTGCATGCAAATTCAAAATAACATTCAGGCGTTGTTTTCAAGTATTTCAAAGAACTGGTTCGGAGTCCCAACAGAAGTAGAAACATCACGGTTATTCGATCACCGAAATGGAATTCAATATATGGTCAATTCTATTTAAAAATAATCAGAAATAGAAAACGTTCCATATTATCTCCGGGATTGTAATTTCACCGACAAAACTTCCGTTCCAGTGACCTGCATTCGGGATTTATATTATCCAATGGAATACACAACATGGATAGCTCTGCTGGTCGAGGTGCAGCCTCACAATTTGCATACATAAATTAATATAGACATGCTGTCCTTGTCTATGTTCCATTACCCGATCTTTCCCTGACCGCGCATGTATGTTTTTGATTATTCTGCTTCCTCGCACATTCCACCGACGTGAGGTTTAATCGGCTAATTGAAGTGTGTTGGTCCTACTTTCTGACGGGGTATGCAAAATGTGTTACGAGGTAATTAAAATTACAATAGGATTCAGACAGTGTGTGACTGATGGCCAGCGCGGTGAATAATCGAAATAGATTGTTTCCGTGTGTCACTATTTAGCTCCACCAGCTCACACATTTACTCGCAACGTTGGTGTAATTGCGCATTTGTGTGATTCTTTGTCATTTATACGTTTATAAATGCATAAATTATACGTACACAATTAGTTCATTCGGCCCAACGTCTACACAAGTCAAGAGTCAAGAGAGTTTTATTGTCATGTGTCCGAGATAGGACAATGAAATTATTGCTTGCTGCCTCATAACAAAACATGTAAACATGATACAGAACAGGAGATACAAGTTAAAAGTTCTGTGTGGCTACATGCCATAGACCATAACAGGGTCATATACATAATAAATAAACAGATAAAGTGCAATAGGCTGTTATTGTTCAGAGTTTGTTTGATATAGTGTTTAATAGCCTAATGGCTGTGGGGAAGCAGCTGTTTCGGAAACTAGGTGTTCCAGATGTCAAGCTCCTGTACCTTATTCTCGATGGCAACGTGGCCAGGAGAGTGTGGGGTCTTTGATGATGTTGGAAGCATTTTTGAACCAGCGACTGCGATCGATCATTTCGATCGTGTGGAGGTCATAGCCGATGATGGACTGGGCAGTGGTCACAACGTTCTGCATCATTTTCCGATGTTTGCCATTCAATCATGGCTGATCTGTCTTGCCCTCTGATCCGCATTCCCTTGCTTTCTCCCCTTGACACCCGTACTAGTCAATTCATTCTTCGTGCTTTTATCTATAATTACTTAAAGATATTGTAGTTGAATCTTTTTAACTGCATTTCCTTATTCTTTGCAGTGTTAGTTGATACTATCGTCCAAATTCTATCAAAAGCCACAGGTGAAGCATTCTCCCACTTTTCTTGCAATGAGGACATGGAATGTCCGCTGGTTTACACCAGACGTACTACAGACTATTCAGGCTAGCGAACTGTCCCCGCGATAAATAACTGGGAGCGTTGCTACGTATCATTTTCCTTTTGAGTATTGTTACGAAGTGTACTGTCCATCTTTGTTACATTCAACATTTTGAGTTTACTCAAATCGCATGTTTGACGGTGACACTCTACCGCACCTATAACAACATATTATAATAATGTTGGATTATTTTTTCCCGATCTGATGAACATTTTTGTTTCTTTCAGCTAACATACTGGTGATGATCATTCTGAAACAGAGAAGATGCGGTCTGTCCAGGTGCGTCACGACCTACATGGTGGCCATGGCAGCGGCGGATCTACTGGTTGTTATTACCGATCTCACTTTCAGACACATTCCGATTGTCTATTCAGAGCAGTTTAATTTTATGTTGTCTCTCCCATTATGTAACATTCACTCAATACTGCTTTTTGCAGCTACCGACTCATCTGTTTGGTTCACTGTCTCTTTCACATTCGACCGTTTTGTGGCCATCTGTTGTGGAAAGCTGAAAGTTCAATATTGCACCGAGAAAACGGCGGCTGTGATTTTGGGAACGGTAGCAGTGTTCTTCTGTTTAAAGGACATTACTTGGTATTTTCTCCACATGAAAACTTATCGCCTTGGCAATAATCCTTCATTTTGTGGAGTTGAAATGAGTGTCAGTTATTCACATGCGTGGGGGGCAATCGAGATCCTCCATTATGTTCTCACCCCCTGTATCCCATTTGTGCTCATTCTGATCCTAAATGCTCTAACCGTCAGAAACATTTTAGTCGCCAGCAGAGCCCGCAAGCGACTTCGTGGTCGCGGCGGCGTGGAAAGTTGCAAAGACCCGGAAATGGAGAACCGAAGGAAATCTATGATTTTATTGTTTGTTGTCTCGGGAAATTTCATCGGGTTATGGGGGCTCTTTACGTTTACATTGATAACCAGCCGGCTGTACTGGATGGGGTATACGAATTACAAGCCACCCGTTCTTGCAGAAGAGTTGGGATTCATGCTGCAGCTCATAAGTTGTTGCACAAACACAATTATTTATGTTACGACACAGGCTAAGTTCAGAGAGCAATTGGCAAATCTGGTGAAATACCCGTTGTATTTAATCGCGAAACGTATAAAGTGGTAAGTTAGTTGAAAGCTTTACAACGTCAGAAATCTATCCCACCTCCCATCCGCCCGTTCGCCCACACAAACGTGTAAACTCGGTGCATTGGGAACACGCTTCCACTTATTATCCCGGTATAATATATGGAATACACTTCTACTGTAACTGTATCTAAACTCCCGTTGCCTTTATCCACCAAATGCCGCCGCGACATTAAAAGTGTCAACTTCTCCACTCCCCTTAATCAGTCGAGACTTAACCCCTTCGTGCATGCTACCGTCCGCTGACTCAGTACCAATCCCAATAGTATAAGCATGCTCTGCTGATAACGAATATACCTGGAGTACATTAGGCTGATCGCTACTGTGCTGTAGCCATGCGTCAGTTCACGCATACCTCTGTGTACTCACCCCTGGGTCACAGCACCTCTGCGAACACCAGATCATCCTCTCTCAAACCATTATCTTATCGCCCCCCTGTTATCTCCGCCCTAAAACTGTGTAGTTCCTCTAGGCCGCACTGCCTATTTCTAGCCCCTTCCAACAATCCAAGAAAAAGACTAACATAGCAGACCCATCGTTTCTGGTTACTTATGTCCCGGAGAATCATCTTCCATGCCAATAATTTATCCGTCCCCCCTTGTCTTGCCCCGTGCCAGCAACATGAGAGATACCTCACACGCTCCCCATGACTCCAATGATTTCCAATTCATCGCTTCAAAGTTCTATTGAAAACAAATTGTGTTAAGTGAAAAACTTAATGTATTACATTCTGATTTGTTAAAAATTGTGTCCCGGTAATAATTAACACATTTGTCTTTGAAAACTGACTTGTACGTCACTCCGCGAATTATCATTCTCGACATAATCGAACGGGCAACCCATGTATCACTGTCGAAATTTATGTGAGTAATAAAACCACGTTGCATTATTGTTCTCCAACGGGTGTACTGGCTTACCCGGATCTATGTCCACTCAAAGGACAGTTAATACGTCCACAGTCAACCTGGCGAACCTCTGTTGAAGGTGTGTACTTCCTTAAATATCCATAACGGTATCTTGATCAATGCCAGGCACATTCCATCCCCGAATTTTCACGAAATCATATATCAAGTATATATCGACGGCTGATCTCTGCATTCTCATCTCCATCCACATTGCCACTGACCTTGTATCATCGCCAACGTTAGATGCAGCGACCTGAACCAATGATCGGTTGAGGTGAGAGAAGCGGAGTTCCGCGCGTGGAGTCCTGGTGTATTAGTCCTGCAGCAATTCACAGTCTCCGCTGAATACAGCTTATTGCAACTGTTGTCTGTCGAGTAATCGATCATTAATTCCTGCCTGCATATTCACCTAATGCTGTCTCTTCTCGATAAGCTCAATGTTAATACTTCGGTGGCAGTTTATCGCATTTATCCGGAGCGGGAGGGAAGGGAAGAATTGACAAGGGAGTTGCGGAGGGAGCGGTCTTTGCGGAAGGCAGACAGGGGTGGAGATGGGAAGATGTGGCGAGTGGAGGGGTCACGTTGGAGGTGGCGAAACTGGCGGAGGACTATCTGTTGTATGTGCCGGCTGGTGGGGTGAAAGGTGAGGACCAGGGGGACTCTGCCCTTGTTGTGAGTGGGGGAATGGGGAGAGAGGGCAGTGTTGCGGGGCATGGAGGAGAATCTGGTGCAAGCCTCATATATTTTGAGGGAGGGGAATCCCCGTTCTCAGAAGAATGAGGACATTTGTGATGACCTGGTGTGGAACACCTCATCCTGGGAGCAGATGTGGCGTAGACGGAGGAATTGGGAATAGGGGATGGAGTTCTTACAGGAAGCAGGGTGGGAGGAAGAGTAGCCCAGGTAGCTGTGGGAGCCAGTTGGTTTGTTGTGGATGTCGGTCAGGAGTGTATCACCTGCAATAGAGATGGTGAGGTGAAGGAATGGTAGGGAAATGTCGGAAATGGTCCAAGTGTATTTGAGTGCCGGATGGAAGTTGGTGGTGAAATGGATGAAGTCAGTCAGTTGTGTGTAGGTGCAGGAGGTGACACCAAAGCAGTCGTCAATGTAACGGAGGTAAAGGTCGGGGGTGGGGCGTTGGTACGCCGAAAACAAAGATTGTTCGACGTGCCCGACAAAGAGGCAAGCGTAGCTGGGGCCCCGACAAAGAGTCAAGGGTATCTGGGGCCCCGACAAAGAGACAAGCGTAGCTGGGGCTCCGACAAAGAGGCAAGCGTAGCTTGGGTGCTGCCCTCTCTCTCTACTGTCCTCTCTCCCCATTCCCCCACTCACAATAAGGGCAGAGTCCCCCTGGTCCTCACCTTTCACCCCACCAGCCGGCACATACAACAGTTAGTCCATTGCCAGTTTCGCCACCTCCAACGTGACCCGTCCACTCGCCACATCTTCCCATCTCCCGCCCCCCCCCCCCCCGTCTGCCTTCCGCAAAGACCGCTCCCCCCGCAACTCCCTTGTCAATTATTCCCTTCCCTCCCGCTCCACCCCTTCCCCGGGCACTTTCCCTTGGAACCGCAAGAGATGCTACACTTGTCCTTTCACCTCCCCCATCCACTCCTTCCATGGACCCAAGCAGTCCCAAGCAGACCCAAGTCCGACAGAGGTTCACATGCACCTCCTCCAACCTCATCTACTGCATCCGTTGCTCCAGATGCCACCTGATCTATATCGGGGAGACCAAGCGGATGCTGGGCGATCGTTTCGCCGAACACCTCCGCTCGGTCCGCAATAACGAACCCGACCTCCCGGCTCAGTACTTCAACTCTCCCTCCCATTCCGTATCCGACCTCTCGGTCCTGGGCCTCCTCCACGGCCAGAGTGAGCAACACCGCAAGTTGGAGGAACAGCACCTCATATTCCGCTTGGGGAGTCTGCATCCTCTGGGCTAAAACATTGAATTTTCTCAATTCTGTTAACCCTGGCTGCCTCCTCCCCTTCCCACCTCTCCCTCAGCCCGCGGGCCCTGGGATTCCTTCTCTCTCTATCTCTCCCCCACCCAAGTCGTACTAGCTGCTCATTTTCACACTACAAACAGCTTACAATGTCCTGTTTCCTTTATCATCGATACTTTTTTGCATATCTTTTATTAATTGTTCTTTATCTTTCCACATCACCGTCTATATCTCTCGTTTCCCTGATCCCTGACCAGTCTGAAGAAGGGTCTCGACCCGAAACGTCGCCTATCTCCTTCGCTCCTTAGATGCTGCTGCACCCGCTGAGTTTCTCCAGCCTTTTGTGTCCCCTCGATTCTCCAGCATCTGCAGTTCCTTCTTTAACAGAATGGAAATGGATATGTTCTGAGGAAAATGGGTGAGTAGTGTGTGACTTCAGAAACCGTAGTGACGGGCTATGGGTGAAGCTGCAGGATTTGTACAACGTGTAAATGAATAGTCCATTTCGATTTTATTCACTCTATCTCCCTATGGCTCTATGGTAGTTATTATCACATGTACCTATCCAGTCAAATTATTGATTTTGCATACATTTCAGTAAAATCATACGATACATACGGACAATTATAAGTTAGTGCGAACGTGCAACTGACCGTCCGTCTCTGATCATCGCCCATTGTCGGGCGTGCGTTCCTCTACGTGAATGTGTCATCTGCTGTGTATTCATATGTTTGTTTATCCGAGTTTATTTGTGTCTGTTTATATGGCAGGTGACTCTTGTGTTCCAGACGATGGCTGTGCCTGCCGCTATCATTTAGATCGGCTTCATTCGTCCTTTTGTCTGCCTGGCTGTGTAATTGTGTCTGCCTGCCACTGTATTTTTCTGTAATGACTTAACCCTCCTGTATTTTTTCCATCCAACGTTCTCGTTTATGCGATCCTCCTCCGGCTGTGAACGGGAAGCCCCGGTTGCCTCGGCAGCGGGAGTTCGCGTTCCTGCGAATGGCTTGTATCGGAATCCACTACTGCCCCTGGCGCTACGGGTGACGACTGCCGCTAGGGAACCTCGGATCTTTAGACTGAGAAGTTAGTAAGCTGGGGTAGAGACGGAAACACGAAAGGAGGTTGCAGTGAGATGGGATACTCACAGTCATTTAGATAGAGCACTGGACCTGATCAGGAGGCTCTGCAAGCGTACATTGAAATGCGCAAGCGTCACATGCCATTTTCGGCCAAGTACTCATGCCAGTTATTTGTCTCGGTGGCATTTTGGTTTTGTAGTGGAATAAATGTTAATTCCGAGAAGGGGTGTCGAAAACTGAGGTTGCATTTTCAATAGCTTACATATCCCTTAATCCCTCACGACGAATGAAACATTATCACTTATGACTCTGGCGAATATAGGGTGATCAGAATTCAAATGAAACCCACACACGCAAACGCACAAAGGAACATGGTGGTTGAATTCAGGTTATTATTCCTTTCTGGACACAAAAAGCTTGTGTAACTCAGCGGGACAGGCAGCAAATCCCGCTGGGTGACGCTTCGGGTCGAAACCCTTTAGACCATTTCTGGTCGAGACCCTTCTCTTCCGCTGAGTCACTCCAGATTTTTCTGTCTATCTTCTGTTTAAACCAACATCTGCAATTCCTTCAAAAACATTATTCCTTTCTATTCTGAATGTGGCACGGGTTAATGTAGGCCCTGGACGGAAAGGTATGCTTTCTATATTAACATACCCAAAATCATGCGTAGTCCTCAGTGTGACGCAGTGGCACAGGTATGTTCGCCAGTACATGGGGTATGACTTCCGTAGCCCTTATCTACTGACATTACGTTTTCCCTAGCATATTCTCTCCGAGAGTGTAGTATTCCTCCAGCACCATTTGTCCGACAGTGGCAATACAACCATAATCAGAGACATTGCCGCTGTGCGTAACCTTTAGTTCGGCGCTGCATCGGTGTAAACCTTCCAATACTGCTTCCACATTGTTCCCAAGGGGAAAACATGACATAGTGAAGAGGAATGTCATCTCTAGAAGGCGAAATCCCTACTTTGAATGTATGGACGAGCAAATTGTTGTTTTCTATTAAACATCTTATAAAATATTTTTTCACATCGGCGTCAGATATTTCCGATGTTCGATATTTTTGATTTAAGAGAGAGTTGGGTAGAGTTCTAGGAGCTAGTGGAGTCATGGGATATGGGGAGAAGGCAGGCACGGGTTATTAATTGGGGTCGATCAACCAAGATTACAATGAATGGCGGTGCTGGCTCGAAGGGCCGAATGACCTCCTCCTGCGTATGTTTTCTATGTTTCTATGAAATCCCCGTGAGGTTGATCCCGGTCAGTCGGACAGAGAAAAGGAAACGATTCGCCTCGTCGCGTTCTCTTGACAATGTATAATCTCCGTCGCCGACTGCTTCCCATCCTCTCTCTCCGCATGGTGGCGGACGCTCACTGCCGTTAACATAGTCTAAACATCCCTACCCTTTTTGGACTCAAATTCACTTGCTTCTCACCCCACTCCCAATTCCCCCGTCTACGCCGCATCTGCGCCCAGGATGATGTTTCCCTACTAGATCATCGGAGGTGTCCTAATTCTGTAGGAAACGGGTGTTCCCCTCTTTTATTATAGATTGGGCTCTCAGTGGGGTATCCGCGACATCACGCAGAAGGAAGAGCAGCGCCTGATGGACAACGATAAGCTCCATGCTCACCATAAGCCGGGAAACCATTAAAAACACCAGAGAAAAAGGCCATATAAAAAGGCACTTTTTGGGGATTTGGCTTTGGATGCGGCACATTTCCCTTTTCGTTCACTAATTGGGTTATTTTCGTTTCCTCCTTTGACGGCTGTTTACGCTCTGCCGAATTTTGTGATATGTGAATTTTCGAATAATAATATCTTTCCAGAGAAGGAAATTTGCAATATATTATTGCTATTCCTGCAAAGATAAGCGATGACTGTGCACAAGTTCAAGTTCAAGTTCGCGTTTATTGTCACGTAACCAAATAAGGTACAATTAAATTTGAGTTACCATACTGGCATACTAAGTGAAAATAACGCAATACACACATAAAATAAACTGTAACATAAACATGCACCACAGTGGGATCGACATTCCTCACTGTGACGGAAGGCAATAAAGTTCAGTCATCTTTTTCTTTGCTCACCGTGGTCGGGGCATTGAACCGTCCGCAGTTGCAGTTGCCGACGGCCCGATGTCCAGACCCTCTCGTCGGGATGATCGAAATGCTAGTGTCGGAGAGGATGCAGTAAACATCTTCCCGATGTTGGGGGAGTACAGAACCAGGGCTCACAGGTGACGTATAAAGGGTAGGACGTTTAGAACTGAGATGAGGACAAGCTTTTTCAGCCACAGTTGTGAATTTGTGGAATTCTCTGCCTCAGAAAGCAGTGGAGGCCGATGCATTCAAAAGAGAGATATAGTTCCTAGGGCTAACGGAATGAATTATTATGGGGAAAATAGAGAAACGAGGAGCTGATTGTTGATGGTCAGCCGTGATCACATTGATGGCGGTGCTGGTGCGAAGGGCCGAATGGCCTACTTCTGCACCAATTTTCAATGTATCAATGTATCTATGGACCATTACGCCGGACACGTTTCCTCCAGTGGCAACATTTCTCTCCGAAAGAGTGAATGTGATAGGATAGACTAGACACGGATGAGTTCGGAGTGATTCCACGGAGAGTTATCCAACAATGGAAACTAGACATGAACGAGTGGTAGTTTGGTTGCAGTAGATAAGCAAGATGCATAATTGCACAAGCAAAACAATCGGGTAAGATCTCGTTCCGCAATGGGATATTCAATTTGAATCTTGTAAATCACATACTTTCCATTCAACCACAAAGCACGGGGGACATGGGTGTATACCTATTCTGCCTGTGCGAGTAATCGGCATTTTAAAGTAATTGAAAATAAGCATGATGTTCCCAAAACAAGACAATAGGCCTCAGAATTGGGAGTGTATTAGAAATGGACAAAATATGACTAACTACTTGTCAGTGGAAAATGAAGAGGGAACACAAAATTAAATGTACGAAAGCTAAAAGGAATCTGTAAGAGTTGGAACGAAATTCCAAACATATCTGAATTGGGCCCAGGTGGCCGAGAGTTGAAGACGATGGACTGCCCACCGTGATTTGCATGCGGATCTTCGAATGCCATCGTCGTCGTTAGCTGTTCAGACTTTCGGCAGAGCTATTCTTGATACGTTTCAATTGGAGATACATCATGGAACAGGCCAAACGGCCAGCTGACTTGAAAGCGACCAACACCTGTTCACTCCAGCTATTACCTGTTCCACTTTCCAATCCACTACACACTAATGACAATTTACAGATGGTGATTAAACAACAAACCCGCGCGTCTTTCAGGTATGGGAGGATATCGGACGAGTCCACGCTGATTAAACCACAAATAATTAAACCATATCGAAATATGAATGTTCCAAGAATTAGGCTCCTTACTTTTACAAGACCGGCCTCGTACCTTCGTCTGTTTCCGTGTTAGCGATGTGCACGTCCCAACAGAGCACAGCGAATACTACACGTTTTCGATCATGAGAATTGTGCTTATTAGAAGTATTTAATTGGAGATAATTTTTAAAAGTTAGGGATTTGTTTCTCCAAAGACATCCAACACGGTGGACATAAAGCAGCGAGTATATCAAACACGGTCCAATTGCTTAGAGGATCAACAAGCCTATGATATCACGGCGGAGGAGCTAATTGTAAAGTTAACTATCCCGTCCTAACTGACGGGATCGTGAAGAGATGAAACATCGAAGAGATGTGAACAATTTGCAATCTAATATTTTGCCGTGTGATGGACATCAGAACCGATTAGGTGTGGAAGCGACTCTACGCAATAGGTGGTCAGGATGGGCGAACGGTCCAAGGCGCTGCGTTCAGGTCGCAATCCTCATTGGAGCCCTGGGTTAGAATCCCACCCCTGCCAATTTTAAAATTATTCACAGTTTTCCTTCTGCTAGGTTTCTTGACATCTATTCACCGTTCTTCAAAACGATCACAACCCCATCTCGCATAATGTTTGCACGATCTATCGCAAGGCTCAACTTTTCACCATTTAACTGACCCTAATTTCCTTTTTTTCTCGCCATTTATCAATGGCGGTGCTTAACGAACTCAAAGGAGGAACACGAATTGGTTAACTGGACAAATGCAACACAACGATCCAACATCTACAGGCTATGCAACGCCCTGTCCGCATACCGCCTTCTCCATAACACCCCCGAGCTGTTATCGGCACAAACCCACCTCACCCCTCCAGTGGATATTGTCCCTACAACTGCAGAAGATCCAACCCTTGCCCATTATCTCCTTCACCTTTAACCACGCACTGAAACATCACTATCAGAAAAAGCAGAGATACATAGAAAACTAGACATAGAGAATAGGTGCCGAAGTAGGCCATTCGGCCCTTCGAGCCTGCACTGCCATTCAATATGATCATGGCTGATCATCCAACTCGGTATCCTGTACCTGCCTTCTCTCCATACCCCCTGATCCCATTAGCCACAAGGGCCACATCTAACTCCCTCATAAATATAGCCAACGAACTGGCCTCAACTACCTTCTGTGGCAGGGAATTCCACAGATTCACCACTCTCTGTGTGAAAAATGATTTTCTCATTTCGGTCCTCAATGACTTCCCCCTTATCCTAAATAGTGACCCCCTTGTCCTGGACTTCCCCAACATCGGGAACATTCTTCCTGCATCTAGCCTGCCCAACCTCTTAAGAATGTTGTATGTCTCTGTGAGGTCCCCCCTCAATATTCTAAATTCCAGCGAGTACAAGCCGAGTCTATTCAGTCTTTCTTCATATGGAAGTCATGCCATCCCAGGAATCAGTCTGGTGAATCTTCTCTGTGCCCCCTCTAGGGCAGGATTGTCTTTCATCAGATTATGAGACCAAAAATGTACGCAATACTCCAGGTGTGGCCTCACCAAGACCCTGTACAACTGCAGTAGAACCTCCCTGCTCTTGTACTCAAATCCTTTTGCTATGAATGCCAACATACCATTCGCTTTCCTCACAGCCTGCTGCACCTGAATGCCTACTTTCAATGACTGGTGTACCATGTCACCCAGGTCTCGTTGCATCTCCCCTTTTCCTAATCGGTCACCATTCAAATAATAGTCTGCTTTGTACCTGTTATAAATGTGATGCATGCACTTCGTCCAACGTGGTCTACTACATTCCACGCCTGCCCTGAAGTAAACATGCAGGTGTAGACAATAGACAATAGACAATAGGTGCAGGAGGAGGCCATTCAGCGTTTAGAGCCAGCACCGCCATTCAATGTGAACATGACTGATCACCCCCCATCAGTACCTCGTTCCTGCCTCCTCCCCATATCCCTTGACTCCGCTATTTTTATGAGCCCCATCTAGCTCTCTCTTGAAAGCATCCAGATAACCCGCCGGCACCGCCCTCTGAGGCAGAGAATTCCACAGACTCCCCACTTTCTTTGAGAAAAAGTGTGTCCTCGTCTCCGTTCTAAATGGCTTGCTCTTTATACTTAAAATGTGGCCATTTTCTGGACTTCCTCAACATCGGGAACATGTTTCCTGCCTGTAGCGTGTCCAATGCCTTAACAATGATATATGTTTCCATGAGATCTCCTCTCATCCTTCTGAACGCCAGAGTGTACAAGCCCAGCTGCTCCATTCTCTCATCATATGTCAGTTCCGCCATCCCTGGAATTTACATTGTAAACCTAGGCTTCACTCCCTCAATAGCATGAATGTCCTTCGTCTAATTAGCGCACAAAACTGCGCACAATACTCCAGGTGTGGACTCACTAGTGCTTTGTACAACAGCAGGACCTCTTTCTCCTATATTATATTCTTGTTGTTATAAAGGCCAACATGCCATTCGCTTTCTTCACTGCCTGCTGTACCTGCATGCTTACTTTCATAGACAGATATGCAAGGACCCCCAGATCCCGTTGTACTTCCCCTTTTCCCAACTTGATGCCATTTAGATAGTAATCTGCCTTCCTGTTTTTGCTACCAAAGTGGACAACCTCACATTTATCCGCATTGAACTTTATCTGCCAAGCATCTGGCCACTCCTCAAACTTGTCCAAGTCACCCTGAATTCTCATAGTATGATCCTCACAGTTCACACTGCCACCCAGCTTGGTGTCATCTGCAAATTTGCACATTTTACTTTGAATCCCTTCATCCAAATCATTGATGTATATTGTAAATAGTTGCGGTCCCAGCACCGAGCCTTGTGGATCGCCACTAGTCACTGCCTGCCATTGAGAAAGTGATCCGTTAACCCCTAGTATTTGTTTTCCGTCTGCCAACCACTTCCCTATCTATGTCAGCACTCTTAATATTGGGCAGTAAATACAGCTAATGGCATATTGCCTTTCATTGCTAGACGATGTGAGTTTAGGAGCAAGGAGGACCAATTGCATTTGTACAGGGCCATGGTGATACCGCACACGGAATATTGTTTATAATTTTGGTCTCCCAATTTGAGGAAGTATATTATTCCTATTGAGGGAGTGCAGCGTAGGTTCACCAGGTTAATCCCGTGATGGCGGGACAGCCATATAATGAAAGAATGGGTCGACTGGGCTTGTAATAATTGGAATTGGGAAGGATTGGTGGTCTTATCGAATAATGTTCTAATTTTTAAAGGATTGGACAGGTTAGATGCAGAAAACATGTTCCCGACATTGGGGAAGTCCAGAATCAGGGGGAGTGACAATTTACGTATAAGGGGTAGGACATTTGGAACTGAGAAGAGGAAAATAATTTTCTGCCAGACCAGTGAATTTGTGGAATTCTCTGCCTCAGAAGGCAATGGAGTCGATACATTCAAAAGTGGGTTAGATAGGGCTCTTAGGGCCAATCGAGTCATTTGATATGGGGAGGAGACAGAAACTGTGTGCTAATTGTGGATATTCAGCCATGATCTCATTGAATGGCAGTGCCGGCTCGAAGGGCCTAATTGCCTACTCCTGTCTCCAATTGTCTATGTATCTATTTATCTATGGACATTTGTTTAGAGTCCATTTGCTCCGGAAAAGATTCCTCCAGTGACAAAATTTCTCTCCGAAAGATTGAATGTCGTAGGATGGACTAGAAACGGTTGCGTTTAGAGTGAATCCACGGAGAGCTATCCAAACAATGGAAACCATACACGAATGAGTAGTAGTTTCGTTGCAGTAGATGAGCAAGTTGTATTATCAAACGCGCCAACAAACGGCTAAAGGTCTCATTCCGCAATGGGATATTCAATTTGAACCTTGTAAGTTACATACATTCCATCCAACCAGAAATCACGAGGGAAATGCGTTTACACCTTTTCTGCCTTTGCGAGTAATCGGCATGTAAACGTAATTAGAAAGAACCATTATGTTCCCAAAACAAGACACTATGCATCAGAATTGGGAATGTATCATAAATCGAGAAAATATGACTAAATAGTGTAAAGTGGAAAATGTGCACGTCATTACGTTTGTCGCATTGCGCACCGACTGACTGGCGGGCGCGCTACTCCTTCCAGCGGTATGTTTTAAACTTGGAAGGTAAGTTTAAACTTATTTCTAGGGTTGTTTTTTTGTATTGCTGGAAGCTCTTTACAGAGTTTGCCGGTTGGATTCGGGGCGAAGTCCGGACCGGCCGCAGGGGACAATTTATGGACCGCGGGGAACTCCAGTCACGGACCATAGGAAATCCCGGTCATGACCTCGGGGAGACCCGGGAACGGACCGCGGGGAACCCGTTACGGAGACCGCGGAAATGCGAGTAGCGGGCGGCGTCGAAATCGCCTTTCGGGTCGCTGGCGGTGGAGCCAGCGGCTTCAGAATGGTGCCGGTAGCACCTAGGCAACCCCGTTTGGAGAGTTAGCCTCTGAATTATATCTCCCTCGCTGCGAAAGGGAGCATAGGGAAGATGCCCGTTCATTCAAACAAGTCCCGCCACGAGCGCCTAGGCAACCCCGCTTGGAGGGTTAGCCACAAAATTATATCTCCTTCTCTGAAGAGGGGAGCGTAGGGAAGATGCACTTTAACTCAAACGAGTCAGGCCTGGAGGAGGAAAGGATCCCCTCCTTCATGGGTAACGTTTTCTCACATGGAGCACTTGATGTCAGGACTTTCATATGAGGAAAGATTGGATAGACTCGGCTTGTACTCGCTGGAATTTAGAAGATTGAGGGGGGATCTTATAGAAACGTACAAAATTCTTAAGGGGTTGGACAAGCTAGATGCTGGAAGATTGTTCCAGATGTTGGGGGAGTCCAGAACAAGGGATCACAGTCTAAGGATAAGGGGGAATTCCTTTAGGACCGAAATGAGGAAAACATTCTTTACACAGAGAGTGGTGAGTCTCTGGAATTCTCTGCCACAGAAGGTAGTTGAGGCCAGTTCATTGGCTATATTTAAGAGGGCGTTAGATGTGGCACTTGTGGCTAAAGGGATCAGGGGTATGGAGAGAAGGCAGGTACGGGATACTGAGTTGGATGATCAGCCATGATCACATTGAATGGCGGTGCAGGCTCGAAGGGCCGAATGGCCTACTCCTGCACCTATTTTCTATGTTTCTATGTTTCTATGATAGAGAGGTGCTCCACAATGATATACTCCAAAGGAGGGAGTTATCAACCCGGGTATTATGGAGAAAGCGCAGGCAGCGCCACCTGTTTCAGGGCTGCACAATGTCTCCCTCTCTGAGGAAGGGAGCATTCAGGGCCAGTGTTCCGTCTGACCCTGAGAAAAAAGCCTGCTATTGGTCCGCTGGAGGTACCATGTCAGCGCAAGTGTCCTCAGGGGCTTGCGGCAGCACCTGTTTTCAGGGCTGCCTACGAATCTCCCTCTCTGTGGAGGGGAGTGTGTGTGGTCAGTATGTTACTGACTCCAAATTCGAAGTATGTCCGTGGAACATACTGGCGCCCATGCATATGGCTCCAAAGTAATTCTCGCAAACAAAAGGGTTACTGCCGTGGGCAGAAAACCCGGAAGGGGCCAGAGTTCCCCTCACGGCCGGCAGTAAACAGCGCTATCAGGGGTGACATTGGAGAACATAACCCACACACCCTACCAGTTCTACTCTTCAATCAAGGACCGGAAAAGTACCCAAATCAGGGGCCCTTGGGCTTGCCATAAGGCCACCGGTAACCATGGAGGTAGATGGGTCTGGTTCTTCCAAAATATGCGGCATGTCGACCACTTATAAGTTGGTGATATTTACGCTTGTTTTCTGTCAAAATGACAATGATAAGATTCAGAATCATTGCTAACATGTGAGAGTCAAATATTATGGCCAGAGTTGTCTTTTCGAGGCAGGCTCAGTATTATGGCCAGGATAACCTTTCGATACAAGCTGCTGGAAGCTGGCCAGAGTTGTCATTCAAGGCAGGCACGGAATTATGGCAGGTGTGGCCTGTTCATTGTGAAAGATGGAGGATTTCGGTTTATGCTTGATTTAACGTGCATGTACAACATAGATTTGCAGTATAGACCTGACTAACAAATTTATTTCCTTAGGATCTTTATAGAAACATAGAAAAATAGGTCTTTATTCTCTGGAGCGCAGAAGGTTAAGGGGGGACTTGATAGAGGTCTTTAAAATGATGAGAGGGATAGACAGAGTTGATGTTGACAAGCTTTTCCCTTTGAGAATAGGGAAGATTCAAACAAGAGGAATGACTTTAGGATTAAGGCACAGAGGTTTAGGGATAACATGAGGGGAAACTTCTTTACTCAGAGAGTGGTAGTGGTGTGGAATGAGCTTCCAGTGGAAGTGGTGGCGGCAGGTTCGTTGGTATCATTTAAAAATAAATTGGATAGGCATATGGATGAGAAGGGTATGGAGGGTTATGGTATGAGTCCGGGCAGGTGGGACTAAGGGAAAAAAGTTGTTCGGCACGGACTGGAAGGGCCGAGATGGCCTGTTTCCGTGCTGTAATTGTTATATGGTTATATGGTTATAGATGTGTGGGTGCGGGAGTGGGTCATTCGGCCCTTCGAGCCTGCACCGCCGTTCAGTGTGATCATGGGTATTGCCAGTGGATTTGCCACGACTGTCTTCTGTGGCAGGGAATAGTAAGATTGAAAGAGAACTTACCAGTTCGAAGGTTGATCTTTATTTCGTGAGGAGTTGCGGTGAGGGATTTCGTGAAGAGCCCGCCGGCACGCATGCGCGACATTCTTCAAAGTAGCGGTGTGGAATCACAGAAACAACAACAGAAATGACTTGGCATAGTAAGACTGAAGAGACTCTAATTACCAGTTGAGTATGATCGAGGGTTGGGAGCGGAGGGCACGAAATCCCTCACCGCAACTCCTCATGAAATAAAGATCAACCTTCGAACTGGTAAGTTCTCGTTCAATCTTACTATTTCATTTCGGAGTCACGTGAGTGACTTCGTGAAGACTTCAAAGCTCTGTGATTCCACGCCCTGGACCACGTCCATGCTGTCACACACCACTTATGAGGATGGATAGGAGTAATCAACTTTCCAGACTGCTTGTACTAAAAGACAAGAGCAACATAGGTTAACAACAAAGGAAAACCCCTTATTCGGGGACATCTCCACGTTCTTGACCTGCATTCAGCACGGCCTCCGCGAACTGTAGAGGAGCGGCAACAGATGCATTGTAGAACCGCTGGAAGGTGGCGTCGTTCGCCATCCTACTGAGGCAAGAATATGGTCCATGGGCACCTCCATGACCCTTGCCGCCGACGTTGATGCATGCCCTGGTGGAATGGGATTTGAAGATATTAGTGGCAACACGTGACTTACCCAAGACGATCCTGAGCTACCTGGATATCGTCTGGACCGTCACTCTATTGTGAGGGTTCTCCATTCCTTCAGTTTTCTCGCCACTTTCACAAAGTGACGGATATGGGCGGCTAAACATAGCCGTGCATCAGCGGGGTATGCCAGGAACTTCAGCTGCAGCCCTGTGCACCCAGGTCTATGCTGCTTGAGTAGCTCGTCTATGACGAAGACTACTTCCGCAGGGGTAGAGATCATCCTGTCGATCTGGATTGTGCGGAGTGTCGGTACCCTCTGCGCTGAAGTCAGTGCCAGTAACATCACCAGCTTCAGGATGCGTTTGTCCAGTTCCAGGACCCCCATGGGCGACCACGTCCTGAGCAGGGTGAGTATTTCCCCGATATCCCAGGTGATATTATAGCGTGGTCTAAGCGGATTCGAATTGAATATTTCCCGCATGAGTCTGGACACCAGCCTGTTGGATCCTACCTTAATATTGAGGTAGAATGACAGCGCACCTGAGGCGCTGTTGATGGCACTGTAGCTCAGGTGTTCATTATGATGCAACCCCGTCAGAATTCCAATACGTCGGTCATGGTTACAGCGTCGTAGGTAATATGGGAGCGGCCGCAGTAGGTTTCCCATTTCCGGATGTGAGAGAGGTATTGCCGCCTGGTGAACTCCCAGCATGACGCTCCGATGGTATCCATGGTTCTAGATGATATGCCATACCGCAGTAATGGCCTGTGCAGAACCTCCAAGCCAACAAGTTTAGATGACTGTGGCAGGGATGTGGTCCCCCTGAGACAGGGTTTGTACCAATTATGGGCAACCCTCGAAGAGGACCCAAGGTTGACTGATCATATCAAGGACCACCGGATACCATGGCTGCGTAGGCCAGTCGGGAATGATAAGAATGCCCTTAGCAGCATTTGTCTGGATTACCCGCAACACCCGACTGATGAGGCAAAATTGAGGAAAGGCATAGAAACCCATTTCCCTCAGTCCAGCGAGACGCATCCGTCGCCCCAGGATCGGGTCCCACAAACGTATGTTGGTACCTGATGGTTCAACCGTGACGCCAAGAGGTCGATATCCGGTTCACCAAATTTGGCAGTAATTTTAGCGGATATTTGGAGATTCATCATCCACTTGATGTGTTCATAGAACTTGCGTGACCTGATGTCCCCCACTGTATAGAGCTCACCTGGGAAACAGGTAGCTGAAATCCAAATAGTCCGTCGAACACACCAGAGCCAAATTATATTTGTCAATTCATCACATGAAAGTGACCTGGTACCGCCCATATGGTTTAGATATGCCACCGCAGTGGTATTATTCATTTGGAGACGGACATGAGCATGAGTAAGGCTAGAACAAGAAGCTCGAAGACCGTGAAATACTCCCAGCATCTCCAAATAGTTTATCCCTTGTGACAACAAGAAGGTAAATTCAAGGGTGTCCCATCTGCGCTCACAACTGGAGCAGTTGTCCATAGCACCCCGGACATGGGAGCTTGCGTCTGTTTGTAAGTATACCATCGGATTGGCCAAAATGATGGATTTAAGTGAGACATAAATATTGTCAATCCTCCATTGTAACGCAATCTGTGCCTTGCAAGGCAGCTGCATTGGTCTATGGAAATGTCTAGCGTTCAGTTTTAACGCCGAGACCTTGGCGCTCTGCAAATTTGATAATGCAAAGGCCCGTTTTGGGCAGCTGGAAAAAACGCTACAAGCTTGCCAATCACCGTAGTAGTTTGTTGAATTGATGGTATACTGGCCCAGACTAGACCCTAGCATAGTTGGGTGACATCGCCAACCTAGTTAGTTGGTATGGTGGGCCTCACGTGATTGGAATCCACCGTAACCCCAGATACCCTTAACCTGTGAAGGGCAGGACGTTGATTTATCTAGATGTGTAATGAACCCCATTTGCTGAAAAATTTCCACGGGCTGAAACTGCCAGTTCGGCTGATTCCCAATAAGTAGGATATCACCTAGACAGGCCAACACTATGTGATTTTGTCTCCTAGTGTAGCCAGTATTGATTGGAGCAATTTATAAATAATCTAGGGGTGTGTAAGCCCATTTGGCAAAGCTCTGTAGAGCCAGAGCTGATCCATCCAGATAAATGGCAAGAACGTCCTGTGGCATTTCTGAATGGAGACTGAATAGCATGCATCTTTTAATCAATGCATGCCACAAAGGAGCCCCCAGAACCCAAAAACTTAGATGTCTGGAACGTTTCCAGTTTGAAATGGGTATACTCTACAAAAGTATTCAAATGGTGCAAATCAAAAAATAAGTCGACATCCTCCATCCCTCGTTGTGACTGTAAATATTTCAGCGTAGCCTACTGCCGCTTTTTGCTGGACAGTGTAAATTTCGGATCTGCATATGCTGGGATGGAGGGATGTCACCATAGATGAATTCAATCGCATGGCCTTGAATACTTTGTAAGATAAACTCATCAGACGTGATGGGACCGCATGCCCCCGGAAAGAGCCGTAGTTTCCCACCAACATGTGAAGTTCAACATGCAGGGGCATGAAATCCAGACCACCTTACCGTCATGGTTATCGGCGGCCCTTGAGAAGCATGGCCGTATGTGGAGGTGCTGGATTCTGAAAATTGAGGCGGAGCTGGAGTGGAGGCCCTTGCTGGCCTAATGGCAGGGCCTTCCTGGTCGAGAGATGTGACCACATGAGTCCCACCATCGTAGCGTGGTCATCCCGCTCCTGGACCCTCTTGGGGAGGTCTTCCCCGAAAATTTTGATTCTGTTGCAGGAGGAACTCCAACATCCGCTCCATCCTGGCCAACACGCCCCTCGGCCTTAGAACTCGGGCGGACGGAGTCCTCATGTTCTGCTGAACTGCTGGGGCTTCGTCCATCGGTCCGCACCTCGTCGAGGTGAATCCGGTGCCGGAAGTTGTCGCCGGCAGCCGCTGCAGCGCAGCTGAGCGATTCCCGCGCGGGAGGTACACTCAAACGCGTCCTCGGCGGAGCTTGATCCCGCTGCCCCGGAGGGCAAATGCGGCGGGGAGTCGGCACCTTACTTAGCATGGAAACCCGACGCCCGCGCGGGCTTGCCGGCTGCCCACATCATGGACCTTGCCGACGCATGGTCTCGTCCTCCCATCCATGGGGGACTCGGCGACCGTGGCGTATGGGCTCGTTGAAGGGAGGAGCAGTTCGCTGGGCTTTGTGACTGGTTTTAAGGCCTCCAATAGGACCTCCTCCTGGAGCTGATGTTTCTCAGGCTCCTGCTGACGATGGTGAAAACCTCCCTGTGCTCACTGGAGTTGGATGCTTCCTCCCGATGATTCTGTTGCAGGAGGAGTTCCAGTAGCCGCGTCATGCGGCCAATACGCCCTTCACCCTGAACACTCGGGTGGTCGGAGTCCTCCGGCTCAGAAATATTGCCGGGGCTCCTCTCATCGGCCCGCACCTCGTCGAGGTGATCTCGGTGCCGGTAGTTGTCGCTGGCAGCCGCCGAAGCGAAACCGCGCGATTCCCGCGCGGGAGATGTGTTCAACCGCCTCCGTTTGGCGGGAGCTGAAGCCGCTGCCACGGAGGGCAAATGCGGCACGGAGTCGGCACCAGCCGTAGCTTGGAGACCCGACGCCCGCGCGGGCTTGCCGGCTGCCCACGTCGTGGACGTTGCCGACGCATGGTCTCGTCCTCCCATCCATGGGGGACTCGGCGACCGTGGCGGGACCCTACCCAAATGACCCGTCCCGGCGTCGGAGGTTGGGGGGTCGACACTGCCTCACAGTGGACCTGGGTCCCGCCTGTGAACCAGTCCGCAACTCGGCGGCAGGTAATGCCTTAGCCCCAGAAGGGTTAGGCTTGCGGGCTCCTCCCCTCCCCCTACTCGGAGGGCTGAGGGAGAAGGGCCGTGCAGCAGCACGCGAGCCCTAGCCCAGGTGGCCCAACGAGCCCGTTGGCGACCCCGATACGGAAACAGGGTCTACCTGCTCCTCGAGCACTGGAGCTCCTGCTCCTTGAATCAGCACTGGAGCTCCTGCTCCTCGAATCAGCACTGGAGCTCCTGCTCCTCGAATCAGCACTTGAGCTCCTGCTCCTCGACTCAGCACTGGAGCTCCTGCACAGCGGCGGGTCGGGCCATGTAACAACAGGGCTCCCCGACTTCCACGCCTATTTCCCGGCCACGTACCTGTAGGGAGAGAACACACTACACACCCGCCACAACAGGACACCAACTCCTACTGGAGCTCCGGTGTATCGGCGTGTCGGGACCTGTGCCAACAGGGCTCCCCGACTACCACGCCTATTTCCCGGCCCGACTCGCAGGTGAGCCGCTGAGGACGGCTCCGGGATAAGTGGCCGGCGACTCCACTGCACGTTCCTGTAGGGAGAGAACACAATGCCCCCCCCCCCCACAACAGGAAACACCTAGGGGGCTTAGCCTTACCCGAGTCGGCCCTCTGAAGGGCTGGTGGGAAGCCGCGCTCCCCACCAGCCGTCGGCAGCAATGCGTTGCGACGATATGTCGCGCATGCGTGCCGGCGGGCTCTTCAGGAAGTCACTCACGTGACTCCGAAATGAAATTCCAGAGATTCACCACTCTCGGTGTGAACTCTTATGACATGCGTCGATTTCGAAAATGAATTCCATTCAGGTCCCTGTCACAGGGATACCAGGAGACATTTGGAATTTATCTGGATGGGGCAATGATAACAGTCAATGCCTTGTAAATGGGCTACTTCAGCTCCCAGCCCATCTACCAAATTACTAAACCGGTGCTGGGACTGCTCAGTGCTCAAAAACAATTGGTGTGGCTCATCTGGATGATATGCGCAAGGTTGGGTTGCCAAAATCAACTGTTTCAGCCGCAACTATATTTGAGAAATTGAGGTCCTCATCCATCCAGTTACTTTAAGTTGATACCAACTATAATTATTGATTATTCTGGTTTATCTTTAACTATACATTTATCTGTGACTCTGCTGCAAGAGATTGAAATCAATAGGAGCCTGTAACAACCTTGTTTTCAAGCTGTCTTCTATTCATCAATTGTAATTGGCAATATAGCAGCTATGTTTCAGCTGTATGTTTGGGCCTTTGCATTATCAGGCCCTATAACGGGCAAAGGAGTAACCTTTTCAGTGCCATATAGGTCGTTATTAACATAATGACCTATCCTATTACGAGCTGAAGCTATCACAGTCAAAATGGTGGACGAACTATATTCAACATTGCTCCTGTACTTTTGCTCAGTAACTCTTCAATTATATTACAAACTGATACTAGTTCTAAAAGGTGAAAACATTATGATGAGCATATATAGTTACGGATGCAGATGGGTTTTGCATGAGTTAACTCTTTTCAGTTATATGGTATCAACTACCTATAAGACACTAGCTGTATTCTGTGAGTTGAACGTTTGTTCGAATATGCATGATCTGCATGCTCAATTAACAGTTGATGCTCTGTGGCGGTGGCATGTTAATCACATGGGTGAAGTCAAGTTGCATGTCCAGTGATAATTTACCTAACCTCATTTGACGGTGGTGTAACATCATCAAGAAAGCGAATGCTATGTTAGCTTTCATTGCAAAAGGATTTGAGTAGAGGAGCAGGGAGGTTCTACTTCAGTTGTATGTGGTCTTGGTGAGACCACACCTGGAGTATTGCGTACAGTTCTGGTCTCCAAATCTGAGGAAGAACATTATTGCCATAGAGGGAGTGCAGAGAAGGTTCACCAGACTGATTCCTGGGATGTCAGGACTGTCTTATGAAGAAAGACTGGATAGACTCGGTTTATATTCTCTAGAATTTAGGAGATTGAGAGGGGATCTAATAGAAACTTACAAAATTCTTAAGGGGTTGGACAGGCTAGATGCAGGAAGATTGTTCCCGATGTTCGGGAGGTCCAGGACAAGGGGTCACAGCTTAAGGATAAGGGGGAAATCCTTTAGGACCGAGATGAGAAGGACTTTTTTCACACACAGAGTGGTGGGTCTCTGGAACTCTCTGCCACAGAGGGTAGTTGAGGACAGTTCATTGGCTATATTTAAGAGGGAGTTAGATGTGGCCCTTGTGGCTAAGGGGATCAGACGGTATGGAGAGAAGGCATGTACGGGATACTGAGTTGGAGGATAAGCCATGATCATATTGAATAGCGGTGCACCTAGCCTATCCAAGTCACCTTGCAGCCTCCTAGCATCCTCGACACAGCTAACACTGCCCCCCAGCTTCGTGTCATCCGCAAACTTCGAGATGTTGCATGTAATTCCCTCATCCAAATCATTAATTTATATTGTAAATAGCTGGGAACCCAGCAATGAGCTTGCGGCACCCCACTAGTCACTGCCTGCCATCCTGAAAAGGCGTTCATTCCTACACTTTGCTTACTGTCTGCCAGCCAGTTCTCTATCCACATCAATACTGAACCGCCAATACCGTGTGCTTTAAGTTTGTATACTAATCTCTTGTGTGGGACCTTGGCGAAAGCCATCTGAAAGTCCAGATATAACACATCCACAGCTTCTCCCTTATCCACTCCTCTAGGTACATCCTCAAAAAATTCTATAAGATTCGTCAGACATAATTTACCTTTCGTAAATATATGCTTACTTCGTCCAATGATTTCACCAGTTTCCAAATACGCTGCTATCCCATCTTTAATAACTAGCAGTGTCCCCACTACCGATGTTAGACTAACAGGTATGTAATTCCCCGTTTTCTCTCTCCCGCCTTTTTAAAAATGTGGGGTTACATTAGCTTTTCAGCTGTGAATTTAGCTGTTACATTTTTTCACACAGAGAGTGGTGGGTCTCTGGAACTCTCTGCCACAGAGGGTAGTTGAGGCCAGTTCATTGGCTATATTTAAGAGGGAGTTAGATGTGGCCCTTGTGGCTAAGTTGATCAGAGGGTATGGAGAGAAGGCAGGTACGGGATACTGAGTTGGATGATCAGCCATGATCATATTGAATGGCGGTGCAGGCTCGAAGGGCGGAATGGCCTACTCCTGCACCTAATTTCTATGTATCTATGTAGCTACACTCCAGTCAACTACTCCAGAATCTAAAGGGCTTAGAAAAATTATCACTGAGGCATCCACTATTTCTGGGGCTACTTCCTTAAATACCCTGGGATGCAGCCTTTCTGGCCCTGGGGATTTATCGGCCTTTAATCTATTCAATTTACCTAACACCACTTGCCGATTAACCTGGATTTCGCTCAGTTCCTCCATCTCATTTGACCCGCGATCCCCTGCTATTTACGGCAAATTATTTATGTATTCCTTAGTGAAGACAGAACCAAAGTAGTTATTCAATTGGTCTGCCATGTCCTTGTTCCCCGTGATCACTTCACCTGCATCTGACTGCAAGGGACCTACATTTGGTTTAACTAATCTTTTCCGCTTCACATATCGATAAACATTTTGCAGTCAGTTATTATGTTTCATGCCAGTTTTCTTTCATAATCCAGTTTTCCCTTTCCTAATTATGCCCTTTGTCCTCCTCTGTTGGACTCTTAATGTTTTCTCTGGCTAATTTGTACGCTTCATCTTTTGCTTTGATACTATCCCTGATTTCCCTTGTAATCCACGAATGCACTATCTTCCCTGATTTATTATTTTGCCATATTTCCGTCTTTATTCCTTTGCCATTCGGTGATGAACAATTGTTGTAGTTCATCCATGCAGTCTTTAAATGCCTTCCATTGCATATGCACCGTCAACCCTTCAAGAATCAATTGCCAGTCTATCTTGGCCAATTCACGTCTCATACCCTCAAAGTTACCTTGCTTTAAGTTCAGGACCCGTGTTTCTGAATTAACAATGTCACTCTCCATCCTAATGAAGAGCTCAACCATATTATGGTCACTCTTGCCCAAGGAGCCACGCACAACAAGACTGCTAACTAACCCTTCTTCATTACTCAATACCCAGTCTAGAATAGCCTGTTCTCTCGTTGGTTCCTCTACTCGTTGGTTTAGAAAACTATCCCGCATACATTCCAAGAAATCCTCTTCCTCAGCCCCCCTGCCAATATTTTCCTCTACCCATTAAGTCGTTACCTTAAAATTGATGGTGTCTGGTCTTTGACATTGTCATCACTAGAAAATGGCTCTGACTTGATGTTTACCCATTCTATGTTTCTCAAATTGTTTAATACTTTAAGTAGGCATCTACCACAGACTCCAGCGATCCAGAGAAATCAGCCGAAGTTTGACCAATCCATCCTCGCAGATACTACAACAAAATCCTGACAGCATTCTGTTAAACCAGTGCACACCCATTACAAAGACTTTCCGTCGTCTTGTAATGGGACGACCAGAACTGCACACGATATTCAAAATGTGGCCTAATCAAAGTTATATTCAGCTGCATCATAACTTCCTGACAATTACACTGAATGCCGCGAAGAAAGAAGGCAGGCATAGTATAGTTTTACACTCTTTGTTTTTTTAATTTAGTTTAGTTTAGAGCTACAGCGCTGAAACAGGCCCTTCGGCCCATGGGGCCCGCGCCGACCAGCGATCCCCGCACATTAACGCTATCCTACACACACTAGGGAAAATTTTACATTTATCAAGCCAATTAGCCTAAAACATGTACGTCTTTGGAATAGAAACATAGAAACAGAGAAAATAGCAGGAGGAGGCCATTCGGTCCTTTGAGCCAGCGCCGCCATTCATTGTGATCATGGCTGATCGTCCCAAATCAATAACCCGTGACTGCCTTCTTCCCATATCCCTTCATTCCACCAGCCCCTAGAGGTCTATCTAACCCTCTCTTGAATCCATCCAGTGATTTGGCCTCCACTGCCTTCTGTGGCAAGGAATTCCACAAATTCACACCTCTGGGTGAAAAGTTTTTTCGCACCTCAGTCTTAAATGGCCTCCCCTTTATTCTAAGACTGGGGCCCTTGGTTCTGGACTCGCCCAACATTGGGAACATTTTCCCTGCACCTAGCTTCTCAAGGCCTTTTATAATTTATATGTTTCTCTAAGATCACCCCTCATCCTTCTAAACTTTAGTGAATACAAGCCTAGTCTTTTCAATCTTTCCTTATATGACAGTCCCGCCATCACATGAATTTCGTGAACCTACGCTGCATTGCCTCAATCACAACGATGCCCTTCCTCAAATTAGAAGCCAAAATTGAACACAATACTGTAGATGTTGTCTTATCAGAGCCTTATACAACTGCAGAAGGAACTCTTTACTCCAATATTGAAATCCTCTTGTTATGGAGGCCAACATTTCATTAGTTTTCTTCACTGTCTGCTGGACCTGCACGACACCTTTCTGTGACTGGTGTACAACGACACCCAGGTCTCCCTGCACCTCCCCCTTACCTAACCTAACCTCATTGAGATAATAATCTGCCCCCTTGATTTTGCCGCCAAAGTGGATAACCTCAAAAGTATCTATACTATACTGCATCTGCCACGCATCTGCCCACTCACTCAACCTATCCAGGTTACCCTGCAACCTCCTAAACATCCACTTCACAGTTCACACTGTCACCCAGCTTCGTGTCATCCGCAAACTCGCTAGTGTTGCTCCTAATTCCCTCTTCCAAATAATTTATATATATGGTAAAAGGTTGCGGCCCCAACACCGAGCCTTGCGACCCTCCACTCACCACTGCCTGCCATTGTGAAAATGACACGTTCACACCTAATCTTTGCTTTATGTCTGCCAACCAATTTTCTATCCATGTCAACACCCTACCGCCAATACCATGTGCTCTAATTTCAGTCACCAGTCTCCCGTGCGGGACCTTATCAAAGGATTTCTGAAAGTCTAGATGCACTATATCCACTGCCTCCTCTTCATCCATTGTACTTGTCACATCGTCAAAAAATTCCAGAAGGCTAGTCAAGCATGATTTCCCTTTCATAAATCCATGTTGACTGGGACTAATCCCTTTACTGCGATCAACATGCCCCATTATTTCCTTTTTAATAATTGACTCCAGCATATTTCCCACCACCGAAGTCAAGCTAAATGGTCTGTAATTCCCCGTTTTCTCTCTCGCTCCTTTCATGAAAGTGGGATAACATCAGCTATCCTCCAATCCACAGCAACTGATCCTGAATCTATTGAACAATTGAAAATAATCACCAATGCGTCAAATATTTCCATAGCCACCTCCCGGAGGACCCTGTAATGCAGACCTTATGGCCCATGGGGATTTATCATCCTTAATTCCCACTAGCTTACCCAATATTATTTCTCGCCGAATGAAAATATATTTCAGTTCCTATAACCCCTTAGATCCTCTGTCGTCAAGTACATCTGGGAAATTATTTGTGTCTTCCTTAATGAAGACAGATCCGAAGTACCTGTTCAACTCTTCTGCTATTTCTTTGTTACTCATAATAATTTCACCCGTCTTTGCCTTCAAGGGACCCACATTTGACTTTGCTACTCTTTTTCCCTTAACATATCTAATGATCCTTTTACTGTCCTTCTTTTTATTCCTGGCGAGCTTTCCATCGTACTTCAACTTTTCAGCCCGTATTGTCCGTTTTGTTTCATTCTGTTGTCCGATTAAAGTTTCCCGATCCTCTGGCTTCCGGCTACTCACTGCAGTGTTATACTTCTTTTTTTTTAGTTTTATTCTATCCCTATCTTCTCTTGTCAGCCACGGTTGCCTCCTACTCCCCTTAGAATATGTCTTCCTTTTTGGAATGGAATGATCCTGCGTCTTCCGGATAATTGCCAGAAATTATTGCTGTTCCACCGTCATTGCAGCTAGGTTCCCTTTCCTGTATACCGTGACCAGCTCCTCTCTCAGGCCTTCATAGTCCCATTTGTTCAACTGCATCACTGCCACTTCCTATTTAACTTTCTCCATCTCAAATTGCATATTAAAAGAAATCATAGTATGATCACTACCTCCAAGCGGTTCCCTTACCTCGAGTTCTCTTTATCAAATCTGGTTCATTAGACAACTCTAAATCCAGAATTGCATTGTCTCTGGTCGGCTCCATTACAGTACTCTGCCTGTCCTTTCTATGCGATGTATAACCCTGAATATTAAAGTCCCAGGCCCGATCCTCCTGCAGCCATGTCTCAGTAATCCCCACAATGTCATATCTACCAATCTCTAACTGAGCCTCAAGCTCATCTACTTTATTTCAAATACTTCGCCTATTCATACACAATATTTTACTTCCTTACGCATCTCACATTTCACATCGATCCTTATTACACTTGGCTATACTCTCCTATTCGTTTGTGAGCTTTCTTTCCCGTTATTTATGTGGTCATTATTTATCCCTTTACGCTCTTTCCCTTTAACTCCTTCCTTGACTTTCCCATTTAACAGCCCCCTCCCCTTATTTAGTTTAAAACCACCCGTGTAGCAGCGGCAAACCTGCCTTCCAGAATGCTGGTCCCCCACCTGTTAAGGTGCAATCCGTCCCTATTGTATAGTTCCCCCTTACTCCAAAAGAGATCCCAGTGGTCTAAGAACCCAAATCCCTGCCCCCTGCACCAGTTCCTCAGCTACACATTCAGGACATGTATCTCCCTGTTCCTGTTCTCGGCAGCACGAGGAACTGGAAACAGACCGGTGATAACCACCCTGGAGGTCTTGATTTTTAGCATTTTTTCGAGCTAAAGTCACGCTGCAGATGTGTCACCCCCTTCTTTCCGACATCGTTTGTTCCGACATGCACTAGCACTTGCGGCTGTTCACGTTCACTTTTGAGGATATTCTGCACTCTATCCGTGACATCCTGGATCCTGGCACCAGGGAGGCAGCACGCCATCCTCGAATCCCGTCTGTTGCCGCAGAAACCCCTGTTCGTGCTTCTCACAATGTAGTCTCCAAAATATCACGGCGTTGCCTGACGTCGGCCTCTTTGGTTTTGGCTCAACGTGCTGTTCAGTGCGTTTTTGCTTCGCAACCCGGTCCGCCGCTCAGTGTTTTAACGTCTTCTGTCCCGTCCGCGTCCAAGTGGGTGAACCAGTTATCAAGGGGTACAACACCCGGAGACCTTTGCGTTCCATGTGTCCTTCCCTTTCTCACCGTCACCCACCTTCTCCCTTCCAGTACCTTACGTGTAACAATCTTACTGTAGGACTTGTCGAGTGTGGGAGGAAACCGAAGATATCGGAGAAAAATCACGCAGGTCACGGGGAGAACGTACAAATTCCGTACAGACAGCGCCAGTGATCAGGATAGATCCCGGGTATCCAGCGCGGCAATCGCTGTAAGGCAGCAACTTCGCCGCTGCTCCAACCTGCCGCTTGCGTTGCAACTTCAGGGCGCTATGGTCCTGGACTCCAAGATTCCTCTGCACGTCATGCAGTGCAGGGTCTTGCCGTCATCCCCGTAAATTTGACCATCTAATCAGAATCAGAATCGTACTTTATTCGCCAAGTATATTTTGCAACGTACGAGGAATTTCGATTGCTGGGTCAGTCATACAAATAAAAACAACAGGTCACTCAAAAACACATTTCAACATGAACATCCACTCCTACACATTCTTCAGTTGGAATGAAGGCGAAATAAAGTTCAAGTCACTTCCCTTAGTTATTCCTCGGTCGTGGGCATCGAGCCCCCGGCGTCGGGACGATCATGACTCCGGCAGCCGGCGTAGTTCGTGCCCTCTGCATCGAGGCGATCAGCTCCAACATCCGGGGTATGTCAGCTCCCCCGCGCTGGACGATCGAACCTTGCGTGGGGGCGAGTCGAACCTTCTGCGACGTTGGAGTTCCTGATCATTCCCTCCCGAGATTGCGAGATCTTGATGGTAAAGTCCGCTGTAAAGGCTGAGGAGAGGAGGCTACGCAAACGCTGGAGAGAGAGTGAGACGAAAGAAGGAGATGTCAGGCAAGCTGATTCACTGTGATGCTTGCAGTATGTGAGAGGTCAATGACACTGCTGGTGTCTCTGGCTGCTACAAATGTGAGAAGTGTATCCAGGTGCAGCTCCTGAAGGACCGTGTTGGGGAACTGGAGAAGCAAGTGGATGACGTCAGGTTCGTCCGAGAAACGGAGTCGTTCCTCGACGAGTCATACATAAGATTGTTACACTTAAGATACTGGAAGAGAGAAGGTGGGTGACGGTGAGAAAGGGGTCGCCGGGTGTTTTACATCATGTGAGCAGGTTCACCAACTTAGAAGCTGTCGCGACAGAAGACTTTATCACACTGAGCGGCTTGCGAAGCAAAAAGGGCTGTTGAGCCAAAACCAAAGAGGCCTATGTCAGGCAACGCCCTTGTAGTAGGAGACTCCATTGTGAGTGGTACGGACAGGGGTTTCTGCAGGAACAGACGGGATTCGAGGATGGTGTGCTGCCTTCCTGGTGCCAGGATACAGGATCTCTCGGACAGACTGCAGAAAATCCGCATGGGCGATCGTCGAGGATAGAGTTAAAGGGAAAGAGAGTAAAGTGAAGGTTAATGACCCAAGAATTAACCGGAAAGGAAGCTCACAAAGGGATAGGAGAGTATGGCCAAGTGTAATAGGGATCGAAGTGAAAGGTGATCGAAGTGAAAGGTAAGGAATTAAAAGGTTAACATTATTGTATATTAATGCGCGAAGTATGAGAAGTAAAGTAGATGAGCTTGAGGCTCAGTTAGAGGTTGGTAGATACGACTCGAGGGATTACTGATACGTGGCTGCAAGAGGATCGGCCCTGGGAACCTAACATCCATGGTTATACATCCTATAGAAAGGACAGGCAGGTGGGCAGAGGAAGGGGGGGGGGTTACCTCTGCTGGTGAGGAATGGAATTCAGTCCCTTGCGAGGGAAGACATGGGAACTGACGAGGTAGAGTCACTGTGGATTGAGTTGAGGAATTGTAAACGCAAGAAGACGCTAATTGGTGTCATCTACAGACTCCCAAATATTAGTCTGGATGTAGCGTGTAAGTTGCAGCAGGAGTTAAAACTGGCATGTAACAAAGGTAATGCCACTGTGGTGATGTGGGATTTCAATATGCATGTAGACTGGGAAAATCAGGTTGGTTCAGGACCCCAAGAAAGAGAGTTTGCACAATGCCTCCAAGCTGGATTCTTACAGTAGCTTGTAATTCTGGATTTAGCGTTGACCAATGAACTAAATATGATAAGAGAACTAGAGGTTATAGATCCACTTGGAGATAGTGATCACAATGTGATTAGTTTTAATCTGCAATTTCAGAAGGAGAAAGTTAAATCGGAAGTGTCAGCGATGCAGTTGAACAAAGGGGACTATGCAGGCATCAGAGGGAAGCTGGCCAAGGCAGACTGGCACGGGATCCCAGCAGGAATGACGGTGGAAAAGTGATAGCAGGAATTTCTGGGAATAATCCGGAAGACGCAGGATCATTTCATTGCAAAAAGGAAGACAGATTCTAAGGGGAGTAGGAGGCAACCGTGGCTGACAAGAGAAGTTAGGGATAGAATAAAACTAAAAGAAAACACAGCAAAGAGTAGCCGGAAGCCAGAGGATTGGGAAACATTCATAGGACAACAGCAGGGGGGAAAAACGGGCAATACGGGCTGAAAAGATGAAGTACGAAGGGAAGCTGGCCAGAAATATGAAGAAGGACTGTATAAGCTTCTTCAGATTCAGATTCAGATTCAATTGTAATTGTCATTGTCAGTGTACAGTACAGAGACAACGAAATGCATTTAGCATCTCCCTGGAAGAGCGACACAGCAAATGATTTGAATAAATAATAATAAGTGTCCGGGGGGGGTGATTGGCAGTCACCGAGGTACGTTGTTGAGTAGCGTGACAGCCGCCGGAAAGAAGCTGTTCCTGGACCTGCTGGTTCGGCAACGGAGAGACCTGTAGCGCCTCCCGGATGGTAGGAGGGTAAACAGTCCATGGTTGGGGTGAGAGAGGTCATTGGCGATGCTGAGCGCCCTCCGCAGACAACGCTTGCTTTGGACAGACTCAATGGAGGGGAGCGAGGAACCGGTGATGCGTTGGGCAATTTTCACCACCCTCTGCAATGCCTTCCGGTCGGAGACAGAGCAGTTGCCATACCAAACTGTGATGCAGTTGGTAAGGATGCTCTCGATGGTGCAGCGGTAGAAGTTCACCAGGATCTGAGGAGACAGATGGACCTTCTTCAGTCTCCTCAGGAAGAAGAGACGCTGGTGAGCCTTCTTGATCAGAGTTGAGGTATTGTGGGTCCAAGAGAGGTCGTCGGAGAGGTTGACTCCCAGGAACCTGAAGCTAGAAACACGTTCCACCTCCGTACCGTTAATGTGTATGGGGGTGTGCGTGCCGCCCCTGGACTTCCTGAAGTCTACAATGAGCTCCTTGGTCTTCTTGGAGTTAAGGGACAGGTTGTTGTCAGCGCACCATGCTGCTAAGTGCTGGACCTCCTCCCTGTAGGCCGACTCATCGTTGTTGCTGATGAGGCCAATCACCGTTGTATCATCTGCATACTTGATGATGGTGTTAGTACCATGTACAGGTGTGCAGTCATAGGTGAAGAGGGAGTAGAGGAGGGGGCTCAGCACACAGCCCCGTGGAACGCCGGTGTTCAGGGTGAGGGTTGAAGAGGTGTGCTTGTCTAACCTAACAGACTGGGGTCTGTTGGTTAGAAAGTCCAGTATCCAGTTGCAGAGGGAAGGAGCGATGCATCGCTTCAGATATGTTATCGGGAAAAAGAGTAGCTAAGTCAAATGTGGGTCCCTTTAAGGTTGACACGGGTGAAATTATTATGTGCAACAAGGAAATGGCAGAAGATTTGAATAGGTACTTCGGAACTGTCTTCACTAAGGAAGACACAAACAATCTCCCAGATGTAATGGAGGCCAGAGAATCTAAGGGACTAGAGGAACTGAAAGAAATTTTCATTAGGCGGGAAATAGTATTGCGTAGGCTAAAGGGACTGAAGGATGATAAAGCCCCCAGGCCTGATGGCCTGCATCCCAGAATCCTAAGGGTGGTGGCTCTGGAAATACTGGACGCATTGGTGATCATTTTCCAATGTTCAATAGATTCAGGATCAGTTCCTGTGGAATGGAAGATAGCTAATATTATCACACTTTTCAAGAAAGGAGCGAGAGAGAAAACGGGGAATTACAAACCAGTTAGCCTGACTTCGGTGGTGGGAAAGATGCTGGAGACAATTATTCAAGAGGTTTTAATGGTGCATTTCGATAGCACTAAAAGGATTAGTACAAGTCAACATGGATTTATGAACGGGAAATCATGCTTGACTAAACTTCTCGATTTTTTTGTGGGTGTCATACTTAAAATGGATGGAGGGGTGACAGTGGATGTAGTGTATCTAGACTTTCAGAAAGCCTTTGATATGGTCCCGTACGGGAGACTGTTGACTAGAATTAGAGCACATGGTATTGGGGGTAGGGTGTTGACATGGATAGAAAATTGGTTGGCAGACCGGAAGCAAACAGTAGGAGTGAACGCGTCGAAAAGATTCTGAAAAGGGAGGGAGAGGAGCCTGATGTTGTGGTACACATTGGTACCAATGACATAGGCAAAACAAGAGAAGAGGTCCTGAAAGGAGAATTTAGGGAGTTGGGTTGAAAGTTAAGGAGAAGGACCAAAAGAGTAACAATTTCAGGAGTACTGCCTGTGCCACGTGACAGTGAGAGTAGAAATGGAATGAGGTGGAGGATAAATGCGTGGCTCAGGGACTGGTGCAGTGGGCAGGGATTAAAGTACTTAATCACTGGGACCTCTTTTGGGGAAAGCATGATCTGTATAAAAAGGACGGGTTGCACTTGAACCCGAGGGCAACCAATATCCTGGCGGGGTGATTTGCAAAGGAGACTTTAAACTAGAAATGCTGGGTGGAGGGACTCGGGTAGAGAGGGCTAGGGGACAGGGTGAGGGGCAAGAGGCACAGAAGGGAAGCACTCGGACCCAAAATGTAGGCGAGAAAGAGGAAAAAGATAATAAACAGAGAATTAGGGATGGCAGGTTTCTAAAATGTGTATATTTTAATGCTAGGAGCATTGTAGGAAAGGTGGATGAACTTAGAGCCTGAATTGACACCTGGAAATATATAATCATATAACCATATAACAATTACAGCACGGAAACAGGTCTTGTCGGCCCTTCCAGTCCGTGCCGACCATTTATTTTCCCCTAGTCCCATCCACCTGCACTCAGACCAAACCCCTCCATTCTCTTCCCGTCCATATACCTATCCACTTTACTGTTAAATGTTAAAATCGATCCTGCCTCCACCACTTCTGCTGGAAGATCATTCCACACAGCCACCACTCTCAGTATAAATAATTTCCCCCTCATGTTACCCCTAAACTTCTGTCCCTTAATTCTCATGTCATGCCCTCTTGTTTGAATCTTTTCAACCCTCCATGGGAAAAGCTTATCCACGTCAACTCTGTCTATCCCTTCCATCATTTTAAAGACCTCAATCAAGTCCCCCCTTAACCTCCTGCGCTCCAAAGAATAAAGACCTAACTTGTTCAACCTTTCTCTGTAACTTAGTTGCTGGAACCCAGGCAACATTCTAGTAAATCTCCTCTGTACTCTCTCCATTTTGTTGACATCCTTCCTATAATTAGGCGACCAAAATTGTACACCATACTCCAGAATTGGTCTCACCAATGCCTTGTACAATTTTAACATTACTTCCCTACTCCTATATTCAATGCTCGGAGTTATAAAGGCCAGCACACCACAAGCTTTCTTTAATACCCTATCTACATGCGATTGCACCTTCAGGGAACTATGATGTTGTGGCAATCAGTGAAACATGGTTGCGGGAGGGATGTGATTGGAAACTAAATATTCCAGGATTTCGTTGCTTCAGGTGTGACATAATTGGAGGGACCAGAGATGGAGGGGTTGCATTGCTTGTCAGAGAAGATATTACAGCAGTGCTTTGGTAGGATAGATTATGGGCTCGTCTACGGAGGCTATTTGGCTGGAACTGAGATGTGGGAACGGTGTAGCAACACTTTTAGGGGTGTATTATAGACCGCCAAATGGGGAGCGAGAATTGGAAGAGCTAATATGTAAGGAGATAGCAAATATTAGTAGTAAGCACAAGGTAGTGATTGTGGGAGATATCAAATTTCCAAAAATAGACTGGGAAACACATTCTGTAAATGGGCTGGATGGTTTGGTGTTTGTTAAATATGTGCAGGATAGTGTTTTGCAGCAATACATAGAGGTGTTGACCAGAGAAGGGGCAGTGCTGGACATCCTGTTAAGAAATGAGGCAGGTCAGGTGACGGAGGTATGCGTTGGTGAGCACTTCGGGTCCAGTGATCACAATAACATTAGTTTCAATATAATTATGGAAAGAGTCAGAACTGGATCTAGGGTTGAGATTTTTGGTTGGACAAAGTCCAACTTTGAGGGAATGCATAATGATTTAAAAGGGGTGAATTGGGACATTTTGTTTTATGGGAAGGATGTAGAAGAGAAATGGAGCACATTTAAAGGGGAAATTGTGAGAGTACAGAATCTTTATGTCCCTGTTCGGTGGAAAGGAAATAGTAAAATTCGGAAAGAGTCATAGTTTTTAAGGGAAATTGGACACTTGGTTCGAAAAAAGAGAGATATCTACAATTAGTATAGGAGGCATGGAATAAATGAGGTGCTAGATGAGTATAAAGAATCTTAAGAAAGAAATTAGAAAAGCTAAAAGAAGATATGAGGTTGCTTTGGCAAGAAAGGTGAAAGTAAATCCAAAGGGTTTCTACAGCTATATTAATAGCAAAAGGATAACGAGGGATAAAATTGGACCATTAGAGAGCCAGAATGGACAGCTATCTGCAGAGCCAAAAGAGATGGGGGAGATATTGAACAATTTATTTTCTTCGGTATTCACCAAGGAGAAGGATATCGAACTACGTGAGGTAAGGTAAAAACGTATACCTATGGAAACTATGAGATTCAAAGAGGAGGAAGTACTGACACTTTTGAAAAATATAAAAGTGGATAAGTCTCCAGGTCCTGACAGGATATTCCCTAGGACATTGAGGGAAGTTAGTGTATAAATAGCAGGGGCAATGACAGAAATATTTCAAATGTCATTAGAAACGGGAATAGTGCCTGCGGATTGCCGTACTGCGCATGTTGTTCCATTGTTTAAAAAGGGTTCAAAGAAGAAACCTAGCAATTATAGACCTGTTAGTTTGACGTCAGTGGTGGGCAAATTAATGGAAAGGGTACTTAGAGATAATATTAAAGCATCTGGATAAACAGGGTCTGATCAAGAACAGTCAACATGGATTTATGCCTGGAAGGTCATGTTTGACAAACCTTCTTGAATTGTTTGAAGAGGTTACTAGGCAAATTGATGAGGGTAATGCAGTGGGTGTTGTCTATATGGATTTCATTAAGGCCTTTGACAAGGTTCCCCATGGAAGGTTGGTTAAGAAGGTTCAATCTTTGGGTGTTAATGGCGGAGTAGCAAGATGGATTCAACAGTGGCTGAATGGGAGATGCCAGAGAGTAATGGTGGATGGCTGTTTGTCAGGCTGGAAGCCGGTGACCAGTGGGGTGCCTCAGGGATCTGTGCTGGGTCCACTGTTGTTTGTCATGTACATCAATGATCTGGATGATGGGGTGGAAAATTGGAAAAGTAAGTATGAAGACGATACTAAGATAGGTGGTGCTGTGGATAATGAAGTAGATTTTCAAAGTCTACAGAGAGATTTGGGCCATTTGGAAGGATGGGCTGAAAGATGGCAGATGGAGTTTAATGCTGATAAGTGTGAGGTGCTTCATCTTGGCAGGACAAATCAAAATAGGACGTACATGGTAAATGTTAGGGAATTGAGGCACGCTGTGCAACAGAGGGATCTAGGAATAACTGTGCATAGTTCCCTGAAGGTGGAATCGCATGTAGATAGGGTGGCAAAGAAAGCTTTTTGGTGTGCTGGCCTTTATAACTCCGAGCATTGAATGTAGGAGTAGGGAAGTAATGTTAACATTGTACAAGGCACAGGTGAGACCAGTTCTGGAGTATGGTGCACAATTTTGGGCGCCTAATTATAGGAAGGATGTCAACAAAATAGAGAGAGTACAGAGGAGATTTACTTTAGATGGAACGGGTCCATTTCAGAATGGCAGGCAGTAGCGAGTGGGGTGCTGCTATGCTCGGTTATGGGGCCGCGACTGTTATCCATATATATTAATGATTTGGAAGAGGGAATTAGTAGCAACACTAGCAAGTTTGCGGATGACACAAAGCTCGGTGGCAGTGTGAACTGTGAAGAGGATATTAGGCGGATGCTGGGTGACCTGGGCATGTTGAATGAGTGTGCAGATGCGTGGCAGATGCAGTATAATATAGATACATGCGAGGTTATCCACTGCGGCAAAAACAAGGGGGCAGGCTATTATCTCAATGGGGTTAAGTTAGGTTAGGTAAGGGGGAGCTGCAATGAGACCTGGACGTTCTTCTACACCGGTCACTGAAAGTTGGCTTACAGGTACAGCAGTAAAGAAACCGAATTAAAGTTTGGACTTCAGAACAAGATAATTTCAGTATAGTAGTCAAGAGGTTATTTTACAGTTGTTTTGGGCTCTGGTGAGACCACATTTGAGGAATTACATAGAAACATCTAAACATAGAAATTAGGTGCAGGAGTAGGCCATTCGGCCCTTCGAGCCTGCACCGCCATTCAATATGATCATGGCTGATCATCCAACTCAGTATCCCGTACCTGCCTTCTCTCCATACCCTCTGATCCCCTTAGCCACAAGGGCCACATCTAACTCCCTCTTAAATATAGGCAATGAACTGGCCTCAACTACCCTTTGTGGCAGAGAATTCCAGAGACCAACCACTCTCTGTGTTAAAAAACTCCTTCTCATCTCGGTCCTAAAGGATTTCCCCCTTATCTTTAAGATATCACCCCTTATCCTGGACCTCCCCAACATCCGGAACAATCTTCCTGCATCTAGCCTGTCCAACCCCTTAAGAATCTTGTAAGTTTCTATAAGATCCCCTCTCAATCTCCTAAATGCTAGTGAGTATAAACCGAGTCTATGCAGTCTTTGTTCATAAGACAGTCCTGAAATCCCAGGAATCAGTCTGGTGAACCTTCGCTGCACTCCCTCTATGGCAATAATGTCCTTCCTCAGATTTGGAGACCAGAACTGTACGCAATACTCCAGGTGTGGCCTCACCAAGACCCTATACAAATGAAGTAGAACCTCCCTGCTCCTATACTGAAATCCTTTTGCTATGAAAGCTAACATACCTTTGGCTTTTTTCACGGCCTGCTGTACCTGCATGCCTACTTTCAATGACTGGTGTACCATGACACCCAGGTCGCGCTGCATCTACCCTTTTCCTAATCGGCCACCATTTAGATATTAGTCGGTTTTCCTATTTTTGCCACCAAAGTGGATAACCTCACATTTATCCACATTATACTGCATCTGCCAAACATTTGCCCACTCACCCATCCTATCCAAGTCACCTTGCTTTCTCCTAGCATCCTCCTCACAGCTAACACTGCCCCCCAGCTTAGTGCTATCCGCAAACTTGGAGATATTGCCTTCAATTCCCTCATCCAAATCATTTATGTATATTGTAAATAGCTGGGGTCCCAGCACTGAGCCTTGCGGTACCCCACTAGTCACTGCCTGACAATGTGAAAACGACCCGTTTACTCCCACTCTTTGCTTCCTGTTTGCCAGCCAGTTCTCTATCCACATCAATACTGAACCCCCAATGCCATGTGCTTTAAGTTTATATACTAATCGCTTATGTGGGACCTTGTCGAAAGCCTTCTGGAAGTCCAGATACACCACATCCACTGGTTCTCCCCCATCCACGCTACTAGTTACATCCTCGAAAAATTCCACAAGATTCGTCAGACATGATTTACCTTTCGTAAATCCATGCTGACTTTGTCCAATGATTTCACCACTTTCCAAATGTGCTGCTATCCCATCTTTAATAACTGACTCGAGCAGTTTCCCCACTACCGATGTTAGACTAACTGGTCTGTAATTCCCCGTTTTCTCTCTCCCCCCTTTTTAAAAAGAGGGGTTACGTTCGCTACCCGCCAATCCTCAGGAACTACTCCAGAATCTAAAGAGTTTTGAAAGATTATTACTAATGCATCCACTATTTCCGGAGCTACTTCCTTAAGTACTCTGGGATGCAGCCTATCTGGCCCTGGGGATTTATCTGCCTTTAATCCATTCAATTTACCCAACACCACTTCCCGACTAACCTGCATTTCACTCAAGTACTCCTTTGACCTGCGTTCCCCTGCTATTTCCGGCAGATTATTTATGTCTTCCTTAGTGAAGACGGAACCAAAGTAGTTATTCATTTGGTCTGCCATATCCTTGTTCCCCATGATCAACTCACCTGTTTCTGACTGCAAGGGACCTACATTTGTTTTAACTAATCTATTTCTCTTCACATATCTATAAAAACTTTTGCAGTCAGTTTTTATGTTCCCTGCCAGTTTTCTTTCATAATCTATTTTTCCTTTCCTAATCAAGCCCTTTGTCCTTCTCTGCTGGTCTCTGAATTTCTCCCAGTCCTCTGGTATGCTGCTTTTTCTGGCTACTTTGTACGAATCATCCTTTGCTTTGATACTATCCCTGATTTCCCTTGTTATCCACGGATGCACTACCTTCCCTGATCTATTATTTTGCCAAATTGGGATGAACATTTTTTGTAGTTCATCCATGCAGTCTTTAAATGTCTTCCATTGCGTATCCACCGTCAACCCTTTTAGAATTGATTGCCAGTCAATCTTGGCCAATTCACGTCTCATACCCTCAAAGTTACCTTTCCTTAAGTTCAGAACCATTGTTTCTGAATTAACAATGTCACTCTCCATCCTAATGAAGAACTCGACCATATTATGGTCACTCTTGCCCAAGGGGACACGCACAATAAGACTGCTAACTAACCCTTCCTCATTACTCAATACCCAGTCTAAAATAGCCTGCTCTCTCGTCGGTTCCTCTACATGTTGATTTAGATAACTATCCCTCATACTTTCCAAAAAATCCTCTTCCTCAGCGCCCCTGCCAATTTGATTCACACAATCTACATGCAGATTGAAGTCACCCATTATAACTGTTTTGCCTTTGTCGCGCGCATTTCTAATTTCCTGTTTTATACCATCCCCAACTTCACTACTACTGTTAGGTGGCCTGTACACAACTCCCACTAGCGTTTTCTGCCCCTTAGTGTTTCGCAGCTCTACCCATACCGATTCCACATGCTCCAAGCTAATGTCCTTCCTTTCCATTGCGTTAATCTCCTCTCTAACCAGCAACGCTACCCCACCTCCTTTTCCTTTCTATCTATCCCTCCTGAATATTGAATATCCCTGGATGTTCAGCTCCCAGCCTTGGTCACCCTGGAGCCATGTCTCCGTGATCCCAACTATATCATACTCATTAATAGCTATCTGCACGTTCAACTCATCCACCTTATTACGAATACTCCTTGCATTGAGACACACAGCCTTCAGGCGTGTTTTTACAACGCTCTTACCCCTTATACCATTTTGTTGAGAAGTGGCCCTTTTTGATTTTTGCCCTGGTTTTGTCTGCCTGCCACTTTTACTTTTCACCTTGCTCCCTATTGCTTCCACCCTCGTTTTACACCCACCTGCCTCTCTGCTCTTGTACCCATCCCCTGCCATCTTTGTGATTGAGGCAGTGCAGCGTAGGTTCCCGAGGTTGATCCCTCGGATGGCAAGACTGTCGTATGAGGAAAGATTGAAAAGACTAGGCTTGTATTCACTGGAGTTTAGATGGACGAGGGGGCATCTTATAGAAACATATACAATTATAAATGGACTGGACAGCTAGATGCACGAAACATGTCCCCAATGTTGGGTGAGTCCAGAACCAGGGGCCACAGTCTTCGAATAAAGGGGAGGTTATTTAAGACTGAGGTTGGAAAAAAAATTCAGCCAGAGACTTGTGAATTTATGGAATTCCCTGCCACAGAGGGCATTGGAGGCCAATTCACTGGATTGATTTGAAGAGAGAGTTAGATAGAACTCTAGGGGCTAGTGGAGTCAAGGGATATGGGGAGAAGGCAGGCACAGGTTATTGATAGGGGACGATCAGCCGTGATCACAATGAATGGTGGTGCTGGCTCGAAGGGCCGCATGGCCTCCTCCTGCACCTATGTTCTATGTTTCTATGTTTCTATGTTTCAAGTGTCTAAGTACCGTGCTGAGGTAAAGTGGGAATTTTTGCCTCAAGAGTATTTGGCGAGATGGCTGACGCAAGGAAACTACACTGGAATCGCGTCTGCATGTGTCCGATATTTAAACTTGTGACATATTGCAGTGCCGAAGGAGGCTATCGGCACCAGAGAAAGGAAAATGTTTCACTCAATGCTGAGTGTGTCTCATTCGAATTTGGACTGCAGTAATCGCAGGCAAATTGTTACGCCGTCTCTCCTGCCAGATATGGGAATTCAGGAACATTGCAGGTACTTCAGACAACTAGACCTGTGGTAATTGTGGAATTGGAACAGCAGCTGGTTATCCTCCGCACGATCCGGGATAACGAGATAATGACAGTTTCCTGTAAAACGTGTACAGTGAGGTTGTATATGCCGAGGTTACAGGAAACGCGAAGGTGGGTGACAACGAGGAAGATAAGTAAACATGGAGTGCAGGAGCCCCCGATTGCACTATTTTGAAGAGGCGCCGACAGCTCCCACTATCTTGGGAGCTATCGGCGCCCACTACACGACACGACTGGCAGCCAGGGCTGTGACTCCAACCCAGATGCTGAGGCTCAACGGGAAAGAGTGACGTCATGCACAGCAGTAGTGTTGGGGGACTCGATCGTCAGAGGTGCGGCAGTAAATTCTGTGGCAGCAGACGAGACTCCGGGATTCTGTGTTGCCTCCCTGGTGCCATGGTTCAGGACGTCTCGGAGCGGCTGCACCGCATCATCTAGAGTGACGGAGAGCACGTTATTTGAGGTGAAAGGATCTTCGGCCAAATGGGATGTCTTTAAAAGTGTGCTGACGAAAGGTCAGGATACATACGTCTCCGATAGAATGAAGGGCATAGCAGCCAAACATAAGGAAGCTTGGCTGACGAGGAAAATTGAGCGTTTGTTTAAAACAAGAAGGATGCATGAGGCAGGTATAGACAGCTGGGATCAAGTACATTCCTGGAGGAATTTCGGGAACTAAAGAGTAAACTGAAAAAAGAGGGTAAAACGGGGCGAGGAGATAGCTCTGGCGGGTAGCATTAAGGACAATCACAAAAATATTTGATAAATACATAAAGGGGAAACGGGTAACTAAAGGGAGAGTGGGACCTATCAGGAATCAAATGTCACATCTGTGTGGAGCCACAGGAGTTGTGCAAGATCCTCAACGAGTATTTTACGAGGAGATAGACAGTACGACGGAAGAACTTGAGGAAGTCAATGGCGTGTCTTGACAGCAGCCAATGTTGCTGTCGAAGAAATACTGAAAGTACTGTCGCGTATGGCGCCTGTTGAGATATATCCGAGGACATTGCGGGATACTAGAGAGGAAATTGCGGGCTCCCTGGTTGAAGTTTACGAGACGTCCTTGTATACAGGAGGGGTGTCGGAAGACTCGAGGGTGGCAAATGTTGTCCGACTTTTCAAGAAGTGCTGCCGCATACATGCTGGGAACTATAGGCCGTTGAGCTTAACATCTGTAGACGGGAAGTTAATAGAGAGTATTCCCAGGGGTAGGTTATACATGCATTTGGATGGGCAAATGCTGATCGGGACAGTCAGCAAGGTTTTGTTCATGGGAGGTCGTATTTCACAAACCTGATTGATTTTTTGAAGACGTAACCAAAAAGTCGATGAAGGCGAAGGTGTAGATGTTGTTTACACAGATTTCATAAATGGCCCTGTCCCACTGTACGTTCATTCAAGTGCTCTCCCGAGTTTAAAAACAACTCGTGGTAAGCACGTAGAATGACCGTTGCGGTTACGTCGGAGCTCGGGGACGTCTCTTAACGGCTCGTAAAACGAACGGCAGGTACTGGGGGAACGCGGTAAGCTCGGGAAGACTCGTGGAGATTTTTCAACGTGAGCGGCTATTACCGTAAATCTCCGAGTTCGAATCAGGGCAAACTCGGGAAAACTCTTTGAATGAACTCGTACAGTGGGACAGCGTAAGGCGTTTGACAAGGTTCTGCATTGTAGGCTGCACTGAAAGGTTAGGACGCATGTGATACAAGGAGAGATAGCTGAATGGATTGCAAATTGGCTCCATGGGAGGAAGCAGACGCTGATGGTGGAAGTTTGCTTCTCGGACTGGAGGCATATGACTCGGGGTGTGCCTCAGGGATCGGTTCTGGGCCCATTTTTCATCTACAACAATAATTTGGATGAGAACATACAGGGCAAGATTAGCAAGTTTGCAGTTGCTGCAGCGGAACACATATTATAAAACCGCTAACAAGCTTGCTGTACTGACCAGTCATCTATAGCTTGCTATACTGACCAGAGGTTTACTAGACTGAGTGGGACCCGTTGGGTCCCATGTTCATACGGGAGGGCTGGTCCCCCAATATTCCACCTTTCCACCAATTCCAATATTGGGGTCCAGTTTGGGGGGGGAGTCTGCAGCGCTAGTATGGGTGTTGTGGGTCGAAGGGACTGGTTTCCAGAGATCTAGGATGGACATTGTGAGCCAAATACATTCTTGGGCTGGCAGCTCAGTCACTCAGGCCTGGTTGGCTGGCAGCGCATTCACTCACGTCTGATGGGCTGGCAGCTCAGAAACCGCCAGAAATTCTGCGCAAAACAAGTGAGAGACTCTGTGAGAGAGAGAAGGGGGAGAGGGTGGAGAATCAATTTTAGACATTTTTCATATTTTCCTGTAGATCACAGCAATGAACGAGGAAAGACTATCCTGGCCTGGATCTTACATGGAGCCAATGAAGGGGGGAGAAGAATACTGGAAGCATGTTTAATACTGGCACGGGGAATACATCCTGATGGGCCGAAAGTACTACTCCTGCGCTAGTACAGGCCTGATGAGCCGAAGGTGTTCTTTGAAAACAAATCTTAGTGAAATCTCTGTGGAGGGCACTTTTTCTTGACTTTTCCTGGTCTGGCATGGGTCTTTTTGGTCAAAATGCCCCTCTTGGGCTAATTCCCATTCCCATTCCAGTTGCAAGCACAGGGCAGGCCAAACAGCTCGTTGCATTTTTATTTCACTTCCATTGCCATTGCTCAGGGCAGGCCGAGAAGCTCATTGTATTTTCATTTCACTTGCATTGCCAGTGCAGTTTCAACCACAGTGCAGGCCTAACAGCTCATTGCATTTTAATTTATCTTCCATTGCCACTGCATTTTCAATCACAGGATAGGCCCAACAGCTCATTGCATTTTCATTTCATTTCCACTGCCATTTCAGTTTCAAGCATAGGGCAGGCGAAACAGCTCATTACCTTTTAATTTCCCTGCCATTGCCCTTGCAGTTCCAAGCACAGGGCAGGCCAAACATCACGTAGCATTTTTATATTACTTCCATTACCATTTTAGTTTCAAGCACAGGACAGGCCAAACAGCTCGTTGCTTTTTCATTTCACTGCCATTGCCCTTGTACTTACAAGCACAGGGCAGGCCAAACAGCTCATTGCATTATATTTCCCTTCCATTGCCATTGCAGTTTGAAGCTCAGGGCAGACCGAAAAGCGCATAGTATTTTCATTGTTCTTACATTGCCATTGTTCTTTCAAGCACTGGGGAGGCCGAACAGTTCAATTGCATTTTCATTTCAATTCCATTGCCATTGCAGTTTCAAGCAGAGGGCAGGCCGAACAACTAATTTCATTTTCATTTCACTTCCTTTGCCCTTGCAGTGTCAAGCACAGTGCAGGCCAAACAGCTCATTGAATTTTCATTTCCTAGTGGTGGTGTAGGGGAGGTGGCGAGTGTGGGGGAGGGTTGTGTGTGTTGGGGTGTGTGTCGGGGAGTGGGTATGTGTGGGGAGGGGCGTGTGTGGGGGAGAGGTGTGTGTGTTGGGATGTGTGTCGGGGAGTGGGTATGTGTGGGGCGGGGCGTGTGTGGGGGGCGCGAAGTGTGGGGGAGGGGGTCCGTGTAGGGCGGTTGTGTGGGGAGGGAAGGTAGTGCGTGGAGCGGGTGTGTGGGTGAAAGGGGTATGTGGGGGAGGAGTGTGTGGGAGAAGGGTGTATGAGGGTGAAGGGTGTGTGGGTGGAACGAGTGTTTGTGTGGAACGGGTGTGTGTGTGGGAATGGTGTGCGGGGGTGGAAGGGGTGTGGGGTAGGGTGGTTTGCGGGGGAGGGTTGTGTGGGGGGTGGCGGTGTGGGGGAGGGATTTGTGTGGTTGTGCGTCAGGGGAGGTGTGGTGGGGGAGGGCGTGTGGGTTAGGGGGATGTGGAGGTGGGGGGGTGTAGGAGGAGGGGTCCGTCGAATGGGTGTTTGGGGGAGGGGGTATGTGTGTGGGTAGTGGATTTTGGGGGGGGTGAGGGGGTGTTTGGGGGAGGGGGTGGTGTGAGGGAGGGGCTATGTGTGGGGGGGGGGGTATGTGGGTGAGACGCGAATTGTGCGGGTGGGGTTCCGGGGAGGGGCCTGTGTGAGAGATGGGGCGGGTCGGGGAGCGGGAGGGTGAGTTAGGGGGTGTTTGGGCGAGGGGGGTGTGGGATAATGGGGTATGAGGGTGAAGGACGTGTGTGTGGGAGGGGGTGTGTGGGGGAGAGTGTATGTGTGGGGGAGGGGCGGTTGTGTGTGGGAGGAGATCGTGGGGGGGGCTGGTGTGTGGGGGAGAGAGTTTGTGTGCGGGAGGGGTGAGTGCTGGGGAGGGGGTTGTGCGCCGATGGCTGTGTTCTAGGGATTGGTATGTGTGGTCGAGGGGGGTGGGGAAAGGGTTTGTGGAGGAGGGGTGTGTGGGGGTGTTTGTGTGGGAGGGTGTGTGTGGAGGCGTGTGATGGAGGGTGTGTGTGGCGAAGGGTGTGTGTGGGGGGAGGGGTGTGCGTTGGGGTGTGTGGGGGGGGCGTGTGTGGGGGAGGCGCGACGTGTGAGGGAGGGTGTACATGGAGGGGGGTTGTGTGGGGGAGAGGAGGGGGTACGTGGAGCCGGTGTGTGGATGAAAGGGGTATGTGGGGGAGGTGTGTTTGGGAGAAGGGGGTATGAGGGCGAAGGGTCTGTGTGTGGAAGGGTGTGTGTCGGGGGGTGGTGTGCGGGGAGGGAGGGGTGTGGGTGGAGGGAGGTGTGGGGGAGGGATTTGTGTGGTTGTGCGTCTGTGGGGGTGTGGAGGGCAGGATGTATGGGTTAGGGAGATGTGGAGGTGGGGGGTTTGGAGGAGGAGGGGTCCGGGGAAGGGGTGTATGGGGGAGGGGCTATGTGTGGGGGGAGTGGATTGTGGGGGAGGGCGGTGTGATGGAGGGAATGTGTGGGACGTTTTGTGGGGAGGTGGTGTCTGTTGGGGAGGGGTATCTGGGGAGCGGATTGTGTGGGGGAGGGGCTGTGTGTGGGGGAGGGGGGTTTGTGGGAGAGGCGCGACTCCTGGGGTGAGGTTCCGGGGAGGGGGCTGTGTGGGAGAGGGGGCGGTGCGGGGAGCGGGAGTGTGGGTGAGGGGGTGTTTGGGGAGGTGGTGCGGGATAACGGGGTATGAGGGTGAAGGACGTGTGTGTGGGAGGGGGTGTGTGGGGGATAGAGTAGGTGTGAGGGAGGGGCGCTTGTGTGTGGGAAGGGATGTTAGAGGGGCTGGTGTGTGGGGCAGAGGGTATGTATGGGGGAGGGGTGTGTGTTGGTCAGGGGGTTGTGCGCGGAGGGCTGTGTTCTGGGGATTGGTGTATGAGGGAGCGGGGGGTTGGGAAAGGGTTTGTGGAGGAGGGGTGTGTGGGGGTGTCTGTGGGGGAGGGGTGTATTTTGGGGGCTATCGGTTGTTGTGGTGACTTTGGGGAGTGTAGGGGAGGAGAGGTGTGGGGGAAGGGAGTGTGGGGGAGAGAGTTCTCGGGAGGGTGGGGTATGTGGGGAAGTGGAAGTGTGGTGTGTGGGGGAAGGGTGTGTGGTGGAGGCGTATGTGTGGCTGAGTTTGTGGGGAGGGGTTTGGGGGGTGGGGGGTGCGTGGAGGAGGATGGTGTGGGGATGGGGGGTGTGCGGGGGGGTGCGGGGAGTGGAGGGGTGGTGTGGGGAGGAGAGGGTGCCAGGGGAGGGGTTTTGAGGATGCCGGTGTTTGTGGGGGAGGGGGGATGTGGAGTAGGCGGGGTGTGGGGGAGGGGATTGTGTGGGGACGGGGTGCGGGAGAGTGGTGGTGAATGTGGGGTGGGCCACGTGGTGGGGGCGTGGATTAGGGGGTGTGGGTGAGGTGGTTGTGTGGGGAGGAGGTGTGTGGGGGAGGGGATATGTCTCGGAGGGATTGTGTGGCGGAGGGTGTGTGTGGGCGGGGGGGTTGTGGGGCGTGGACTATCTAGGGAGGGTATTTGGGGGAGGGTGCGTGTGTGGGGGATTGGTGGGGGTGTGGGGGAGTGCTGGTGTGTGAAGGAGGGGTTTGTGAGGGGAGGTCTGTTGAGGAGGGGTACGTGGGGAAGGTGTGTGTGAGGGAGGGTAGTGTCGGGGGTCTGGGGAGGTGGGTGTGGTGAGCGGATGTGTCGCGGAGGGGGGGCGAGGGTGAGGGGGGTGGGGGAAGGGGGGTCAAATTGGGTGGGGGATGGGGGTGTTGGGGATGGGTGTGTGGGGAGGGGTGTGTGGGGGAGTGGGACTATGTGAAGTTGGGCGGTGTGTGTGGGGGTTGGGTGCGTGGGAGAGGGGGGTGTGGGGAAGGGTTGATATGTGGCAGGGTGTGTGAGTGGGGAAGCGGCTGTATGGGGGGTTGTGTGGGGGGTTAGGAGGAATGTGTTTGTTTGAGGAATAGAGGTGTGTGGGGGAGTGGGTTGTGGGGGAGAGGTGGTGTGTGGGAGAGCGGGTGTGTGTGACGTGGGGTGTGGGGGTTGGGGGAGTGGTGGGGTGGGTGTGGGTGTGGTGAGCGGAGGTGTCGGGGAGGGGTGTGGGGACAGGTAGCGTGTGAGGCACAGGGGTGAAGTGGGGGAATGGGTGTGGGGGTTGGGGATGCGGCGAGGTATGTGTGGGAGAGATGGGGTTTGTGCGGGGTGGGCTGTGTGTGGGGAAGGAGGGGTGCGTGGGAGAGGGGTGTGTGTGGAATGGGGGTGTAGGGCTGTGTGTGTATGCGGGGGAGGGTGAGGGGGGTGGGGGAAGGGGGGTCAAATTGGGGAAGGGGTGTGTGGGGGATGGGGGTGTTGGGGATGGGTGTGTGGGGAGGGGTGTGTGGGGGAGTGGGACTATGTGAAGTTGGGCGGTGTGTGTGGGGGTTGGGTGCGTGGCAGAGGGGGTGTGGGGAAGGGTTGATATGTGGCAGGGTGTGTGAGTGGGGAAGCGGCTGTGTGGGGGGTTGTGTGGGGGGTGTGGAGGAAGGTGTTTGTTTGGGGAATAGAGGTGTGTGGGGGAGTGGGTTGTGGGGGAGAGTTGGTGTGGGAGAGCGGGTGTGTGTGACGTGGGGTGTGGGGGTTGGGGGAGTGGTGGGGTGGGCGTGGTGAGCGGAGGTGTCGGGGAGGGGGTGTGGGAGACAGGTAGCGTGTGAGGCACAGGGGTGAAGTGGGGGAATGGGTGTGGGGGTTGGGGATGCGGCGAGGTATGTGTGGGAGAGATGGGGATTGTGCGGGGTGGGCGGTGTGTGGGGAAGGAGGGGTGCGTGGGAGAGGGGTGTGTGTGGAATGGGGGTGTAGGGCTGTGCGTGTATGCGGGGGAGGTGTGTGGGGGTTTGTCGGGGTGGCGTGGGGGAGGGGTGTGTTTGTTGAATGGGGGTGTGTCGGGGAGTGGGTTGTGGGGAGCGGAGGTGTGTGGGGGAGGGTGTGTGTGGTAGAAGAGGGTGTGTGGTAGAGGTGGGGGTGTGCTGGAGGAGGGGTTGTGGGGGAGAGTGTGCGTTGGGGAGTGGTCGTCGGTGGTGGCGGGGTGTAGTGTGGAGGTGGGAGGGTGTGTGTGGAATGCGGTGTGGGAGGAGTGGGGTGTGGTGGAGTGGTGGTGTGTGGGGGAGGGGTTTGTGTGGGTGGGAGTCTGGTGAGGGGGAGTGGGGGACGGTGTGAGCGGGGTGGGGGTGTGGGATTAGGCGTCGCGGAGGGAGTGTGTTGGGGAGTGGAGGGTGCCTGGGGAAAGGTTGTGTGGGTGACGGGGTTTGGGGGAGGTGGATATGGGGCACGTGGTGTTTGGGTGGTGGGGTTTTGTGGCGGACGGAGTGTGTGGTGGAGCGTGGTGTGTGGGGAGGTGGGCTGCATGGAGGTAGTGGTTGTGGGGGTGGGGGTTGCGTGGTTGCGTAGATTTGAGGGGGATGGGTATATGGGGAATGGGTGTGTGGGGGATGCTGCGGGGATCTCGTGAGGGATGTGCGGTGAGCGGAGGTATCGAGTAGGGGGGTGTCGGGAAGGGGGTGTGGGGTGTTTGAGAAGGGGAGTCAGGTGGGGAAGTGGTGTGTGGGGGTGGGGGGTGCGGGTGGGTGTGCGTTGGGGCATGTTGGGTAAGGGCGGTGTGTGGGGGAGGTGGGGTGCGTGTGAGGGGGAAGTGATGAAGGTGGATGTGTGGTGGAGAGGGTGTGTGTGGAGGAGGGAGTGTGTAGGGGGGTGCGGGTGAGGGGGTTGCGATGGAGACGGTGTCTGTGGGGAGGGGGGATGTGGGAGTGGGGGTGTAGGGGATGGGGGGTGTGGGTGAGGGGGGGTGTTGGGGGAGGGCGTATGGCGGGTTGTGGGAGGTGGTGTGCGGGAGGGAGAGTATGTTGGTATGGGTTGTGTGTGGGGTGTGGGGGTGTTTGGGGGAAGGTGATGTGTGGGGAGGGGTTTGTGGGGGAAGGGGCAGTGTGGGGGTAGGGGGTTTGTGGGGGTAGCGAAGTGGGTGTATATGGGTGGGGGGTGTGGTAGGGGGAGTACGGAGACGGGGTGTGTGGGAGAGGGGGATGTGGGGGAGGGAGTTTTGATGGGGGAGGGGGTGTGTGTGGGGAGGGGTGTGTGGGGGAGGATGGTGTGTGGGGGAGAGTAAGTCTGTGCTGGAGGGGCGTGTGGGGGAAGGTGGTGTGGCGGGACTGGGGAGAGCGGTGAAATGAGCGGAGGTTTCGGGGCAGGGGGTGTGGGTGAGGGGAGTGTGTATGGGCGGTGTGTTAAGTGTGGGAGGGGGTGGGTGAGGAGGTGGGGGAGGGGGTGGGTAGTGGTGTGTGGGGGAGAGGGGGTATGTGGGGGAAGAGTGTGTGGGGAAGCGGGGATGTTTGGCAGGGTGTGTGTGTGGGGGAGTGGGTCGTGGGAGAGAGGTGGTGTGTGGGGGAGGGGCTTGTGGGGGGGCGTGGTGGCGGAGGGGGTGGGGGGTCGGGAGGGAGGTGTTGGTGAGGGGTGTGCATGGTGGATCGTGTGTGTGGGGGAGAGGGTTGTGTGGGGGAGGGGGTGTGTGGGAGGGGGCGATGTGGGGGAGGGGTGTAGGGAGGGGTGTGTGGGGAGGGGGTTGTACGAGAGGGTGTTTGTGGGGGGCGGGGGTGTTGGGGGGGCTGAGATGTGTGGTGTGGGGGAGGGAGGGTGTGTGGAGGAGTGTGTGTGTGTGGGGGGGGGGTGGGTGATGTGTGGGGGGGAGGTTTGTGGGGGAGGGGCGGTGTGTTCGACTCGAACACACAACAAGATACAACAGATATTTATTAAATCTGCATCCAGCATGGATATGCAGTCATCACCTCTCCCAGCTGCTGCTCCTTCTAACCAGCAGGCTCTTGAAAATATGAAGCACATACCACGCGGAGTTACTACTAACAAACACTCTAATTCGCTAGTATAAAATAGCCAGTCTACATCCTTCCTTGTATAAACTAAAGAAGCATCGGTGGCTACGCAATGTAGGTGGGATCACACAAAATCGCCATACCTAACGGGTGGCCTGCAAACCCTTCCGGACCGTGTGTGGTAGGACTCCGCCTCACCTCCTTTCACTGGAGAAGATATCGGGGAGGGAAATGTGTAACGACCGGCAGTTCGACAGGCAGGGGGAATGACGAGATAGGCGAGCTAGACGCCAAACGCCACGGGGAGACCGCAGTGGGAGCGATAGGCGGCAGTGGGGACGCGGGAGCGACTGTGGGGGGGTGTACGAAACGAGAGACATCAGGATAAGGAGTCGCAGGACGTGGATCCTTCACCGGAAGGACATGTTGAAGGTAGCGTCTGTAGATGACTCCGTCCGCCTCGACTAGTTAACGGCGTGGCTCTTTGGCAGGGCCGTAGATGTGTCCCAGACGTGAATAGCCCTTGTTTCTCTGGAGATGGATCACTTGCCACGTGCGAGAGGTTTAAGTGGCTTGCTGGACGTCGAAGAAGCGTTTCTGCGTGTCACGTTTAGATTGTAGTTGCTTTTGAACTGCAGGCAGGGAAAGAAAAAGCTGATGGGACAGGCAGAGGTGAACGGGTTTGGGGAGGCATCAGTCGTTGGGATGGAGAACCCAGTATGTCCCCACCGGGGACAGAGTCAGTGGTATAACTGGTGGCGGAGATTGAAACGGCATTCCCGGTGATGGAAAAGGGGACTTTTGCACAGGCGGAGGAGGTCGCCGTTGGTACAGTAGCCATTTCAGAAGCACGTTGGTCACACCATGAGGTGGTGTCGGAAATTCAAGAAGAAGGTGTAAAGAATTGGCGCGTACACAGATAAATCTTTACTACTACTTTATTAATTAAACACACACATCACTGCCCTAGCTGTACGTGGTCTGTCACGGATAATAGAGAGAGAGCTATGGGTGGGAAAGTCACAATTATACTGAATGATATGGGGAGTGGTTAGAAAGGGCTACGTCACTACTGTTAAAGATGTACACACATATAATCTGCATCCTTCCTCTATAAAAAACAAAACGAAAAGTAGTGACAGGGCAACCGCGTCTCATGCGTTAAGGGAGAATAAACAGCAATTATACAGGTATCCAAAATTCACACGTAATCACCATAACGTTCGGGCGGCTTGACAAGGCGACCAGACCGGGTCCGCACCTCGCCATCACATCCCCCTTCAACGGGAACGAAAGGGGCCGGCGCCCGGGCAGGAGGGGAGCCCCTGACAGGAGAGCCCCGGGGGGACGGAGAGAGCGGAGAGGATGGAGAGGGCGGAGAGGCCGGAGAACCAGGGTGCACAGCGGTTGGACGCACCAGAGAGGGATGAGAATGAGGAGGACTGGGCAGGGTGGGCATGGGACGAGGCGGCATAGACGGCACGGGGAGGGCATACGGAGCAGCCGGAGGGGGACGAGGTTCGTTCACAAGCCGGAGGTGTTGACGAGACCTCCGGTAGATCGTACCATCGTGGTCGAACAGGTACGAACGAGGGTAACCAGCAGAACCGACAAAAATGGCGAGCCTTGAGTGGCCCGAGGCAGACCGCATACGGACGACCTGGACAAGGAAGAGAGGTGGGAGGACACGGCAGGACTTGTCATGGGGACGCTTCTGGATACCGTGTTTGTGGGCAATGCGCTTCCGGACCGCGGCAGGCTTAATGGATGGAGGGCGCAAGCGACTGCTGGGTCACCGGGATCGGAGGCCTCGTAACACGGGACATAAGGCGCTGCGCTGGGGAACCTAGGGTATGGTCGCGGGAGATATTGCGGAGGTTCAGGAGGGCAAGGTAAATATCAGAGCGAGACAAACGACAACGTTCCAGCAATCCTTTTGCACTGCGGACCGCGCGCTCAGCCAGGCCGTTGCTTTGTGGGTACTCCGGGTTGCTGGTGTAGACTAGGATGTCGTCGACAATGATGGCACACGGGAGCCCGGCAGACAGTTGTTCGATTGTCCTTTGGAATACCTCAGTGGCAGAGTTGATCCCAATCGCCATGCGGAGGAAGCGGAACCTGCCAAAGGGTGTGCTGAACGTTGTCAGGTATGAAGACTGTTCGTCAAGTGGTATCTGCCAGAACGAGCTCTTGGCGTCGAGAACCGAAAACACGGTGGCTGGACCGACTTGTGCAGCAACATCTTCAACAGTTCGCATGGGGTAATGCGAGCGCTTGATGGCCAAATTCAGATTCTTTGGGTTGATACAGATTCGTAGTTCACTCTTATCCTTCTTTGCAGCAACGACCATTGTAGACACCCACCGGGTGGGCTTACTCACCTCCTTCAGGATGCCCATGGTCAGCATCTCACGGAGTGTGGACTCGACGTTGTCCTTCATCGCGAAGGACACCCGGTGCGGTAGGCGGATGATGGGTTCGATATCCGGATTGCCGGCGATGTTGTAACTGCACGAGAGCTTGCCCAACTCGACGTCGAAACGGTCCGGGTATTCGGCCAGCGGGTCCAGGGGTGAGAGCACCAAGCGAATGTCATGGTGGAAGTTCACCAATCCGAGGTCTTGGCAGGCCCGAATGCCTAGCGGGGGGTCACATTTGCTGTCTAGCAGAAAGAAAGAGAGGGGCAGAGAGGCCTTCAGTACCTTGCAATGGAGAGTGGCCTTCCCCACAGGAACAAGCACGACTCCCCCATAGGCCCGCAGAACAGAGTGGTCAGTGGTAACGAGCTCATTATGTATTATCTTCTTCAATAAGCTTGTTGACATAACGTTGGCAGCAGCCCCCGTGTCGACTTTGGCAGAGAAGGTGGTGCCATTCACTGTGACTCGCACGGTCGGGTCCGTTATCAATGCAGGTGCATTTCTCAGCGAAAACACACTCACCTCGCTCTGGGAAGAGCTCGAATCAGACAAGGGGAGGTCTTCTTGCTGGTGATGGGAACCAGACGCCGTATCAGCACATGTCAGGTAGTTAGTGAGCTTCTGCTGTGGCTGTGCAGGCTTCCCACGGGAACGACACTCCGCTGAGAATGGTTTTGCTTGTGGCAAAAATTACAGGTCTTGCCCAGCGCAGGACACACATTAAAACGATGCGAAACAAAGTTGCAATTCGGGCAGCGTTGAGGGGGTCTGAACCCGGGCGCTGGGCTTACCCTTTGTCGCTATTGAGCAGAGTACTGGCGGCCGGCGAAACTAGCCGCGCGGACCGCATGATCGGGGGGCGTCACAGCGGAGGAGACAGCCTCCGCCAGGCGAGAGGCATGCAGCGCCTCGTTAAAAGCCAGATCAGGCTTGCGAAGGAGCTCAGCTCGCAGCTTCTCATCACGGAGGCCATACACCAGAATGTCCCGGGTCAAAGTTTCAGGGGTTAAGGCATCTAGGCTGCAGCGGCGAGCCAGGTGCCGCAACGCGGCGACGAAATTGTCGAACGATTCCCCAGGGTTTTGGCGGCGGCCGAAAAGGTTGAAACGCTCCAGAATACAGTTTGTAGGGATGTCACACAACGCACTAAACTTTGCGAGAAGACATACCGGGTCCAGAGCACTCTCGTTGTCCCCGTAGACGAACGACTCCGAGCGTTCCAGGGCTTCGGGACCGGCCAAGTTGAGCAGGAGAGATGCTTTGACCGCAGGGGTAACAGCGGGGTGAGCGAAGTCAGCATCAAAACTCAGGATGTCAGGTTTACGACAACCAGAAGCCATCGCGGCACAGGGAGGGGGGGGGGGGGTGTACTGCGACTAAAGAAACAAAAACCGATCAACAGGAGGCGCAGTGCAAAACACTTCTGACGCCATGTAAAGAATTGGCGCATACACAGATACATCTTTACTACTACTTTATTAATTAAACACACACATCACTGCCCTAGCTGTACGTGGTCTGTCACGGATACTAGAGAGGGAGCTATGGGTGGGAAGGTCACAATTATACTGAATGATATGGGGAGTGGTTAGAAAGGGCTACGTTACTACTGTTAAAGGTGTACACACATATCATCTACAGAAGGCATATAAAGAAAAGAGCAATTGACAAAACTGGTGAAATACCCGTTTTATTTAATCGCGAAAGTTATAAAGTGGTAAGATATTTGAAAACATTTCCAACGTCAGAAATCTATCCCACCTCCCATCCGCCCCGTTCACCCACACAAAACTGTATACTCGGTGCATTGGGAACACGCCTCCACTTCTTATCCCAGTATCAAATATAGAATCAACTTCTCGCACTGTTACTGTCATCTAACTCCCGTTGCCTTTATCCAACAATTGCCGCCGCGACATCAAACGTTCCGACTTCTCCAATCCCTTTAATAAATCGAAACTTAACCCCTTCGTGCATGCTGCCGTCCGCTCACTCACTACAAATCCCAATAGTGTAAACAAGCTCAGCTGATAACGAATATAGCTGGACTACATTAGGCTGATCGCTACTATGCTGTAGCCATGCGTCAGTTCACGGATACCTCCGTGTACTCACTCCTGGGTCACAGCATCTCTGCAAACACCAGGTCACCCTCTCTCAAGCCATTATGTAATCGCCTCCTATTATCTCCGCCTTAAATCTTAATAGTTCCTCTAGGGCGCACTGCCTATTTCTAGCCCCTTCCAACAATCCAAGAAAAGGACTAACATGGCAGACCCATCGTTTCTGGTTACTTATGTCCCAAGAGAATCATTTCCCATGTTAATAATTTATCCGTTCCCCCTTGTATTGCCTCCTGCCACCAACATGAGAGATTCCTCAGACGCTCTCCAATGATTTCCAATTCATCGCTTCAGAGTTTTAATGAAAACAAATTGTGTTAAGTGAAAACATTAATGTATTACTTCCTGACTTGTTAAAAATTGTGTCCCGGTAATAATGAATGCATTTGTCTTTGAAAACTCACTTATACGGCACTCCGCGAATTATCACTGTCGAGATAATCGAACGGGCAACCTATAACGGATCCATGTATCACTGTCGAAATTTAGTGTGAATAATAAAACCACGTTGCATTCGTTTTCTCCAAAGGATGTCCCCGAATTTTCACGAAATTAAGTATATATCAACTATATATCGACGACTCACCTCAACATTCTCATCTCAATCCACATAGCCACTAACCTTGTATCATCACCAAAGTTGCATGCAGCGACCTCACCAATAATTGGTTGGGGTGAGAGAAGCTGAGATCCGCGCGCGGAGTCCTGCTGTATTAGTCCTGCACCAATTCCCAATCTCCGCTGATTACAGATTATTGCAACTGTTGTCTGTCGAGTAATCGACCATTAATTCCTGCCTGTATGTTCACCTAATGCCGAATTTTCTCGATAAGCTTAATGTTACTACTTCGGTGCCAATTTATCGCATTTCTCCGGAAGGTCCAAGCTCTCCATTGGACGGAATAGGAGCGGCAGCATGAAGCAACAGGTCCGGTGATTTATCGGAGCATCTAATTTGGTTAATTGAATACCAAACACATTTAAGGAAATTTGCAGCCGAACGGCCATTTGGGAGCAAACATGTTGGGCGAAAGTCTGTGTGGAGGTCAAGGGTGAGTCTTTGGTTCACGATTCTTAAGTGTTGTGTGGAGATCAAGTGCGAGTATTTTACCCAGGAGTTTTAAATGTTGTGTGGATGTCAAGGGCCAGTCCGGCTTAAGACACTTTTGCGAGGAGGCTGATGCTAAGAGCCGGCCAGAGGCAGATAGGTTCGGTCTTCTCTTTTGCGCGAGACTTTTCATTTTATTATTATCATTTTATTATTTGCTCAATTGCTGTGGTGATCGCAGGTAAGTTGGTACAAAGCTCTCCGTGCAAAATGTGGAAAGTCGGGGAAACATTTGGTGGCCCGGGTGACCTTACCTGTGGAAGGTGTGTCCAGGTGCAGCTCATGCACGTATTTGGAAAATAGAGCAGCGGCTAGATGGCCTCAGGACATTCCGGGACATGCGAGCTTTTTGCGCAGGGCGAATAGCGAGGTTGTCCTGTCGAAAGTATAGAAAGAGAGATGGTAGGTGACCACAGCGAACGGAATTAGACAAGCAGCGTTTTGACCCCTGTAGCCACACACTTCAAATAGGTATGTTACAAAACTTACCTTTAGCGGCGCTGCACTTCTGCCGCTCCCCGTGTGCGCGACTTTAGCGCCTTTCAGAGGGGGGCGGGCTTAAAGTGCCGATTTTCACCAGACCAGGATAATCGATGAATGTCGGGCGATTTAATTGCGGAAGAAAATCGCTCCGACATTTCATCCATTAAGGTATTTTTAAATTACTCTAAGTTATTTGTTAACTAGAGTAATTTAAAAATCACCTTCAAAAGCCGTGACCGCAGACCACCGGAAGCATTTTCCGTAGGGGAGAAAAAAAGGTAAATACTTTATTTTTTTATTAAAAGTTGGTTTTTTGGGAGGCATAAATACTATTTTAATGTTGCGAAATGGGGTCCCCAAAAAATGTATGAACCCCCAGTATTTTTCCCCCCGACTTCACCGCTAACCGCAACGTTCCAATCCACCGCATTCCACTAAAACCCACTCGCTAGTTGATTTAAATGGCCATTTATTTACAGGCATTAAACACTAAATTCCTTCCATTTGGCCCAGAAATTCATGAAAATGAGATTTAAAAATTATGTTATATTGTGGATTATTGTGTGAATGTTATTTGGACACTTAGGCAATTAAAAAAAAGTTTATCTTTTCTTAAGAAATTGATAGATGTTTAGATCTACTCATTGAATTTTGTAATTAGCTACAATTAGATAACTAACTAATTATATACTTTAATTTCAGGTAATCCAAGTAAGATTGTTTAATATTTGTTTCAGAATGCTTCAATCTATAATGACTGAAAATTTCATTGAGTTCTCTTAATTTTTAATAAAGTTATGGGCTTTTAATTTTTCCAGATCACAGCTTTTGAGTTAAGTCAATTGAAAGGCAATGGGAAGCAAGATACTCATTTCCGAGCATGAAAATGGCCATAACTTTCTTAATACTGAAGATATGAAAGTAAATTAGGTGTCAAATTAAACTTCTTGTTATGCTTTATCTGATGGGATAAATTGCAGACTTGATTTTTAAAATCTCAAAATTTTGTAACATTGCTACTTCAAAACAGGTACAACGGTTTGTGTGCTATTGGGGATATGACATATCAAGGTTTAGCAGCAATTGCAGGCAAGGCTGTAACAACAATCCTGGAACTTAGGATCAGTAGCGAACGGTGAAGTTAGGCAGAACAATAACGGTAAGCTGCACAAAGGTGTGGGGTGTAGAAAGGACATTCTGCAGCAGCTTTCGAGATTCCAGGATAATGCGCTGCCTCTCTGGTGTCAGGGCCCAGGGTGTCTTCGAGCGGCCGCATGTTGTACTCAAGTGCCAGCGGGAGTAGCCGGAAGTCGTTGGAGATGTTGGCACTTATGGCATAGGTAGGAAAATAAATGAAGTTATGCAATATGAATGTAGAGTGTAAGATAAAAATATAAAAATCATGACCTCCAGAGTCGTGATCTCTGCATTGCTTCCAGTGCCGCATGCCAAGTGAGGATAGGAACAGGAAGCTAGGGGAGATAAATATACGCCTCATGCGTTCGTGCATGGGGCATGAATTGATATTTGTGGACCATTAGGCGATCTTCGGGGGGCAGAATCGACCTGTACAAGAGGGATGTGTTGGTATGGAGGGCGATGAGCCGGAATAGGCAGGAGAAAGACAGAGAGTGAAGAAGAACTGTTAGGTTACATTACATTGGTATTAATGCAAGAAGCCTGACGAGTAGGTATTTGAACTCGGGGCATGGATAGGTACCCATGAAACTCATGTAGCCAACGGGAATTAAACAAAAAAAGTATGACAGGAGATTGCAGGTAGCTTCAAGACTACAATGGTTGTGATGTGAGGGAGATTTTAACTGACCCGATATAGACTGAGTTTGCCATAGCGCCACATGGTTAGATGGGGTGACAATTTCTCAAGTGTAATCAGGAAAGCTTTCTCGAAAACTATTTAGAGAGACCTAAAACGGAGAGGTCAATTTTTCATCTTTGGTTTGCGAATTGAACACGTGCTAGTGTGCGATGGTTTGAGGACCATTGACTATGGCTGTGTTGGCATTTACGTGGTTAGAGAATAGGTAAGGGCAGGTCCACAGTTTAGTGTTCTAAATTTTGGCAAAAGCAAATTTAATGGGATTGGACCGAAGATAGTAAAAGTTAATTGGTAGGTTGTTTTCAGGCGATTGGACGACCGGAAAGTAGAATGCTTTGGTTCGTTCTATATTGAGAGTTCAATGTATGCATGCTCTCGTTAGCAGTATATGCCGAGGCAATTTGCAGCAAGGAGCCTTGGATTACAAGGGAAATTGAGGGTCTGGTCAGGGAAAAGGAGGCTTGGTTCAGGTCTAGACAGCTAGGATCTCGTGCATCCCAGGAGCAGTAGAGCGTACTTAGTATTATACATAAGAAGGAAATCAGAAGTGCAAGAACGGGACACGAAAGAGCTCCGAGAGATATCAAGCAGAACAGAAACGGATATGTTCTTCTGAGGAAAAGGGTGACTGGTGTGTGATTTCAGAAACCGTAGTGACGGGCTATGTGTGAAGCCGCAGCATTTGTCCAACGTCAAAATGAATAGTTCTCTTCGCCTTTTTTCACTATATCTCCCTATGGCTCTATGGTAGTTATTATCATATGTATCTATACAGTCAAATTATTGATTTTGAATACAGTTCAGTAAAATCATACGATACATACGGACAATTATCAATTAGTACGAACGTGCAACCGACTGTCCCTCTCTGATCATCGCCCATTGTCGGGCGTGCGTTCCTCTACGTGAATGTGTTATCTCCTGTGTATTCTTGTGTTTGTTACTCCGAGTGTATATGTGTCTGTTTATATGGCACGTGACTCTTATGTTCCAGACTATGGCTATGCCTGCCGCCATCATTTAGATCGGCTTCATTCGTCCTTGTGTGTGCCTGGCTGTGTAATTGTGCCTGCCTGCCTCTGTATTTCTCTGCAATGACTTAACCCTTCTGTATTTTTTCCATCGATCGTTCTCGTTTATGCGATCCTCCTCCGGTTGGGTGTTGAAGAAGGAACTGCAGATGCTGGAGAATCGAGGGTTACACAAAAAGCTGGAGAAACTCAGCGGGTGCAGCAGCATCTAAGGAGCGAAGGAGATAGGCGACGTTTCGGGCGTCTCGACCCGAAACGTCGCCTATCTCCTTCGCTCCTTAGATGCTGCTACACCCGCTCAGTTTCTCCAGCTTTTTGTGTAACCCTCCTCCGGCTGGGAACGGGAACCCCCGGCTACCTCGGCAACAGGAGTTCGCGTTCCTGCGAAAGGCTGGTATCGGAATCCACAACCTGCCCCTGGCGTTACGTGTGATTACTGCCGCTCGGGAACCGCGGATCTTAGACTGAGGAGTTGGCACGCTGAAATGGAGACGGAAAGACGAAACGAGGTTGCAGGGAGATGGCATATTCACAGTCATTTCTATAGGGCACTGGACCTGGAAGCGTCACATGCCATTTTCGTCCAAGTGCTCATGCCAGTTATTTATCTCGGTATCATTTTGGTTTTGTAGTGGAATAAATGTTAATTCCGAGAAGGGGTGTCTCACACTAAGGTTGCATTTTCAACACCTTACATATCCCTTAATCCCTCACGACGAATGAAACATTATCGCATAAGACGCTGGCGAATATACGGAGATCAGATTCAAATGAAACCCACACACACAAACGCACAAAGGAACATGGCGGTTGAATTCAGGTTATTATTCCTTTCAAGACACAAAAAGCTGGAGTAACTCAGCGGGACAGGCAGCAACTCCCGCCAGGTGACGCTTCGGGTCTAAACCCTTCTTCAGACCATTTCTGGTCGAGACCCTCCTCTTCCGCTGAGTCATTCCAGCTTTTTGTGTCTATCTTCTGTTTAAACCAACATCTGCAGTTCCTTCCAATACATTATTCCTTTCTATTCTGAATGTGGCACGGGTGAATGTAGGCCCGCGACGGAAAGGTATGCTTACTACATCAACATCCCCAAAACCATGCATAGTCCTCAGTATGACGCAGTGGCACAGCTATGTTCGCCAGTATTGCCCCGGACGGGGTATGACTTCCGTAGCCCTTATCTTACGACAGCACGTTTTCCCTAGCATATTCTCTCCGATAGTGTAGTATTCCTCCAGCACCAATTGTCCGACAGTGGCAATACAACCAGAATCAGAGACCTTTCCGCTGTGCGAAACCTTTAGTTCGGCGCTGCAAGGGTACAAACCTCACAATACTGCTTCCATATTGTTCCCATGGGGAAAGCATGAAATAGTGAAGAAGAATGACTTCTCTCGATTTTCTAGAAGAAAGATGAAAACCGTAATTTTTTTCACCTCGGCGTCATATATTTTGGATTTTCGATATTTTGGATTTTGGGGGCGAGTGGAGTCAATGAATATGGTGAGAAGGCAGGCACGGGTTATTGATTGGGGACGATCAGCCATGATCACAATGAATGGCGAAGCTGGCTCGTAGGGCCGAATGGCCTCCTCCTGCGCCTATTTTCTATGTTTCTATGAAATCCCCGGGAGATTGATGCCGATCAGTCGTACAGAGAAAGGGAAACGATTCGCCTCGTCGCTTTCTCTTGACAATGTATAATATCCGTCGCCGACTGCTTCCCATCCTCTCTCTGCATGGTGACGGACGCTCACTGCCGCTAACATAGTCTAAACATCTCCCTACCGTTTCTGGTCTCAAATTCACTTGCTTCTCACCCTACTCCCAATTCCCCCGTCTACGCCGCATCTGCGGCCAGGATGATGTTTTCCATACTAGATCATCGGAGGTGTCGTAATTCTGTAGGAAACGGGGGTTCCCCTCTTTTGTTATAGATTAGGCTCTCAATGGGGTCTCCTCGAAGAAGTAAGAGCAACACCTGATGGACAACGACAATCTCAAAACTCACCATCAGCCGAGAAACCATTGAAACCACCAGAGAAAACGGTGATATAAAAAGCCACTTTTTTGGGGATTTGGCTTTGGGTGCCGGCACATTTCCCTTTTCGTTCACAGATTGGGTTATATTCCTTTTCTCCTTTGACGGCTGTTTACGCTCTGCCGAATTTTGTGACATGTGAATTTTCGAATAATAATATCTTTCCAGAGAAGGGAATTTGCAATATAGTATTGCTATTCCTGCAAAGATAAGCGATGAATGTGCACGTTCAAGTTCAAGTTCGCGTTTATTGTCACGTAACGAAATGAGGTATAATGAAATTTAAGTTACCATGCAGGCATACTAAGTGAAAAGAACACAATACACACATAAAAGAAAATGTAACATAAACATGCACCACAGTGCAATCGACCTTCGTCACTGTGATGTAAGGCAATACAGTGCAGTCATCTTATTCTTTGCTCACCCTGGTGGGGGCATTGAACCGTCCGCAGTTGCCGTTCCCGACGGCCCGATGTCCAGGCCCTCTCGTCGGGATGATCGAAAGTCCAGTGTCGGAGCGGATGCAGTAAACATGTTCCTGATGTTGGGAGAGTCCAGGGCTCACAAGTCACGTATAAGGAGTAGGTCATTTAGAACTGCGATGAGCAAAAGCTATTTGAGCCATAGTTGTGAATTTGTGGAATGCTCTGCCTCAGAAGGCAGTGGAGGACGATGCATTCAACAAAGAGATGGAGTTCCTAGGACTAGCGGAATGAATGAATATGGGGAAAATACATTAACGGGGAGCTGATTGTGGATGATCAGCCATGATCACATTGGATGGCGGTACTGGCTCGAAGGGCCGAATGGCCTTCTTCTGCACCAATTGTCTATGTATCTATTCATTTATGGACCGAAGTCCCTTTGCGCTGGACACGTTTCCTCCAGTGTCAACACTTCTCTCCGAAAGAGTGAATGTGATAGGATAAACTAAAAACGGATGAGTTCAGAGTGATTCCACGGAGAGTTATTCAAACAATGCAAACCATACCAGAACAAGTGGTAGTTTGATTGCAGTAGATAAGCAAGATGCATAACCGGACACGCCAGGCACGTGCCTTGAGTGATTACTCAGGGTAGGCACTCAGTCTGGTTTAAATAAATAATAAACCGCGCATACGCAGATTGTTCACTCGTAAAAATAAAAAAAAATAAAAATAAAACCAGTAACAATTCAAATTGCCCAAGGCTTCCTAGTCTCCTTTATTCTTAATTACTGAATGGGTGGGTGGTGAAGGGTGATGGCAGGTGGAGAGATGGTGGGAAAAACAGGAGCTCAGGGAAAAGTTGAATCAGTTGTCATCTTATTCAATGACAACACTTGTTCGAGGGATCAATTGGGCGGAGAGTTCCTTTCACAGCGTATGGGGAGTCTGTGCCAGGGGTAAAGTTGCGCAGATGGCAGAAGTATTGAGAAGGAGGGGGTCGGGGATAATGCCAGTAACTCACTCACTCACCGCTGCCGCAGCTCTCCGGGCGCGAAGCCACGCACTGTAGACGGGGATAGAAGGAGCTCGGGTAGCTGCGAGCGGCCACCGAAAGCCAAGAGCAGAACAAGCCGCCATTTCAGCGCCTTCTGCCGGCCCGCTCACCTCTGTCTTTCCGCCTTAACACCTCACACCTGCCACTCGCTGGCTTCGCTCATGTCAGCCTCTTCCCGCAAATCCTTAAATTCCCACAGCCGAGTAACCTCAATCGCGCCGTGGAATTTTAGGATTTGCGGGACCCGAGTGAGGCCGGCGAGCGGCAGCAGAGAGGTTTTCAGACTGAGAGCTGCCAGAGGTGAGCGGGGGCCGGCAGAAGGCGCTGAGACGGCGGCCGGTTCCGCTATCCGGCCCGACTGCCGCTCAAAGCCACCCGAGCTACTTCTCCCCTTCCTCAATGCAGTGGCTCCGTGCAAGGAGCGTCGCAAGTGGCATTATCCCGATCCCCTCCTTCACAATATTCGTGCCCGCCGCGCAACTTTACCCCAGGCCAGACTCTCAAAACGATGTGAAGGGAACTCTTCCCCCACCCCCACACTCCGGGAAATACGGCATTTTAAAAAAGCACCAATAAATGTACTTAGCACGTTATTGGTACACAAATTCCATTCTTCTCTCCCTGTTTCCTAAGATACACTTGAAATAATGACAATCCATATTTGAAAACCCCGCCAATAAACCAGTGATGCGCATGCGCAGTAAGATGCTGCTCCTGCGCAGTGCTGCAAAGGCAGAATTTCAGCTGCCTTCAGCCCCGCTTGAAATTTACGGCTTGAAGCAGCGCCGACGGCTGCACAGACCTTCCCGTGTTACAAGCGCAGCGGTTAAAAAGCATGGAGAATTAAGCCTAGCTAAGAGATGGGTCTCTCACATAAGCATAATTCTCCCATGCCTTTACTATTTATATTTAGACATTACTATGTTATAATTTAGTCAGGGTAGGCAGTATCTACCTTGCCTACACTGACGGCACGTGCCTGGCACACGCCAAATATCGGGTAAAGGTCTCATTCCGCAATGGGATAATCAATTTGAATCTTGTAAAGCACATCATTTCCATTCAACCACAAAGCACGGGGGACACGGGTGTACACCTGCTCTGCCTGTGCGAGTAATCGGCATGTTAAGGCAATTGAAAAGACCCGGGGCCGTCTCCGGGAAAGGCCGTCCGATCCTCGCCAGGGGGAGGAGATATGGAAAATGTCGCCTCTCCATGGAGGAGGCGACCGAAGCGGGTTCTCCCTTACCCGCCCCCCTTCCCCCTTGAAACCCCTTCCCCCCCACACCACCTCCCACACAAGACACACAAAGAAACATTCAATACACACATTAAAACATACTAAAAAAACAAAAGATGTTGAAAAAAACGAACACGCTGCTGACAGGGCTGCCGGCTTGCAGCGCCCCCACCGACATTAAATCACAAAATAATGAAACCATATCGAAACCATATTAACTTTTCTCATCGTCACACAATGTCGCACTGGCCAATCTGCATTATGACCCGGAAAACATAACGTAACATTTGGAAAGTCTCGCCACAATTGTTTGCATAGGAAACCAATTAATAACGAGAAAGGTGGGTGAATATCCGGGCTGCTTTTTTTTCTCCGACGTGGACAGGGTAGAGATTCACATTTTTTTTTCTCAGTGGTGATATATCAAACCCCGTGCGGGGAACGGCTTTACAGGGATAACTCGCGGGTTCTTGGAAACCCAGCGGTGATGGCAGAGGGAGATAGCATAGTGGCGTTTAAGCGCCGTTTGTTTAAGCAGATGTAGATACAGAGCATTTACAGACAGAGATCACTTTCAAGGATATAATCTTTAATGTTTATTCATGGATAACCCCTTGAGATGGACAGTCATCTCGTTTTCGAGGGCGCCCAACTTTGAACATACAGCACAAGACATAACATACACAGAGGCTCTCATTGACCCACCTACCCACACACCAATCCCAAAACCCCTCCACCCCCACTTGTTATAGTTTATAACAATTGCTAATTGACTTTACATATCCAATAATAATAAGTTATGTGTTACAGCATAATATTGATTCATAATACCATATACCACTTATCATACATCGTACGTTAATACATACTATCAACGATATATTATTGCATAGTATTGTGACATAATACAATATAAGACCTTGTTACACTATGCAATACAATAATACATAAGTGTAATTGCCATGCATATACAATAGCTATGCCAAATAATCACACACAGAGCAACCTAGATAAAGGAGCTCGAAGACTCCAATACTAGAAACAGGTACATGGTTTTATAAGTAAGGGTAAAAGTGTATTTTTAAATAGACGAAATGAGCAATAGTTCTTATGGTACTAGGCAGAGTGTTCCAGTCAGAAGGAGCTTTGAATTTAAATGCACGTCTCCCAATTTATTTGTTAGTTCTTGGAATGAAAAAGAAGGGTTGCTGAATATGTCTTAGTGAATATGAGGGTGTGTATGATAATAGGTCTTGTTTTAAATAAGAAGGGTAATTGAGATGGATGCATTTAAAGATTAACTGGAACCAGTGGTAGCATCTTCGAGCGTGGGGGGATAACCAATTTAGAGTTTCGTACATGGAACAGTGGTGAGTTAGATATGGACACCTTAAAATAAATCTACAGAGACTATTATAAACTACATTGAGGGGTTGAAGATGAGTATCAAATGTATTCTGATAGACAATATCAGCATAATCCAGTGTTGGTAGTAGTAGTTGAGAGACAATTATTTTTCTCATCTGAAAGGTGAAACAATTTATATGGCGGTAAAGAATAGCTAGATTACAGCTGCGTTTTTTAGTAATCGTCTCAATATGCTGCGTAAATGAAAGCGTTGGGTCGAGCCAACCACCAAGATATTTGAAGTTCAATATTTGTTCTAATGGTGATCCTTCATTGAATGATATAGTCAGATCTACAGAATTACCAAGGCCTTGTCTGGTACCAAATAACATACTGCGTGATTTATTTTTATTTAAAATTAATTTGTTAAATAATAGCCATTTCTGAACAGAAGTAAGATCTGATTGAAGGGATCTTTCAATTTCAGACTTGTTAGTACTAGATGTATATAGCACTGCATCATCAGCATATAGTTGTGCTTGACAGCCAAAACAAATATTAGGGAGGTCGTTTATGAAAATAGAGAAAAGGACTGGTCCCAAAGACGAACCTCGCAGGACCCCCTCCTAAACAATTAAGGAATTGGATTGACTTTCATTAAAGGTAACACATTGGCGTCTGTTATAAATGTATGAGTTAAACCACAGTAGATTGTTTTGAGAAAGACCAATTGAGTAAAGTTTATCAAGCAGTGGGTAGTTGTCAACAACATCAAAGGCCTTCGTTAAATCAAGAAAGATGGTACCGGTGAGTTTACCATCCTCAGAAGCAGAGAACACATCGCTGGTGAGTTCTAACAGATCTGCAGTGATTAGGTCTGAACCCAGACTGGCATGGAGATAGAATGTTGAAAGTTGAGACATAATGTGATAGCTGGTTGAACACTAGTTTCTGGGGGATTTTAGCCACCGAGTTGATAATTGAGATGGGGCGGTAATTGTTAATATCATGTGGGTCACCTCCCTTATGCAGTGGAGTAACATTGGCACACTTCCATGCGGAAGGGAGGGTACAAGTTGAGATGGACAAATTAACAGGTCGCATAGTGGGCACATTAGAATATTAGCTCCTAACGTAATGAATTTAGTCTCAATACCAGCTGGTCCAGATCCGCAATCATCCTTTAATTCATTAATAGCATGTTGAACGCCAACAGGTTTCATTTTTTGAAAAGAAAAAGAGCTTCTACGTGTAGAGGTAGCTGGAAAGTCACATATAATAGATGAGTCAAATACAGTAGAGCTACATACAGTGGAGAAGTGATGATTGAAAGCATTGGACATAACAGCAGGATCCTGAATGATGTCATGATGTCATCAGGACCCGAATCTGAGTGCTGATATTTTGATTTGATTGATTAAGAACATTATTTAGTCTTTTCCAGAACGTTTTTGGATTATGCATGTCTTCAGAATGATGGGTTTTTTTAATGACTTGATTTAGCATTATGTGTTCTTGTCGTACACTGATTCCTTAAGGACCTATATTTTTCCCAATCAGCAGGGTCCTTTGTTTCGCTGAAAGTCTTCCAGACTTTATCCCGCTCATTAAAAAGGTTGATCAAATCAGCACTAATCCATGGTAAATGTTTTCCCTTAACTTGTATTTCTCTCCAGGGGGCATGCTTATCGATAACTCTTGTGACTTCAGTTTATAAATAGTTCCAGGCATCCTCAACAGTTGGTATAAGTTGAAACCTGTCCCAGTTTATTGCAATCAGGTCATGCATATAATTATCATAATTACATTTTCTAAATTTTCTGACACGAATAAGTTTAGGAGGAAGATGGGAAGGTTTAATCTTCCACACACAGAAGATAGCAGAATGATCGCTAATGCAATCAGACAAAACACCAGATGTTAAGATTCGGTGAGGATGGGTAACAAAAATCCAATCTAACAGTGATGTAGAATTGCCATGAACTCTGGTAGGTTCGTTGATTAATTGGGTCAGGTTAACACTTATAAGCAAGTTTTTGTCTTTAAAAGAGGAGCGATCGAGCCAGTTTTTATTGAAGTCACCAAGAAGCACTAATTCACATGGGTGTTCAATAGAGGTGAGAGTGGAAAGTAGGGACTTAGTTGAGCTAGGATGAGCGGGGGGGATCAATAGATAGTGCCGATGATTAGATGTTTATTCTCATGACGCTTTAGCCTAATGAAAAGGCTTTCAAAGAGAGATGAGGTAACTTTAGGGATGGCAGATTCATATATAAAGCGAGATGACACATAACAAGCCACACCTCCAGCACTCGTAGGCCTATCTGCTCTATATAATGCAAAATTATCAATATGAATATCATTGTCACAAATTTCACTATGTAACCATGTTTCTGAAAATGTTATTATGTCAGGTTTATTCTGTGCAATCCAAACACTAATTAAATCAATCTTTGGAAGAATACTCCTAATGTTTAAATGGATGATTTTTAGGCCTTTAGCTGTATCAATTGTGGATCAATTGGGTGTAGATAATGTTGGGGGAGTGGGGCAGGGAAATAGCATGATAAAGGGGACAAGAGAGCCACATGCTCAGATTGACACAAACACGCACACATAGAAGACAGGACAGGCAAAGCACACAAGATCAGGCTGCGTCAGAGAGAGAGAGAGAGAGAGAGAGAGAGAGAGAGAGAGAGAGAGAGAGAGAGAGAGAGAGAGAGAGAGAGAGAGAGAGAGAGAGAGAGAGAGAGAGAGAGAGAGAGAGAGAGAGAGAGAGGGAGGGAGGAGGGAGGGAGGGAGGGAGGGAGGGAGGGAGAGAGAGAGAGAGAGAGAGAGAGAGAGAGAGAGAGAGAGAGAGAGAGAGAGAGAGAGAGAGAGAGAGAGAGAGAGAGAGAGAGAGAGAGAGAGAGAGAGAGAGAGAGAGAGAGAGAGATTGCCAATTGTCAATTTATCAAATTTCAATATTCAAATAATTGGTAATTGATTATGGCTAAGGGGATCAGAGGGTATGGAGAGAAGGCAGGTACGGGATACTGAGTTGGATGATCAGCCATGATCATATTGAATGGCGGTGCAGGCTCGAAGGTCCGAATGGCCTACTCCTGCACCTAAATTCTATGTTTCTATGTTAGTGTTACGACGTTTCACGTCAATTGCGCGGCTTTTTAAGGCAGATAGTAGTAAAGCAGGCATCATTTTATCAAAGTCAAAAGTTGAATAAGAAAATTGTAGAAAAAAATACAACAGAAACAGCTAACCACAGAGTTCATCGGCAGACAACATTATTCTGCTAACGCTATCACCAGCCACTGGCCACTAACATTAGGCTGTTATATCAGAGTCCATGGAGGAGTTAATGGAGGAGAGCTCACCAAGAAATGTCTCAACTTCATCAGGAGTGCGAAAGAACTGTGTCTTGCCAGCGTGGACAACTCTCAGTGTGCAGGGAAAGATCAATACGTATTTGATGTCACGGTCGCCTAGCTTCTTCTCAGCCGCATCATACTCCCGACGTCTCTGGACAAGACCAGCGCTGAAGAGCGGATAGATATGAATCCGAACTCCGTTGTACTCAAGGGGCACATTTTTCTCGCGGGGGAGCTTCACTTTCCTCAGCTTATCCTGGAAATAGTGGAACTTCACCAGGATCGACCTCGGACCCTTGGCTCTGGAGTTATCCTTGCGACCGGTACGATCACAGCGCTCAATCACAAGAGGAGTGGGGAAATTTGCTTCACCGAGGAGCTACGGTATCAGACGGCCCATGAATCCGGTGATATCTTTGGACTCGACCCTCTCGGGGATGCCGACGAAACGTAAGTTGGAACGTCTGCTTCTGTTCTCAGCGTCATCTGCCCAAATTTTCAGATCAGCGTTTTCTTTTTCAAGTGATTTTACACGTCCAACCAGGTCTATTATATTATCCTCGTTGGAGCTAACTCTTTGCTCAAGCTCCATTACTTGCTCTCCAAGCGTTCGAAGTGAGCCTTCAATGTTAGTCATACTTGCTCCAATTGGATCAATTTTGTTGTCCATGTGTAATATCATGTTGAGCTGCATTTGCTGCATGTTATTCAAGACACTTTGGAGGGCAATTGGCCAGCCCATTGTAAGACCAGTAGTCTTTTCCACTCAATAAAATAGTAGAAGGTAGAAAGTAGTCCAGTAATTAGTTATTTTTAGTACTAAATGCTAAAGTTGTTTTACCTTGCTTTTTAAATTCACCAAACGTTGTTCATTGACACCAGGAGAGTTAGAGTAGAAAAAGTATCTCAGAACACCATCAGAAGACAAATAATTGAGCCAGCAGACTAGAGCTTGTTACAAACACTCACACAGCAAAAGCAGTCATCTTGAAGCCATCTTGATGGATAGTTCTTGGATTCATGAACGGCACAGACATTGAGGGCAGAACAGGGATTTGCTTCTCCAGAGACATCAAACACGTACATGTTGACCTTCATGGCGAGATGATGTGAGTTTAGGAGCAAGGGGGACCAACTGCATTTGTAGAGGGCTCTGGTGAGACCCCACCGGGAGTATTATGTATAATTTTGGTATCTTAATTTGAGGAAGTGTATTATTCCTATTGATGGAGTGCAGCGTAGGTTCAATAGGTTAATTCCCGTGATGGCGGGATAGACATATAATGAAACAATGGGTCGACTGGGCTTGTATTCATTGGAATTGAGAAGGATCAGTGGTGTTCTCATTGAATAAGTTTCTAATGTTTAAAGGATTGGACAGCTTAGATGCAGAAAACATGTTCCCGACGTTGGGGACGTCCAGATTCAAGGGGAGTCACAGTTTATGTATAAGGGGTAGGACATTTGGAACAGAGAAGTGGAAAATCATTTTCTGCCAGACCAGTGAATTTGTGGAATTCTCTACCTCAGAAGGCAGTGGAGCCGATGCATTCAATAGAGGGTTAGATATGGCTATTAGGGCCAGTCGAATCAATGGATATGGGGAGAAGCCAGAAACGGGGTGCTGATTGTGGATGATCAGCCATGTTATCATTGAATGACAGTGCTGGCTCGAAGGGCCGAATTTCCTACTCCTGATCCCAATTGTCTATTTGTCTTTTTACCTATGAACCGAATATTTAGTGTCCATTTGCTCCGGAAAACAATCCCCCAGTGACAAAATTTCGCTCCGAAAGATTGAATGTCGTAGGATGGACTAGAAACTGTTTTTTTCCTCGTCCAGAAACGCTAGAATTTTGAAAATTGAAGCGGGATCTTATAGAAACTTACAAAATCCTTAAGGGTTTGGACAGGCTAGATGCAGGAATATTGTTCCCGTTGTTCAGGAAGTCCAGGACAAGGGGTCACAGTTTAAGGATAAGGTGGAAATATTTTAGGACCGAGATGATAAAAACATTTTTCACACAGAGAGTGGTGAATCGCTGGAATTCTCTGCCACAGAAGGTATTTGAGGCCAGTTCGTTGGCTATATTTACGAGGGAGTTAGATGTGGTCCTTGTGGGTAAAGGGATCAGGGGGTATGGGGAGAAGGTAGGTAAGGGATATTGAGTTGGATGATCAGCCATGATCATATTGAATGGCAGTGCAGGCTCGAAGGGCCGAATGGTCTACTCCTGCACCTATTTTCTATGTTTCTCTGTTTCTATGTTTAGTTTAGCGTGATTCCACGGAGAGCTATCCAATCAATGGAAACCATAGACGAATGAGTGGTAGTTTGGTTGCAGTAGATGAGCAAGATGTGTTATCAAACACGCCAACAAACGGCTAAAGGTCTCATTCCGCAATGGGATACTCAATTTGAACCTTGTAAAATTACATACTTTCCATCCAACCACAAAGCACGAGGGAAATGCGTTTACACCTTTTCTGCCTCTGCGAGTAATCGGCATGCAAAAGTAATTGAAAAGAACCGTGATGTTCCCAAAACAAGACACTATGTATCAGAATTGGGAGTGTATCAGAAATCGACAAAATATGGCTAAAAAGTGTAAAGTGGAAATTGAAGAGAGAACACATAATTTTATTTCGGAGTCACGTGAGTGACTACGTGAAGAAGGCCGTCCCCACGCATGCGCGTCATTACGTCTGTCGCATTGCGCACCGACTGACTGGCGGGCGCGCTGCTCCTGCCAGCGGTAAGTTTTAAACCTGGAAGGTAAGTTTAAACTTATTTCTAGAGGGGTTTTTTGTATTGCAGGAAGGTCTTTACAGTGTTTCCTGTTGGATTCGGGGCGAAGTCCGGACGGACCGCGGGGGATCCTTTATAGACCGCGGGGAACCCCAGTCACGGACCATAGGGAAACCCGGTCATGACCTCGGGGAGACCCGGAAACGGACCGCGGGGAACCCGCTACGGAGACTGCGTAAGTGCGAGCAGCGGGCGGCGGTCGAAATCGCCTTTCGAGTCGCTGGCGGTGGAGGCAGCGGCTTCAGATTAGTGATGGTAGCACTAGTTTGGAGGGTTAGCCACTAAATCATATCTCCATCTCTGCGGAAGGGAGTGTACGGAACGGGCTCGTTCATTCAAACAAGTCCGGTCAGGAGCATCTAGGTAACCCCTCTTGGAGGGTTAGCCACGACATTATATCTCCCTCTCTGAGGAGGGGAGTGTAGGGAAGAGGCCCTTTAACTCAAAAGAGGAGGGCCAGGAGGAGGGGGGGGGATCCCCACCTTCATGGGTAACGTTTTTTAAACGTTCAAACCCACAAGGAGCAACTGATGGAGAGGTGCTCCACAATGATATACTCCAAAGGAGGGAGTTATCAGCCCGCGTATTATGGAGAAACCGCAGGCTGCGGCACCCGTTTCAGGGCTGCACAATGTCTCCCTCTCTGCGGAAGGGAGCATTCAGGGTCAGTTTTCAGTCTCACCCAGAGCAAAAAGCCCGATATAGGTCCGCTGGAGGGGCCATGTCAGCGCAGGTATCCTCAGGGGCCTGCGGCAGCACCTGTTTTCAGGGCTGAAATATGAAAACATTATGAATAGCATCTCTAGTTACGGAGGCAGATGGGTTTTGCATGAGTTAACTATTTTCAGTTTTATAGTATCAACTACCTACAAGACGCTAGCTGTATTCGATGAGTTGAAAGTTTGTGCAAATATGCATAATCTGCTTGCTCAACTACAAGTTGACACACTATGGCGGTGGCATGTTAATCACATGGGTGCAGTCAAGATACATATCCTGTGATAATTTACCTAACCTCATTTGACGATGGTGTATCAACACGTTTGAATCTTTGACAACACAGTATGGATGTTGTGTCACACTGTATTTAATGACATAGTGGTTCGATGGAACACCAAAATATCAATAAGCTTGCATCCCGGCTCAACCACCAGTTGCTAAAAAATGTGGCACAGTGGCCATAGATGTACTCTCGCTACTCTGAGGAGGAATGTTCTTTATGTCGTTCCTCCACTTTGCCTCATCAGTTGGGGCTTGCACAACATCCAGCAAGATCTCGCCTCAGGCATGTCATAATGCTTGACCGGCCTAAGCAGCTATGGTTCCTGCTAAATGGTGGGGATGATTATAGGACCTTATATGATGATCCTAAACACAAATATGTGGCGGTTCACCCCGTGACTGCGGAATCCATCCTCTGTATGATAAAATAGTAAGATTAAATGAGAACTTACCAGTTCGAAGTTTGATCTGTATTTTATGAGTTGTTACGATGAGGAATTACGTGAAGCCCCCGGCCAGCACGCATGCGCCTCATTCTTCAAAACAGCGGTGTGGATTCACAGAAAAAACACAACAATTGAAATAAATATAGTAAAGAAAAAATAATAACTTAATTAACAGTTGATCTGTATAATAGAGGGTGGGAGCGGAGGGCACGTAATCCCACATCGTAACTCCTCATAAAATACAGATCAAACTTCGAACTGGTAAATTCTCATTTAATCTTTGTATTTTATTTCGGAGTCATGTGAGTGACTACGTGAAGACTTCAAAGCTCTGTGATTCCGAACCGTGTACCAGCTCATGCTTCACTCACTGTCTGAAGACCTTTGAGGGAGGAAGTATGTTATCAACCTGTTTGTGAACAAAAAAGTTTTATTAATAACAACAAAACACAGAGAGCTCCCCTGGGCTTAAATTAAATATTACCTGCAGACTCTAAAATTCTGTCTGCAAATGGAGCAGGTTCCGCCAGGGGATTATTATAAAACCGTTGGAAAGTTCTTACCGAGGATCATTCTGCTCTGGCCAGAATATGGTCCATAGGCAGGTCCATTCGCCTAGCCGCCGTCGTGGATGCAGCCCTGGTGGAGTGGGATTTGTACACATTAATGTTGATTCCCACGGACTTAAGCAACTGCTTGAGCCACCTTGAAATGTTTTCGCTCGTCACCTGACCATGCGGCTTCTTGTGGCTTATCCATAAGGCTTTGTTTCTCCCTCTTAAGTTGTATGTTGTGTCTATGTAAAAGGCGAGATGGGTCTTGGCACACAGCAGTGGGTCAGAGGAATATGCCCGGAACTCCATAACTGGAGGCGTGGTTCCTTGTCTAGTTTGTATGACCAGACCCTGAATATGGAATGTGATACAGTCCAATGACTCTGTCATGTTGTCCAGCCTCTGAAGGTGGAGGGACTGTACACTTTGTGCTGACACTTGTGCCATGGGCATGACTGATTTCAGAGTAAGTTGTTCCAGTGTGAGTGACCTGGGTGGTGGCCATCCCCTAAGGTACGTCAGCACAATGCTGACATCCCAGATGTGAGTGTACCCTGGTCTGTGGGAATTAGTGTTAAAAATACCCCTCCTGAGTTTGACCACCAGTAGATGGGACCCCAAAGCCTGTTGTCCTCCTGCAGGAACCAAATAAGCTGACAACGCACACTTGGCTGTATTGATGGCGCTGTAGCTGAGTCCATCCCGTTGTAATCCAACCAGGAACTCCACAACACTGGTAGCTGTTGCTATTGAGTAGGTAGTTCCTGCTTTGGAGCAATACCGTTCCCATTTCCTTAAATTAGTCAGGTATTGTCTCCTGGTGGACTCCCGGTGGGATGCGGCCATCATATTGATGGCGTCCTCAGACAGTCCCAGGCCCAGTAGAGGTTTTTTTAGAATCTGCAAGCCAGGAGATTGACTCTCTCATGGCACGGGTGACTAATGCCTGACACTGGGCGGATTAATAATTCTGGACTGCTGGGGAATCCCAACGGTGTTTCGACAGCCATGTCGAAGGCCACTGGGAACCATAGCTGTGTAGGCCAGTCAGGTATTATCAAGATTCCTGAAGCGGAATCCAATTGAATCATGCGTAATACCCGATTGATGAGGCAGAAGGGAGGAAAAGCATAAAATACCATTTTCCCCCAATGCAACGTGAATGCATCAACTGCTGCTGCCTCAGGGTCTGGTTCCCAAGCGACATACGTTGGTCCCTGGCGATTCAACCTAGATGCAAATAGATCGATATCTGGTGTGCCATATTGCTTTGTAATTTCAGCAAATACTTTGAGATTTAATGTGGGGTTACACAAAAAGTTGGAGAAACTCAGCGGGTGCAGCAGCATCTAAGGAGCGAAAGAGATATCCATTCGATGTTATCGTTAAATTTGCGTGACCTGGTGTCTGCCACTGTATTTTGCTTACCTGGTAGGTAAGTTGCTGATAAACAAATATGTCTTTCGACACACCATTGCAAGATTAGGTTGACCAAATTGTCAAATGCTATCGACCTTACACACCCATGTGGTTGATATAAGCCACCACCGTGGTATTATCTAATTGCAACCGGACATGTGCGTGATGCGTATTAGATGAATATGCTTTTAAACCATAAAACGCACCCAACATTTCTAAGTAGTTAATACCCCGTGTCTGTAGGCAAGATGATTCAAAATTAGTCCATCTGCCCCCTGTGCTGGATTGTATGTTAGTTGCTCCCCAGCCCAAAGACTGGCATCCGTTTGAATGGCTAATACTGGGTTGGTGATTATAATGGGACTGGAGCTAAGCCTTGTCCACCATTGTAACTCTGGAGTGGATTCAGCAGTTAAATTCATAACTCAGTCGAAGTGACCTGAGTTTTTCTTTAGCGCGTGCACTTTTGCTCTTTGTACATTTTGATAGTGCAGAGGCCCAAATTGTACAGCTAGAAAGGCTGCTACCATTTTCCCAATGACACTAGTTACCTGCCGCATGGTTGGCTGATGATTAACCATTAGTTCGTTGCATGATTGTGCCAACTCTGATGCTTTCCCCTTCGGCAGAGTTACAGTCATGCGAATAGTGTCAATCGTAAATCCAAGATAGTCCATGGTTGTGGACGGTGTCAAATCAGGATGTATGACAAACCCCAAAGTTTCAAGCAGACGTTTGGTGGCTGGTACTGCCGAAATTGCTGTCTCCAAGGTTTTCCCTATTATTAAAATGTCGTCTAAGTATCCATGACTATATGCTTTTGTTTGCTCAATAATGCCAAGGCAGGTTTTAAGATTTGTGTGAACAACCTTGGAGCTGCCGTTAGCCCATTTGGTAAGGCTTTAAATTGCCATAGCTGTTTCATCCAGATGCACTTTAGGTATTTACGATGCATTAGTGATAGACTCCCATCCATCCAAAAACAAGTGCAATCTCCCCCCTGTTAGTATAGAGCCCCTACTGCTCATATGCTGAGAGGAACCAGACTACCTACCTCCATGGTTACTGGTGCTTCTTCTGCCTCTTTGCTGGAAGATGAGGTGTCTGCTGGGCTGTAGAGGGCTGCTGTTGATGTTGATGTTCCTGTTGATGTTGATGTTGATGTTGGGGGTGGCGCATTTTCCATGGGGTCCACTCTGAGCCCTGACCTAAAAAAGGCTTACGGGGAATGGTTGCGGACCCAGAGCTTTCACCAGTCCCATATGGTAGTCGAAGACTGGTGGACGCCGTGGGCTACTGCCGAGTTGTGGGAGTTGTTATGTCTGCTCGGTCCCAAACCTGCCCTCATGAGACCAAAGGTATTGGATGACAAACCCCAAAGGTATTGGACTCTTCCCCCTGGTCTTTCATCTTTTTTGGAATGTCCTTTCCAAAGAGCAGAATTGGAGGTTCTGAACCCGTTGTTTTGCAACGTCCTGCAAACTTAGGGTTGAGGGCAGGCTTGATGATTTCCTTCCGTAAATTGTTAATCTCGAATTGAGTGGTGCACAGCACATCTAATGTATCTTGCTGATTTGTGGTGATGTCCACTCCATCTATGGACCGAGCATATGAAGTTATTCCTGTTGTCAGGAGTTTTAGGATTTTCTGGAGCTTCAACTCCAGGTTCCTGATATTCTGCCCCAAATGTCCCCATATTTGGTTGTTTACAGCTGGTACATTCAATGATGTACACTTTTCTGGGGTTGAATATAATTCAAGAGCCTCATTGACCACCCATTCTTGTAGAGGTTTTAAGGACAGGTGGTCAATGCTGGCTGCAAGTTTCGGCTCAAAGGCCGACCCGCGCGTGGAGTGGCCACGTAGTGGTTGACCATAACCAGCAGCTCTTCCTGATCCTGTACAACCTGCGTACTCCGGACATATTCAGCCAGCGACCCCTCTTCATGAACAGCCCAGACCTGGTCGCCAATGCTGCCTTCACTAGAAGGTGAAGCAATGGCCAGTGCCGTGAAGGGGACTGCGGGAGTGCCTGAGCTCCCTTGGCGAGTCTGCTGCTGTTCTCTCAGCAGATCTCGCTGGGGCAATTGCGGCATCATTCCATTCGGCTTAGGCGGCTGCCTTTGCCGCTCTCGAGCGGTGAGGCATCTTCATCCGAATCGACGGATACTACCGCCCGGTTCTGGCTGCAGGTACCTCCAGCCCGCTGCTCAGGCTGCACTAGCGGTGCTGGGCTCTGCTCGGTAGTCAATCCTGCCGCCTCTCGTCCCACCCACCCCCCCCCCCCCCCCCCCCCCCCCCCCCCCACCAAAGAAAGCTCCTCAACGGGAAACGAACGGGGGAGAGCTACATATTTCTTTCCTCTGGTCTTGCTCATTCTTTCTGGAACACAAAGCAGACCACAGAGAAAATAACACACGGCCACGATAAAACACTTACCTGTCGGCCCGACTTTCTAATTGTAGCGGGAGCGCCTTGAACTCACGTGACTCCGAAATAAAATCAGTTACAGAGTTGAAGTTTCTGAGAAGCCGATCTATGTACGTGCCCACTGCAGAGTGCAGGGATAGCACCGAGAAAGCAGCACATGTTTCCTCATCAGGAGATGGGAAATATTTTGTTTTAATGCCAATGTTCCATAAAACACGGCACAGATAACTAACGTCTCGTAGTTCATTTCAGATGAGTCTTTGACAATTATTTAAATTATACTGCGATGAACAGTGCCAATGTGTTTTCTCATCATAGTTGCTGCAGCGATCAGGACCCACTCTGTCGGGTCTCACTCTTTGATATCCAGATTTATAGAGATATTTTAACACAAATTCTCCCAGGCTCAGGTACTCGAAGATATGGGATGTTAGCATTGTTCTTAAACTGCTTCGCCAGTACGGCCCAGCTACACCTCTATCCCTGGTCAAACTCACTTACAAAGTGGTTATGCTCGTGGCGCAAGTCTCAGCGCAACGGGTCCAGCCACCACTTATATTGTGACTGGACAGGATGGTTACATCTGCTAATAATTTAATATTTCATGTTTATGCTGTAGTTAAGCAGATGAGAACACGGGCGTCAGGTCCCAAACTATTTTCTCATGGCATACCCCATGGACCTTTGGTTGTCTGTAGTCACTCATTTACAACAACACGTCAAGGTCACCAAGAGCCTAAGAGGCTCTGTACTAGCAATGTTTGTTAGTTACTAAAACATCATAAAAGGTAACTATCCAGACCAACTCTAGGTGGTCAAACGGATTTTGGCTTATGCAGCAGTAGATACTATTATGTCCTATCTCACTCCACTAGGGCAGCTACTACATTAGCAGCAAGGGTCATGTACGTTCCACTGGACTACTCCCTAGCGGCTGCAGGATGGTCAAACGAACGAACTTGCATATATTTTATGATAAAGCATTGCCAGACCGGGGGTATTTGCCAAATTCCATTTATGCTTTGTTTCATAGTTTCCCCCAGGATGCGAGGGGTTACTATTATGTTTCCTTTGATGATTAAAGCATCAGCTTTTTAACAAACGATGTCTAGGCTGAATGTATTAATCTTTTTCTCTCATCCGTGGTCAATTGATGCAGTGTGCGAGGCCTGGACGCATATCCGGCATGACATCACAGAGCTTCAAAGTCTTCACGTAGTCACTCACGTGACTCAGAAGTAAAATAGTAAGATTAAACGAGAACTTATTAGTTTGAAGTTTGATCTTTATTTTATGAGGAGTTACGATGATCGATTACGTGACCACCGCTCCCATCTTCATATCATAAAGATAATCTGGTAGTTCTAGTCATCTATAATCTTACTATGTTAGTTCAACAACTGTTATCTGCGATTTCACAGCGCTGCTTTGTAGCTTGACGCGCACGCGTGGGGACGGCCTTCTTCACGTAATCGCTCATCGTAACTCCTCATAAAATAAAGGACAAACTTCAAACTGGTAAGTTCTCGTTTAATCTTACTATTAAATGTACGAAAGTTAAGAGCAATCTGTAAAAGTTGTAATCCAAACATGGCAAAAAATGGGACCAGGTGGCCGAGAGATTAAGCCGATGGCCTGCGAGCCCATTATGATTTGCACGCGGATCTTCGAATCCCATCCTCGTCGTGAGCTGTTGTGACTTTCGGCAGAGATATTGTTGATGAATTTAGATTGGAGATACAGCATGGAACAGGTCAAACGGCCAGCCGAGTTGAAACCGACCCGTTCACTCTATTTATTTGCTGTCCCACTTTCCTATCCCCTACAAACTAGGGACAAATTACAGATGCCAATTAAAGTACAAACCCGCGCGTTTTGCGCGTGTGGGAGGACACCGGAGGAAACCACACCTATTAACTCACAAAATAATTAAACCAAATCGAAATATGAACTTTTCTCATAATCACGGAATGTCGCAGTCTGCCTTGTGACCCGGAAAACGTAAGGTAACATTTGGAAAGTCTCGCCACATTTGTTCGCACACGAATGCAATTAATGACGAGAAAGTCGGCGTGCATATCCGGGCTGCTTTTCTTTCTCCGACATGGGCAGGATAGAGAGTCAGTACATTTTGTTCTCAATGTTGATATATTAAAACCCGTGCGGGGGAAAGGTTTTACAGGGATAGGTCGCGGGTCCTTGGAAAGCCAGCTGGTGGTAGAGGCAGATATCATAGTGGCGTTTAAGCGGCTTTTGCATAATCAGATGGAGATACAGACTATTTAGCGACACAGACCACTTTCAGGCAGATAATAGATCGCCTTGGCTTCAAGAACAGCGCAGTCATTGAGGACCGAACAGCTGATCCTGTGCTGAATTGTCTATGTTTTGTGTTCCTTCTTTAGTTCTGATGTTAAATATATTAAGGGGGATTAAACATGTTCAGTCAGATTATATTTGAATGTTCGTGTGATAAGGGTGCTCCTACTGCAGCCGTAAAATCCTGAAGGACGACGTAGACACGAAGATGTGTTCACCAATGAAACATTACAACGAACGAAGAGTTATTGTCACAAGGTACGAGGTCGGTCTTGTAAAAGCAAGGAGTTATTTCTTTGAGCATTCTTTTGGTTCCAGTTGTGGTCCGCAGCATTGTGGTGCTCCCGTGCTGATTGTGCTTAATATAAACATTTAATGGGAGATATTTTTTGAAAGATGGTGATTTGCTTCTCCAGAGATATCCAACAGTGTGGACGTAAAGCACATGGATCAAACACGGTCCAATTGCACAGTGAATCAGCATGGCTATGATCTCACGGCGGAGTAGATTATTGTAAAGTTAACCATCCCGTCCTAACTGACGTAACATCGAATAGATGTGAACAATATGCAATGTAATATTTTGTCTACTGATGGACATCAGAAGAGATTAGTTGAGGAAGAGAGTCCATACAGTAGGTGGTCAGGATGGCCGAGCGGTCTAAGGCGCTGCGTTCAGGTCGCAGTCTCCACTGGAGGCGTGGGTTCGAATCCCACTTCTGACAATTTTACAATTTACTCACATTTCTGCTTTGCTAGTTTTCTTGACCGCCCTTCAGAACGTCACAACGCATCTCGCTTAATTTTTGCACGATCTATCGTCTTTCCTAAACTCATACTTGCCTTTAAGACCCAAAACAAGACGCAAGGCTCAACTTGTCACTATATATAACTGACACGTCACATTCCTAATTTCCATTTTTTTTCTCGCCATTTATTGATGGCGGTGTTAAACGAACTCAAAGGCGGAAGAAGAATTGGTTAACTGAACGAATGCAACACAACTAACCGTCATATACTTGCTATACAATGGCCTGTCCACGCACCGCCTTCTCTCTGACACCCCGGCGTTGTTATCGGCACAAACCCACCTAACCCCCTCCACTGGATATTTTCCCTACAACTGCAGAAGTTCCAACCCTTGCACATTCATCATCTCCTTCACCTTTAACCACGCACTGAAACAACACTTTCAGATACATGTGATACATGCACTTCGTCCAACGTGGTCTAGTACATTCCATGCCTGCCCTGAAAGTAAGCATGCAGGTATAGATAATAGACAATAGACAATAGGTGCAGCAGTATGTTATTCAGCACTTTGAGCCACCATCGCCATTCAATGTGATTATGGCTGATCATTCCCAATCAGTACCCCTTTCCTGCCCTCTCCCCATATCCCCTGACTCCGCTATTTTAAGAACCCTATCCAGCTCTCTCTTGAAAGCATCCAGAGAACCTGCCTCCACCGCCCTCTGAGGCAGATCATTCCACAGACTCACCACACTCCGTGTGGTCTCACTGGGGCTCTGTACAATTGCAAAGGACCTATTTGCTCCTATATTCGATTCCTCTTGTTTTGAAGGCCAATTCGCTTTCTTCACTGCCTGCTGTACCTGCATGCTTAATTTCATGGACTCCCGTGGATTTTGAGACAACAGCAACGGCAACAAAGAGAAGCAGGAGAAAACACCGATTGGATCTAGCCCGAGTGGGAGGAGAGTTAGAAGTGAGTCAGAGGGGGAAAACTGTTGAAAAGGAGAGGCAAAGCACAGGCAGACTTTACTCAGAGCTCCCGTGGATTTTGAAGCAACATCAACAAAGTGCAGCAGGCGAAAACATTGATAGGCTCTAGCCCGAGTGGGAGGAGAGTTAGAAGTAAGTCAGAGGGGGAACACAGTTTAAAACTGAGGCATTTGGTTTGTTAATAGGCAAATTAGGCAATGTATCAGTCAATATAAGCAAGGCGGCACTTAGGGAGCAGCAGTGAGGAAACGCCTTGTGAGGAAAGTGCCCTGTGAGAAAAGTGCGAGTTTTTTGCCTCGAGAGACTTAGGCGAGGAGGCTGAGGAAAGGAGGCTACGCAAAACGCTGGAGAGGGAGAGACGAAAGAAGGAGATGTCAGGCAAGCTGATTCAGGTTACACAAAAAGCTGGAGAAACTCAGCGGGTGCAGCAGCATCTAAGGGGCGAAGGAGATAGGCGACGTTTCGGGTCGAGACCCTTCTTCAGACTAGTCAGGGATCAGGGAAACGAGAGATATAAACATTGATGTGGAGAGATAGAGAACAATGAATGAAAGATATGCAAAAAAGTATTGATGATAAGGGAAACAGGCCATTGTAAGCTGTTTGTGGTGTGAAAATGAGAAGACACTAATTGGTGTTCTTTACAGACCCGCAAAATAGTTGCCCGGATATAGGGTGCAAGTGCAACAGGAGTGAAAACTGGCATGTAACAAAGTAAATGCCACAGCGGTGATGGGGGATTTTAATGTGCAGGTAGATTGGGAAAATCTGGTTGGTTCAGGACCCCAAGAAAAATAGTTTGTAGAATGCCTCCGAGATGGATTCTTAGAGCAGCTTGTAATGGAGCCGACCAGAGATAAGGCAATTCTGGATCTTGTGTTGTCCAAGGAACCAGGTATGATAAGAGAACTCGAGGTATAGGAAACGCTGGGAGGTAGTGGTCATAATATGATTAGTTTTAATCTGCAATTTGAGAAGGAGCAGGTTAAATCGGAAGTGGCAGTGATGCAGTTGAACAAAGGGGACTACGAAGGCATGAGAGAGGAGCTGGCCAAGGTAGACTGGAAAGGAATCCTAGCAGGAATGACGGTGGTACATCAATGGCAGGAATTTCTGGGCATAATCCGTAAGACGCAAGATCATTTCATTCCAAAAAGGAAGAACTATTTTAAGGGGAGTAGGGGGCAACCTTGGCTGACAAGAGAATTTAGGTATAGAATAAAACTAAAAGAAAAGATGTATAGCACAGCAAAGAGTAACCGGAAGCCAGAGGATTGTGCAACTTTCATAGGACAACAGAAGGAAACAAAACGGGCAATACGGGCTGAAAAGATGAAGTATGAATGGAAGCTGTACAGGAATATAAAGAAGGACAGTAAACGCTTATTTAGATATGTTAAGAGAAAAAAGTAGCAAAGTCAAATGTGGGTCCCTTGAAAACAGACACGGGTGAAATTTTTATGGTCAGCAAGGAAATGGCAGAAGAGTTTAATAGGTACTTCGGATCTGTCTTCACTATGGAAGATACCAACAATCTTCCACATGCACTGGAGGATAGAGGACCTAAGGGGGTAGAGGAACTGAAATAAATGTTCATTAGGTGAGAAATAGTATTGGGTAGGCTAATGGGACTGAAGATGATAAATCCCCTGGGACTGAAGATGGTCTGCATCCCAAGGTCCTCAGGGAGGTGGCTCTAGAAATACTGGACGCATTGGTGATCATTTTCCAATGTTCAATAGATTCAGGATCAGTTCCTATGGATTGGAGGATAGATAATGTTATTCCAATTTTCAAGAAAGGAGCGAGAGAGAAAACGTGGAATTACAGACCAGTTACCCTGACTTCGGTGGTGGGAAAGATGCTGGGGTCAATTATTAACGAGGTAATAATGGAGCATTTGGATAGCAGTAGAATGATTAGTCCAAGTCAACATGGATTTATGAAAGGGAAATCATGCTTGACAAATCTTCTGGAATTTTTTGAGGATGTGACAAGTAAAATGGATGAAGGGGTGCCAGTGGATGTAGTGTATCCAGATGTTCAGAAAGCCTTTGATTAGGTCCCGCACGTGAGACTGGTGACTAACATTAAAGCACATTGTATTGGTGGTCGGGCGTTGACATGGATAGACAATTGGTTGGCAATGTGTTGGAGTGAACGGGTCATTTTCAGAATGGCAGGCAGTGGCGAGTTTAATGCCACAAGGCTCGGTGTTGGGGCCGCAACTGTTTACCATATATATACATGATTTGGAAGAGGGAATTAAGAGCAACACTAGCAAGTTTGCGGATGACACAAAGCTGGGTGACAGTGTGAACTGTGAAGAGGATGTTAGGATGTTGCAGGGGTCCCGCATAAGAGATTAGCATACAAACTTAAAGCACACGGTATTGGGGGTTCAGTATTGATGTGGATAGAGAACTGGCTAGCAGACAGGAGGCAAAGGGTAGGAGTAAACGGGTCCTTTTCAGAATGGCAGGCAGTGACTAGTGGGGTGCCGCAAGGCTCAGTGCTGGGACCCCAGCTATTTACAATATATATTAATGATTTGGAAGAGGGAATTCAATGCAACATCTCCAAATTTGCAGATGATACCAAGCTGGGGGGTATAGTTAGGTGTGAGGAGGATGCTTGGAGGCTGCAGGGTGATTTGGATAGGCTGAGTGAATGGGCAGATGCATGGCAGATGCAGCACAATGTGGATAAATGTGAGGTTATCCACTTTGGTGGCAAAAACATGAGGGTAGACTATTATCTGAATGGTGGCAGATTAGGTAAGGGGGAGATGCAACGAGACCTGGGTGTCATGGTACACCAGTCATTGAAAGTAGGCATGCAGGTGCAGCAGGCAGTGAAGAAAGCAAATGGTATGTTAGCATTCATAGCGAAAGGATTTGAGTATAGGAGCAGGGAGGTTCTACTGCAGTTGTACAGGGTTTTGGTGAGGCCACACCTGGAGTACTGCGTACAGTTTTGGTCTCCAAATCTGAGGAAAGACATCCTTGCCATAGAGGGGGTACAGAGAAGATTCACCAGACTGATTCCTGGGATGTCAGGACTTTCATATGAGGAAAGATTGGATAGACTCGGTTTGTACTCGATGGAATTTAGAAGATTGAGGGGGGATCTTATAGAAACCTACAAAATTCTTAAGGGGTTGGACAAGCTAGATGCTGGAAGATTGTTCCCGATGTTGGGGGAGTCCAGAACAAGGGGTCACAGTCTAAGGATAAGGGGGAATTCCTTTAGGACCGAAATGAGGAAAACATTCTTTACACAGAGAGTGGTGAGTCTCTGGAATTCTCTGCCACAGAAGGTAGTTGAGGCCAGTTCATTGGCTATATTTAAGAGGGCGTTAGATGTGGCACTTGTGGCTAAAGGGATCAGGGGGTATGGAGAGAAGGCAGGTACGGGATACTGAGTTGGATGATCAGCCATGATCACATTGAATGGCGGTGCAGGCTCGAAGGGCCGAATGGCCTACTCCTGCACCTATTTTCTATGTTTCTATGTTTCTATGACCTGGACAGGTTGAGTGAGTGGGCAGATGCGTTGCCGATGCAGTATAATATAGATACATGTGAGGTTATCCACTTTGGCGGCAAAAACAAGGGGGCAGTTTACTATCTCAATATGGTTAGGTTAGGTAAGGGGGAGGTACAGCGAGACCTGCGTGTCCTTGTACACCAGTCACTGAAAGTTTGCGTACAGGTGCAGCAGGCAGCAAGAAAACGAATGGAATTTTGGCCTTCATAACAAGAGGATTTCAGAACAGGAGTAAAGAGCATCTTCTGCAGTTGTATAGGGCTCTGGTGAGCACATCTTGAGCATTGTGTACTGTTTTGGCCTCCTAATTTGAGGAAGGACATCCTAGTTATTGAGTCAGTGCAATGTAGGTTCAGGAGAATGATCCCTGCGATGGCGGGACTGTCATACGAGGAAATATTGAAAAGGCTAGGTTTGAATTCACTGGAGTTTAGAAGGATAAGGGGGGACCTTATGGAAACATATACAATTATAAAAGGGCTGGACAAGCTAGATGCAGGAAAAATGTTCCCAATGTTGGGTGACTCCAGAACCAGGGGCCCCAGTAATAGATTAATGGGGAGGTCATTTAAGACTGAGCTGAGAAAAAAACATTTTTACCCAGAGGTTTGTGAATTTATGGAATAACCTGCCACAGAGGGCAGTGGAGACCAAATCACTGGATGGATTTAAGAGAGAGTTGGATATAGCTCCAAGGGCTAGTGGAGTCAAGGGATATGGGGAGAAGGCATGCACGGGTTATTGATAGCGGACGATCAGCCATGATCACAATGAATGGCGGAGCTGGTTCGAAGGGCCAGATGGCATCCTCCTGTACCTATTTTCTGTGTTTATATGCTTCTGTGTAACTTACACGCTGGTTGCGTGGATCACGAGAGAGAGCTTTATTCCCAAACAGTCCCTGCTTATATACAACATCAACTCATTAACATATACATGAATATTTATCAGAACTGAACGAGGACACAAATGCAGGCTCAGTCACAGGGCAGATCCGTTTTCAGAGTTTAATCGGTCAAAGTCGGTACACAGGTAAGCAAAAACCGAGGCAACAGTATAATCTAGGAGCAGGGAAAAACATTGGTCGAAAAACAGGCAATGGTCGAGATCACAAGGCCACAAGATTTCTAGAGCTGGAACGAGTCGATACCAAGTAGCATACACAACGAACTGGCAATGAGAACTAAAACACAAAGAGCTTAAATACAGACTAGCAGGGGATAACGAGACACAGGTGAAACACATCAGGGCGGAGCCAACAATCACATGAGGGTAAACGACATGACAGGAAATGGGACCTGAAACAAGGGGAGATGTGAGACACCAAAATAAAACAAGAATGCAAACTCTAATACTAAAAACCAATAAGAAACAGAAACTAGATCAAACGCGAGACCTGACAATATATATGAATAAATTTACACTCCTCTCCTTTTTTTAAGTATTAAATCTAAGCACTCAGTTACAATTTTATTTGTCACCTAACTTACAAACCTAATCTGCCTACTGGTTTCCGGATCCTGCCTGATCGTCTAACAGTAACCGGTCTTCTTTTGTGTGGCGTGCACAGCCTAAAGTTGTTGGATAACTTGTTTTTTTTAATCTTCCGTTTGTACACGTCGAGTTGATTGCATTAGTCGAAACAGGGCGGACCACGTGAAGGTTGCAATCTTCCACCCCACAGTAACCGGTGTAATAGGTTTGGGAGTTGACTAAAATGTTGGCTTGTTTGCCTCTGTTTTATTACCCCGACTTTGACCAGAGGAATATGTTTCTTTGTCTGTACCAACTGAACTTTGTGTTTCAATCACCACCTCTTCCAACTGACTTTCAGACAAAAACTAAGGGATTATGACTTCATGCACATTTTTTGGTTCATCTTTGGCTGGAATAATTTGATCAACATGAACATTTTTGATCCTATCTCCTACTTCAAATAAGCATCTTTTTGTTCCACACGCTTCCACCATTTTGCCAAAACCCCATGTGTCGCCACTGGACGTCGGACGGACCGAGAAATCGAACATGCTCATCAGTACCTCTCCTTTTTGTGGGAGTCAAAATGGCGTTTTTGACTTAATTGTTTTTGCTCAACTCTCAAAGCTAAATTGGATTGAACTAGACTTAGGCGTATTCTTAGACTTCTCTTCATCAACAATTCTGCAGGTTCTGTTGTTGTGTGTTGTGTGGTTCTGTACTTCAGCAAGAAAACAGCCAAACGATGTTTCATGCTGAACTTTGAACTACCCTGCAAAACCTGTTTCTTGAGAGCATATTTGACAACTCTAACAGACCTTTCCGCCGCCCCATTGGAGGCTGGATCGTATGGGGGAACAAGTGTATGTTTTACACCTTTCCGCTGCATGAACTGTTTCACAGGGCGGTCCGTTTGCATCTACATTGAGTCCAATGTAGACCACTTCTGACTGCGCAAATGCACATTTAGTTTGTCGCAGTTTGAAATCGTGGCAGTTCAGTCTGGAGAACTGGCTTAAGGATTTCCAGATGTTCTATCATGGCCACTGTGAATATCAGTATGTCATCCTGGTTGCACATGCAGTGCGGAATGTCTTGTAACATTTTGTCATGGCAGACTGAAAGCTTTTCGGGGAGGATTTCGCACCGTAGGGCAGCTTTACATAAGAATACAAGCCCTTATGTGTGTTGATAGTGAAGTACTGTTGACTTTCCTTGTCGACATTGAGTTGGGCGTTAGCGTGAGACAAATCCAGTTTACTGAAGACTCTTGCTCCGCTACGTTCTGCGTACAGATCTTGCGAGTTTGATCACGAATATTCGTCATCAACGGCTTGGTTGATTGTGACTTTGTAGTCACCACATAGTCGAACAGTTGTGTTGGCCTTGGGTACGGCCACTATTTGCGTAGCCCTGTTACTCTGGTCTGTCTTCACGAGTACTTCATTCCGTTCTAACCAGTCGAGTTTTTACTATACTTGTTGCTTTAGTGCATATGATACAGGTCTTGGCCGACAATACACAGGTCTCACATCTTGCTTAAGTCGAATATGTCCAGAGTACGCTGTTATTCTGCTGACGCTGTTATTCCCGTGCAGAAATGTTTGCATGTTTCCTTACGGAGTTTTCAAGACTTGATTTGGACAAATCGACGCTGAAAATGTTATTTCGGTCTAACTCTATTCTGCTCACCCATTTTTTCCAAGGAGGGTTGATTTATTTATGTAGCGAGCCAATATGATCGGCAGTGTTACTGACTGAGCATTATGCTGAAATTTACAGTTCAGTTTCCCCATGTCTCCAAAACTTCGCGCGAGTAGGTTCTCAGCTTGACCTGACTCTCAAATAATGGTGTCTGTGGGAACTTTGTGTCGTACAGGTCTTTACTCATGACCGAACACTATGCTGCCGTGTCAACTCACATATCGACTGCAGGTAATTTATCAATTGTTTAGTTCGAAATTGTTTAGTTCGAATTGTTAAGTTTTCAAGGCAACAATGTACTCTTTGATTGTCTCATTCTGCTTTTGGTTTCTCGTGCCAAATTTATAGCTTTCTACAATTTTCAGAGGCTTTGGGTTGAAGTGCTCCTCCAACGTCTGTATAGTGTAATTGATTGGCACGTCTTTTGCCATCATGGGCGCAAGGAAATTCTCGCGTGTGCCGTCCACATCAGGACTGATCTGCTTGAGCAGAATCGCTTTCATGCGTTTGCAAACGGCCTGATTTGTTTCAGTCACTATCTCTCCTTCAGCATAAATCTCCATTACCTTTTTTCTACTGTGAAAAACATGTTTGCTCTCTCCATATCGGAGCTCAACGGCTCTCTTATCAAACGTGCCAAGTTTTCCGATGTAGCCCTTGCATTTCTCATCAGCGCTCTCTATGGTTTTGGTCAGTCTGTTGCTTATAAAATATTCACTGAAGTTCCCAGGCTAATGGGCCATCGCAATAATTAGGCGACTCAAATTGCTTCAGTAACCTTAACATCCTTTTGTGAGTTTCAAATGATTTTAAAACGCCCATATCTAAAAACTAATACATTGGAATGGACAAAAACGTTTTTATTTAAAAATATTTTTATTAGAGGAAAGCAATAAATTGGCAAACACATATTATGGTAGAAGTATTTCGTGTACATCAATCATAAATTATTAATATTATCAATTAAATCATTCTGCCTCTAATACTTTTTTTAATAGATTAAGAGTAATAAAAAAGAAAGAGAGAGAGAGCGAAGAAAAAAAAGAGAAAAAAATCAAAAGAAAAAATCATAAGGAATGGAATAATTAACAATTAATACATCATTGGAGATAAGATCAAGGAATATATAGTATAACGTTTCATCTGATCCTGTCCAAGTTTCAGTGAGGTTCCCGTGCCGAGCCAATCTACCCTTTCAAGAAATCGATGAAAGAAGACCATATTCTAACAAAGAGTTCTTGTTTGTCCATCAAGGCGTGTCCAGCTCGCAAACAACTGCGACACATCTCCTTATTTACTGTTTAAAATGTTAAACAATACTGCATGTTGCAAAACAGTCCTGCACTGTATATAAAGGATGAGTTCACAAACTATATCCCATCCTCGTCGCCAATGTTGTTATATTCCGGACGGCAGAATGACTAACTTACACGCAGGTTGCCTGGATCACGAGAGAGAGCTTTATTACCCAACACTCCCAGCTTGTATACCACACCAAATCATTAACATATACACGAATATCTATGAATACAATACATCTAGCATTCAACATTCCAATACGTGGTCATTAATACAATTGTCATGTAAATTAAATCTCTCGAAAAAACACTGACAAAAAACACCATCATAACTCAGGATAGCGAATTGGATGCGTGGCATTTGGGGTGGGGATCCTACTTCAAACGTTTTCTCCGACCCAAAAGATCAACTATCAATGTTCTCCAGGGATTGTGCCTGTCCGGTGAGGTACTCCGCCATTCTGTGCCTTTCTTCAGTAAATCAGCAATTGCCGTTCCTTGTTATTATTTTATCAGATAGCTTCAGGTCATTCTGCGACACTCATTGTGATGGGGAAGAAATTGTAAATGTAAATGTCGATTCCAGTGGTTGGAGTATAATTGGCAGAACATATATTTAACCAATTCTGAGAAACTAATGATAAGGACATCTGTTTTGAATTGAATTTGCGTACCAAAAGATGATTGGGTTAAGAAAAAAAACAGCTACAATTCTTCAAATTTAAATTTACTAAATCCAGGCCTTCATATTGGAGTGCTGACTTGTTCCTATTCCAGGTTAACCTGTGTATAATATATACTTTGTTAAAATTGTTAATAGTTAAAATCTGTTAAACTGCAGTTTAAAGAGTATTCAAGATTTGCCGTTGTTTAATTTTATTTATTGTGTTTTGCCTTTGATTTAAAGTTCTGAGTGTTAGATACACTGTTGTAATAGTGGTTGAATGGACAGTATGAGATCATAGGGTTACAGAAAAAGCTGGAGAAACTCAGCGGGTGCAGCAGCATCTAAGGAGCGAAGGAGATAGGCGACGTTTCGGGTCGAGACCCTTCTTCCCGTAGGGAGGAGGAGAACCTCTTCAAAGTAGGCATACCTTGAGGAGATGTCGCAGTGGAGTAGACAAAGTGTTAAAGAAGGAACTCCAGATGCTGGAGAATCGAGGGTTACACAAAAAGCTGGAGAAACTCAGCGGGTGCAGCAGCATCTAAGGAGCGAAGGAGATAGGCGACGTTTAGGGTCGAAACGTAGCCTATCTCATTCGCTCCTTAGATGCTGCTGCACCCGCTGAGTTTCTCCAGCTTTTTCTGTAACCCTCGATTCTCCAGCATCTGCAGTTCCTTCTTTAACAGTATGAGATCATAGTTTGATTAGGACTGTTATTATAATTTGAGTCCGACTCGTGCCTTTACAACCAGGGGTTCCGTTCGTTGAAAACAACACGAGGAGGGATTAAAATATACTATGATATGTTTTGGAGGCTGTACAGTTAACGAATGCGATATTAGACGAATGTTTGTATTTTATATTTGCATGTGGATTCGCATGATATTAATAAGTGGTATAATTTCTTGTCTGCATACGATTTTGCTCTCGTGTTTGCAGCTCATTTGTCTGTGTTTAAATTTAAGTTGCTTTGGATGTAGGAAACCGGCTGCTGAATTGTGTTTGACTGTGATTGATTGTTCACTGAAGAACCTTACATTTTGTCGACCACAGGTAGATTTTGGAATTGTTTGCAATTGCCCACAAGTATGGGAAATCAAGTAGATCTAGATATGACTGAAGATTCTGAAAGTCCACTGCAATTAATATGCAGTGAATTTCCAGAAAAAAAGCTGAGAGACTAAGAAACTTTTCGGGGGCATTGAATAAGATATTAGGGGACGGATTATGCCCAAGGGGAGCGTTGAAAAATTGAAGGGAATAAAGTATATTGAACGAATTATTTGGTAATATAGTAACAGTGAGGTAGCGAAGGAGTTAATAGGATTGTCTAGAACATACTATGAGACGTGGAAGGTGAATAGATAAGTTATGAAAATGGCGAATTGGAACAAAGCAATTCCTAAACTTGGAATAAAACTTAAAGATGATGTAGTAATTCTACCTCCAGGCACCAGAATGGAAGGATGTGGATGTATCAGAGAAAGTATGGAACAGGAAAGAGCTAGACCTCCTGAAGGGAAACTGCCCCCGGTGGTTGGCATTCTCTTTGAAGGGGGGAAGACGAATATTTGGAAGATGGGGAAAGTCTTAAAATTAAAAGAAGTTCGCAGCCTCCACAATATTCCTCTTGCATTCCCCAGGGCCCTCCCACACTTTGTATATCTTGTACACATAACATACATTCATAGCCTGCAGCATCTTTAACACCAGCTGCAGATTCCACAATAAAGCCTGATTTACCAATAGTAGCAATAGGACCTTAGGATTATTTGACTCCATCCACGCCATTATTTTGCCAAATTATTGGCGCTAGTTGAAGGAAAGGAGGGAGCTGCAGAATACGCGGAAATACCAGTGAAATTATGGAAGATAATTGCAGGGGCAGCTCCTCACATTACCCGAAAAGTTAATTATCCGGCGAGTGCAAAATACCTAGCAGCAATGGTAAAAAGGACAATCACCATGGCAGACCGGAACGATTATAAAAAGCAAAATGTGTCTAACCAATATATTGTTGAATTCTATCAGGCCCCAAGGACAGTTGTTACCCACCTACGTCATCATCTGTGGAGCGAGGTATACGAGTATGTGGACCCTCGAGTATGGGCAGAAGACACAGCTCAGTTAGGATGCGTGAATATCAACCCCATCCAAGTACCTCCCCAAAAAGAGGTAACACTTTCCCTTAATATCCAAAAATACCACCGGCTATCAACAGCAGTGACAGATTGATGACAAAATAAAGAGGAATGACAACATAAAATACTGCTAGTCAATCTATAAGAACTATAGAGGTTGCTCCTTACAGTAACACCCTACTCTTGCAGTTCCGAAACTGGAAGAAGAAGGTTAATATGGACTGGTATGAAATGAACAGCAATTGTAAAACTGCTCCACACATGTACAGATGCCTTCTTCGTTTTCTTCTTGCGCATGGCGTGCACAGCCTAAAGTTGTAGGACACCTTATCTATTTGATCTTATTTGATTATTGGGTTGATAGCATTCGTCGAAACAGGGCGGACCACGTGAGGGTTGCAATCTTCCACCGCCGTACTAGTGTCAAACCCTGCTAACATCTTAACTTAAATAAATTAAGGAATCAACATTTCATACCACCTAAGAAGATGAATCAAGTCTCAGTAAATTAAGAGTTACACGAATCCAACAATTAAAAGACATCACAGAGGCAGGCTCCAAGTTTGAAAAAATCATGATTTACATTACCCGAACAGTTAATTACCTGATTTACCAATAGTATTGTTGAAGCCTATTATTTGCAACATGCGCCTTAATTTAGTTCAACAAAGAAACTGACAAAAAAAAAACATGGGGATAGACGGAGACCAGTTGCCTATTACTGTTCTAAATTTCATCCTGTATCCAGGGACACCCGCTTTGCACCCATATTCTAACTGGTATATATAATAGTCTAGAATCAGCTGCAAATTTGACCCTCCAGCAGGAGATTGTAGTATATAGCTCACATTCATTAGCAGGATTGTAAAATGGCACTTAACAATGGCTCGTCAAAATAAGTATGAGATCTATCTCTTAAACAATCCGAAACTTCAATTTAGGCATTGTGCATCAATAAACCCAGCCTCTTTTCTTGACTCACCTCCAGAAGAGCAATCAGAAGTAGGACATGACTGTTTATATCTCATCGAGGAGGAAACATCTGTGAGAGAGGACTTATGAGACGCACCCATGGAGGACCCGGATATGACTTTGTATGTAGATGGGAGTGCATCTATTGGACCGTGACGTGAGAAATTGACTTGGTATGCAATTATTAATCAGGATGGGGAATATATAGAAGCAGCTGCCCTTGAGTGACCTTATACAGCACAACAGGCTGAAGTATTTGCTTTAATTCGAGCATGCATTGTTGGGAAAAATTTAAGGTAAATATTTACACTGATTCTCGGTATACATTTGGAGCAGTAGATGATTTCGGACAATTATGGAAAAATAGCGGAATTCTAACTTCAGCGGGGACTCGCATTTCAAATAAACAATTGGTGACATATTTATTGAAGGCCTTAATGTTACCCAGACAGATTTCTGTTATGAAATGTAGCGCACACACAAGAGGACAGACCACAATAGATATCGGGAATCGTAGTGCTGATCTAGCAGCAAAGAATGTGTCCAGGGAACGTAAGCTGGTAGTACCATAAACGATGAGGCATATTAGAGGTTTAAATAACAAGTCTCCCTCTGAGAGACCGATGCCAACCATCCCAGAAATTATTCGGTTGCAGGAGGAGGCGACTGAAAGGGATAAAGAAAAATGAAGGTAACCTGGGTGTGTTCTGCATAATATGACTGGACTGTGGACCACTCCAGCAGGGCAAACGTGCATGACAAATTATTTGGCAGTAGGGGTTATGGAGTGTATACACTATGCAACCCATTGTCGTGCATGGGCAGGAGGAGGCTATGTTTTGGCTACTTGGTGGCATCGAAGATTACAAATTTTAGCTCAAAAGGTAAGCAGTAATTGCATGCTTTGCCAGTTATATAATCCAGTGGATGGAATAGGATGTGATGAGGGAAAAACACCATTGCCTATGGGTCCGATCCAGACATTGCAGATGGACTACGTCGAACTGGAGAGGTGCCAGGGTTATAAGTCAGGTACTTGTCATAGGCGATGTGTTCAGCCGGTGGATTGAAGCTTACCCAACGCTTGACAATAAAGCGGCTACTTTTATCAAGGTGTTGATGAGAGAAATTGTCCCCAAGATTTGGCATCCCAATTCGACTTAACCATACAACCATATAACAATTACAGCACGGAAACAGGCCTTCTCGGCCCTTCCAGTCCGTGCCGACCATTTATTTTCCCCTAGTCCCATCTACCTGCACTCAGGCCACACACCTCCATTCCCTTCCCGTCCATATACCTATCCACTTTACTTTTAAATGTTAAAATCGACTTAGTTCAGATAATGGTCCACGCTTTATTGGGCAGATAATAAAGAGTTTTGTGAACATCAGAAATTGCATTGTGCTTATCGACGACGGGCTGCTTGACTTGGAGAAAAGCGAATCAGACACTTCAAATTAATTAGCTAAATTGAAGCGGAGACTGGACTTGGTTGGATTAAATTACTTCCTATAGCTTTATTTCAGATGAGTCACGCCTGTTGGGAAATCCAGACTGAGCCCAGCTGAAATTGTTTGTGGGTGACCCTGAAGAACACCTTGGAATCAGAATGCAATGAAAATAGCCAACTTCCATCACATGACTGCGAAGATGACCGATTACATTCTAGCGTTTCCCGAAGCACTAAGAGATTCGCTTGGAAGGACCTTACCAGGTTCCCCTAGCGACCCAAATAGCAGTGAATGAAGACGGAAGGAATGCATGGGTGCATCTCCACCACTGAATCAGTAGCATTGCAGGCTATTAACTTGCTTTACACCAGATTCTCTTAGAAACGTCATGCTCTACTAAGATCAAGCACATGATATATTATCCAATGGATGGATGGGATTTACGCCCACGGAACCTCGGGATGTGAAGACTCATCAGGCGGAAATTATGAAGCTACACCCATGAAAACTTGAGAAGCTTGGTGAAATTCTGGGAACATACATCAGCATCTTTTTGTTAAGGTATCTGATAGAATAAAGCAGTCATCGTTGTATTTAGGTTATTACTAATGATGGGTTATCATAATGATAATATGGCGGAATGTTAATATTGGCCAATTTAGAGGTATTATAAAATGGAGGATTTGCAGGGCCTGTTTGGCATCCTTCTGTGAGAAGTTACAAGCTGTGAGATGGTTCCAGAACGTCTGGATCCCCAGATTGATAAGCAGCATAAGATCAGGTCCAGATGTCCTTTCCTTTGTTAACATTCATGAGAACTTTGCAGAAGAGCTCAAAGGTATTGCAAATGCATTGTCATGATTGGCCAAATATGGGGGAATGTAATTAATGTTAATAATGTTGCAAGGTGTTTGTACTGCTGTGTAATGTTTGGCTGAAATGTGAAACACTTTTGAGTTGTTTAGACAACCTGTGAAAATGTTGCATTAACTTGGTTAACGGACGTCTTTCCATTAGTTCATTCGGTCCAACGTCTACTCAAGTCAAGAGTCAAGAGAGTTTTATTGTCATGTGCCCCAGATAGGAGAATGAAATGCTTGCTTGCTGCAGCACAACAAAATATGTAAACATAATTCAGAACAGAAGATAAAAGTTAAAAGTTCAGTGTGGCTGTAGATATACATAATAAATAAACAGATAAAGTGCAATAGACTATTGTTCAGAGTTTGTTTGATGTAGTGTTTAATAGCCTGATGGCTGTGTGGGGTATTTGATAATCTTGGCAGCCCTTTTGAAGCAGTGAAAGGCGATAGATCATTTCTATGGTGGTGAGGTCATAGCCGACGATGGACTGGGCAGTGGTCACAACTTTCAGCATTATTTTCCGATGCTTGTTATTCAATCATGGCTGATCTGTCTTGCCCTCTCATCCGCATTACCTTGCCTTCTCCCCATAACCATTGACACCCGTACTAGTCAATTCAATCTTCGTTCTTTTATCTATAATTACTTAAAGATATTGTAGTTGAAACGTTTTAACTGCATTTCCTTATTCTTTGTAGTGTTAGTTGATAATACCGTCCAAATTATATCCAAAGCAATAGGTGAAGCATTCTCCCACTTTTCCTGCAATGAGCACATGGTATGTCCGCTTGTTTACATCAGACGTACTACATACTTTTCAGGCTAGCGAACCGTCCCCACGACAAATAACTAGGAGCGTTGCTACGTATCATTTCCCTCCTGCGCATCTTTGTGAAGAGTACTGTCGATCTTTGTTACATTCAACATTCTGAGTTTACTCAAATTATATGTTTGACGGTGACACTCCACCACGCATAGAAACATAGAAACATAGAAATAGGTGCAGGAGTAAGCCATTCGGCCCTTCGAGCCTACACCGCCATTCAATATGATCATGGCTGATCATCCAACTCAGCACACGTATAACGATATATTATAACAATGTTGGATTATTTTTCACGACCTCATGAACAGTTTCTGTTCCTTTCGCTTACCCCCAGCTAACATACTGGTGATGATCATTCTGAATCAGAGAAGATGCGGTCTGTCCAGGTGCGTCACGACCTACATGGTGGCCATGGCAGCGGCGGATCTACTGGTTGTTATTACCGATCTCACTTTAAGACACATTCCGATTGTCTATCCAAAGCAGTTTCGTTTTGTGTTGTCTCTCCCATTATTTATACTCAATCCCCACTCAATACTGCTTTTTGCAGCTGCCGACTCATCTGTTTGGTTCACTGTCTCTTTCACATTTGACCGTTTTGTGGCCATCGGTTGTGGAAAGCTGAAAGTTTAAACCGAGAAAACGGCGTCTGTGGTTTTGGGAACGGTGACAGTGTTCTTCTGTTTAAAGGACACGACTTAGTATTTTCTGCACATGAAAACTTATCGCCTTGGCAATAATCCTGCATTTTGTGGAGTTGAAATGAGTGACAGTTATTCACATGCGTGGGGAGGCAATCGAGATCCTATAATGAAAGAATGGGTCGACTGTGCTTGTATTCACGGGGATTTAGAAGGATCAGCGGTGCTGTTATCGAATAATTTTCTCATGTTTAAAGGATTGGACAGGTTAGATACAGAAAACATGTTCCCGACTTTGGGGGAAACCAACGTCAGTGGGGGGGGGGGGGGGGGGCGTGTCACAGTTTACGTATAAAGGGTATGACATTTACAACTGAGAAGAGGAAAAGCATTTTCTGCCAGACCAGTGATTTGTGGAACTCTCTGCCTCAGAAGACATGGGAGCTGAAGCATTAAAAAGAAGGTTAGATTTCGCTTTTCAGGCCAGTCGAATCAATGGATATGGGGAGAAGACCAGTTACAGACCTGTTAGCCTGACTTCGTACGTGGGAAAGATGCTGCGGTCAATTATTAAAGATGGGGCATAACATTATTAATGGGGCATTTGGATAGAAGTAAAAGGATGAGTCCAAGTAAACATATATCTATGAAAGGGAAATCATGCTTGACTAATCTTCAGGAATTCTTTGAGGATGTGACAAGTAAAATGAATGAAGAGGTGCCAGAGGATGCAGTGTGTCTAGACTTTCAGAAATTATTTGATAACTTCCCGCACGCGAGACTGCTGACTAACATTAGAGCATATTGTATTGGGGGTAGGGTGTTGACATGGACAGAAAATTGGTTGGCAGACCGGAAGCAAAGTGTGGGGGTGAACGGGTCCTTTTCGGAATGGCAGGCAGTGGCGAGTGGAGTCCCGCAAGGCTCGGTGTTGGGGCCGCAACTGTTTAACATATATATTAATTATTTGGAAGCGGGAATTATGAGCAACACTAGCAAGTTTGCGGATGACACAAAGCTGGGTGGCTGTGTGAACTGTGAAGAGGATGTTAGCAGGTTGCAGGGTGACCTGGACTGGTTGAGTGAGTGGGCAGATGCGTGGCAGATGCAGTATAATATAGATAAATGTGAGGTTATCCACTTTGGCGGCAAAAACAAGGGACAGATTATTATTTCAATGGGGTTAGGTTAGGTAAGGGGGACGTGCAGCGAGACCTGGGCGTTGTTGTACACCGGTCACTGAAAGTTGGCTTACATGTACAGCAGGCAAAGAAGAAAGCTAATGTAATGTTGATGTTCATAACAAGATGATTTCAGTATCGGAGTAAAGAGGTTCTTCTGCAGTTGTTTGGGGCTCTGGTGAGACCGCATCTGGAGTATTGTGCACAGTTCTGGTCTCGTAATTTGAGGAAGGACATCCTTGTGATTGCGGCAGCGCAGCGTAGGTTCAGAAGATTGATCCCTGGGATGGCGGGACTGTCATATGAGGAAAGATTGAAAAGGCTAGACTTGTATTCACTGGAGTTTAGAAGGATGAGGGGGGATCTTATAGAAATATATAAAAATATAAATGGACTGGACTGGACAAGCAAGATGCAGGAAAAATGTTCCCAGTGTTGGGTGAGTCCAGAACCAGGGGCCACAGTCTTTGAATAAAGGAGAGGTTATTTAAGACTGAGGTGAGATAAAACGTTTTCACCCAGAGTGCTGTGAATTTATGGAATTCCCTGCCACAGAGGGCAGTAGAGGCCAAGACACTGGATGGTTTTAAGGGAGAGTTAGATAGAGCTCCGGGGGCTAGTGGAGTCAAGGGATATGGGGAGAAGCCAGGCACAGGTTCTTGATTGTGGACGATCAGCCATTACCTCTTTGAATGGCAGTGCTGGCTCGAAGGGCAGAATTGCCTACTACTGCCCCCAATTGTCTATGTATCTATTTATGTATGGACCGAACGTTTAGTGTCTATTTGCTCCGGACAAGATTTCTCCAGTGACAACATTTCTCTCCCAAAGATTTAATGTCGTAGGATGGACAAGAAACGGTTTAGTTTAGAGTGATTGCACGGAGAGCTATCCAAACAATAGAAAACATACACGAACGAGTGGTAGTTTGGTTGCAGTAGATGAGCACGATGTATCATCACACACGCCAACAAACGGCTAAAGGTGTCATTCCGCGATGGGATATTCAATTTGAACCTTGTAAATCAGATACTTTCCATCCAAACACAAGGCACGAGGGAAATGCGTTAACACATTTTCTGCCTGTGCGAGTAATCGGCATGTAAATGTAATTGAAAAAAACCATGATGTTCCCAAAACAAGACACTGAGCATCAGAATTGGGAGTGTATCAGAAATCGACAAAATATGACTAAATAACTGTCAGTGGAAAATGAAGGGCGAACACTTATTTAAATGTACGAAAGTAAAAAAGCAATCTGTAAAAGTTGTAATCCAAACATACCAGAAATGGGACCAGGTGGCCGAGAGTATAAGACGATGGACAGCGAACCCATTATGATTTGCACGAGGATCTTCGGATCCCATCCTCGTCGTGAGCTGTTGTGACTTTCGGCAGAGATATTGTTGATGAGTTTAGATTGGGGATACAGCATGGAACAGGTCCAAGGCCAGCTGAGTTGAAACCGAATCGTTCACTTTATTTCTTTGCTGTCCCACTTTCTTACCCCCTGTAAACTAGGGACAATTTACAGATGCCAATTAAAGTACAAACCTGCGCGTCTTGCAGGTGCGGGAGGAAACCGCAGGATACCATACTAATTAACCCACAAAATAATAAAACCAAATCGAAATATGAACATTTCTCATAGTCACGCAATGTCGCACTGGCCAGTCTGCCTTATGACCCGGAAAACATAAGGTGACATTAGAAAAATCTCGTCACATTTATTCGCATACGAATGCAATTAATGACGAGTAAGTCGGGGTTAATATCCGGGCTGCTTTTCTTACTCCGACATGGACAGGGTAGAGAGTCAGAACATTTTTTTCACAGAGTTGCTATATTAAAACCCGTGCGGGTCAAAGGTTTTGCAGGGATAAGTCGTGGGTTTTTGGAAATCCAGCGGTGGTGGTAGAGGCAGATATCATAGTGGCGTTTAAGCGGCTTTTGCATAACCAGATAGAAATACAGACTATTTAACGACAAAGACCACTTTCAGGCAGATAATAGATCGTCTTGGCTTCATGAACGGCGCAGTAATTGAGGACCGAACGGCTGATCCTGTGCTGAAATTTCTATGTTTTGTGTTCCTTCTTCTCGTTCTGTTTTTGAAATATATGAAGGTAGACTAAACGTGTTAAGTCAATTTTATTTGAATGTTCGTGGGATAAGGGTGCTCCTACTGCAGCCGTAAAAATATCTGAACGGCGGGAAGATGTAGACACGAAGATGTGTTCACCAAAAGAAACATTACAACGAACGAAGAGTTATTGTCACTCTTGTAAAAAGCAAGGTCTTGTAAAAAGCAAGGAGTTTATTTCTTTGAGCATTTGTTTGGTTCCAGTTGACAGCAGTCTGTTTCCGTGTTAGCGGTGTACACGTCCCAACAGAGCACAACAAATAGTGCAGTTTTTCACTCATGAGAATTGTTCTTATTATAAGTATTTACCGAGAGATCATTTTTTAAAGATGGGGATTTGCTTCTCCAGAGATATCTAACAGGGTGGACATAAAGCACACGGATAAAACACGGTCCAATTGCGTGGTGAATCAGCATAGCTATGATATCACGGCGGAGTACACTATTGTAACGTTAACTATTCTGTCCGAACTGACGTAACATCGAATAGATGTGAACAATGTGCAATGTAATATTTTGTCCAGTGATGGACATCAGAACAGATTATTTGAGGAAGGGAGTCCACACAGTAGGTGGTCAGTATGGCCGAACGGTCTGAGGCGCTGCCTTCAGGTCGCAGTCTCCCCTGGAGGCGTGGGTTCGAATCCCACGCCCGACAATTTTAGAAATTACTCACAGTTCTCCTTCTGCTGGGTTTCTTGACTTATATTCGCCGTGCTTCAAAACGATCACAACCCATCTCGCTTAATTTTTACACGATCTATCGTCTTGCCCATTTCCACCCAAAACAAGACGTAAGGCTCAACTTTTCACCATTTAACTGACCCGTCATATTCCTAGTTTCCCTTTTTTTCTCGCCATTTATTGATGGCCGTGCTTAACGAACTCAAAGGCGGAAGAATACTTGGTTAACTGAACGAATGCAACACAATTATCCAACATATACAGGCTATCCAACGTCCTGACTGTACACCGGCTGCTACATGACACCCCAGCGCTGCTATCGGCACAAACCCACCTCACCCCCTCCACTGGATATTTTCCCTACAACTGCAGAAGATCCAAACCTTGCCCATTCATCATCTCCTTCGCCTTTAACCAGGCACTGAAACAGCACATTCAGAAAAAGCAGATATAAATGTGATTCAAATGTATATGTTTCAATGAGATCCCCTCTCATCCTTCTAAATTCCAGAGTGCATAAGTCCAGCTGCTCCATTCTCTGAGGGTATGACAGTCCCACCATCCCGGGAATTAACCTTGTAAACCTTGGCTGCACTCCCTCAATAGCAAGAATGTCCTTCCTCAAATTAGGGGACCAAAACTGCACACAATACCCCACGTGTGGTCTCATTGGGGCTCTGTACAACTGCAGAAGGATTTCTGCGCTCATATATTCGATTCCTCTTGTTATAAAGGCCTACATGCCATTCGCTTTCTTCACTGCCTGTACCTGCATGCTTACTTGCATGGACTGATGTACATGTACCCCGAGATCCCGTTGTACTTAATGTTAAAGTAATTGAAAAGAACCATAATGTTACCAAAACAAGACACTAGCCCTCGGAATTGGGAGCGTATTAGAAATAGACAAAACATGACTAAATAACTGCCAGTCCGAAATGAAGAGAGAACGCAAAATTAAATGTACGAAAGTTAATCGCAGTCTGTAAAAGATGTAATCCAAACATACCAGAAATTGAACAATTGGCCGAGAGATTAAGACGATGGACTGCGAGCCCATTTTGATTTGCACACGGATCTTCGAATCCCATCCTCGTCGTGAGCTGTTGTGACTTTCGGCAGAGATATTGTTGATGAGTTTAGATTGGAGATACAGCATGCAACAGGTCATACGACCAGCCGAGTAGAACCCGACCCGTTCACTCTATTTCTTTGCGGTCCAACTTTCCTATCGCCTACAGACTAAGGACAATTTACATAGGCCAATTAAACCTCAACCCCGCGCGTCTTGCGGGTGTGGGCGGAAACCGGAGCATACCACACTAAATAAATAACAAAATAATAAAAACATATCGAAATACGAACTGTTCTAATAGTCACGCAATGTCGCACTGGCCAGTCTGCCTTCTGACCCGGAAAGCATAAGGTAATATTTGGAAAGTTCGCAACATTTGTTCGCATAAGAATGCTATTAATAACGAGGAATATGAGGTGCATATCCGGGCTCCTTTTATCTTTCCGACTTGGACACGGTGGAGAGCCATAACCCACTTTTTTCTCAGTGTTGAAATATCAATACCCGTGCGGGCAAGGGTTTTACAAGGATAAGTCGTGTGTTCTTGGAACCCACTACCAACGGTGGTGGAAGAGCAGATATCATAGTGGAGCTTAAGCGGCATTTGCACAAGCAGATGGATATGCAGAAAATGTAGGGACACGGACCGCTTGCAGGCAGATAATAAATTGGCTTGACATCTAGAACCGCACAGACATTGAGGGCTAATCGAATGACCCTGTGTTGAATGTTCTATGTTCGGTTTTTCTTTTTCTCGTTCTGCTTTTGAAGTTAATTTACGAGAGCCTAAACAAGTTCAGTCAGATTTTCTTTGAGTGTTCGTGCGATATGGGTGGTCCTGCTGCAGCCGTAAAAACCTGAGGGGCGTGACCAGGTGGCCGCGGAGATTTGTTCACCAAGAGAAACATTCCAACGAATCGTTATTGTCACAAGGTACGAGGGAGGTCTTCTAAAAGCAAGAAGCGTATTTCTTTGAGCATTCGAGATTGCTTACAGTTGACAGCAGTTTGTTTCAATGATAGCGGTCTGTACGTCTCAGCAGAGCACAGCAAATACTGCATTTTATTCACTCGGGAGACTTGTGCTCATTAGAAGTACTTAATGGGAGATGCTGTGCTTTTTGAAAGATGGGGATTTGCTTCTCCATGGATATCCAACAGAGTGGACATAAAGCACAGAGTAGATCAAACACGGTCCGATTGCGTTGTGGAGCAGCATGACAATGACATCACGGCGTTTGAGATAATTGTAAAGTTAACTATCCCGTCCAAACTGACATAACTGAAAAATTTGCAATCCAATATTTTTTTCAGCGATGGACATCAGAACAGATAAGGTGAGGAAGAGAGTCCACCCAATATGTGGTCAGGATGGCCGAGCGGTCTAAGGCGCTGCGTTCTTGTAACGGTCTCCACTAGAGGCTTGGGTTCGAATCCCCCTCCTAAGAATTATTTTTTTCTTCTGCTTGGTTTCTTGACATCTACCCGCCCTGAATTTTGCCTAGCTGTCTCATTCCATCCGACGCTGAAAACACTTCGTCCTTCAAAACGATTGCAATCCATCTCGCTTAATTTTTGCACGATCTATTGTTTTTCCTAAATTCTTCCATGTCCTTATCGTCCCAAAACAAGACACACGGTTCAACGTTCCACCATTGGACTGACCCGTCATATCCCTAATTTCACTTTTTGTCTCGCCAAAATGTTATTGGCGGTGCTTAATCAACTCAAAGGTGGAGGAAGAAATGGTTAATTGGGCAAATGCATCAAAACGATCCATTGCAACGGAATTCCACGCACCGCTCTACTTGACTTCTCAGTGCTGTAATCGACGTCACCGCTTCCATTCGATTTTGCCCTTTCACTGCAGGAGGTCTGAAAGGGTTGGACAGGCTAGATGCAGGAAGATTGTACCCCATGTTGGGGAGGTCCATTACAAGGGGTCACAGTCTAAGGATAAGGGGGAATTCCTTTAGGACCGAGATGAGGAAAACATTTTTCACCCAGAGAGTGGTGAGTCTCTGGTATTCTTTGCCACAGAAGGTAGTTGAGGCCAATTCCCCCATAAACCTTATGCTATTTGGAAAGTTCGCCACATTTAACCTTAAACCCTTAAAACCTTAAAACCTTATGGCTATATTTAAGAGGGAGTTAGATGTGGCCCTTGTGACGAAAGAGGGAGAAGGCAGGTACAGGATACTGAGTTGGATGATCAGCCATGATCATATTGAATGGCGGTGCAGGCTTGAAGGGCCGAATGGCCTACTCCCGCACCTATTTTCTATGTTTCTATGTTTCTATGTTGGTATGTTACAAAACTTACCTTTACCGGCGCTGCACTTCTGCCGCTCCCTGTGTGCGCGACTTTCGCGCCTTGCAGAGGGGGGCGGGCTTAAAGTGCCGTTTTTCCACAGGCAGGACAAATCGATGAATGTCGGGCGATTTGGTTGCTGAAGAAAAATCGCTCCGACATTTCATCAATGGTGGTATTTTTAAATTACTCTACATTATTTATTAACTAGAGTAATTTAAAAATCACCTTCAAAAGCCGTGACCGCAGACAACCGGAAGCATTTTGCGTAGGGAAGAAAAAAAGGTAAATAGTTTATTTTTATATTAAAAGTTGGTTTTTCGGGAGGCATTAATAATATTTTTATGTTGCGAAATGGGTTCCCCAAAAAATGTATGAACCCCCAGTATTTTTCCCCCCGACTTCACTGCTAACCGCAACGTTCCAATCCACCGCATTCCGCTAAAACCCACTCGCTAGTTGATTTAAATGGCCATTAATTTACAGGCATAAAACACTAAAATCCTTCCATTTGGCCCAGAAATTCATGAAAATTAGATTTAAAAATTATGTTATATTGTGGATTATTGTGTGAATGTTATTTGGACACTTAGGCAATTTTTAAAAAGTTTATCTTTTCTTAAGAAATTGATAGATGTTTAGATCTACTCATTGAATTTTGTAATTAGCTACAATTAGATAACTAACTAATTATATGCTTTAATTTCAGGTCATCCAAGTAAGATTGTTTAATATTTGTTTCAGAATGCTTCAATCTATAATAACTGAAAATTTCATTGAGTTCTCTTAATTTTTAAGAATGTTATGGACATTTAACTTTTCCAGATCACAGCTTTTGAGTTAAGTCAATTGAAAGGCAATGGGAAGCAAGATGCTCATTTCCGAGTAGGAAAATGGCCATAACTTCCTTAATACTGAAGATATGAAAGTAAATTAGGTGTCAAATTAAACTTCTTTTTATGCTTTATCTGATGGGATAAATTGCAGACTTGATTTTTAAAATCTCAAAATTTTGTAACATTGCTATTCTATGTCCAACGCTTGCCCTTTCACCATCTCCTTCCCCATTAACCACGCTCTGAACCGTGATGAAGTGTTCTGGGAACAGCCCTTTCAGAAAAAGCAGAGTTTCTTGTGCGTACCTCCAACGTGGTCTGTTATACTCCTCGCCTGCCATAATAGTAAGCATAATAGGCAGTGAAGAAAGCTAATGGGATGTTGGCCTTCATTGCGAGATGATGTGAGTTACGGAACAAGGAGGTCCAACTCCATTTGTACAAGGCCCTGGTGAGACCGCAGATGGAGTATTGTGTGCAACGTTGGGCTCCTAGTTTGAGGAAGTTATTATTGCTATTGAAGGACGGTAGCGTGGGTTCACCAGGTTAATTCCCGGGATGGCGCGACTGACAAATAATGAAAAAATGGGTCGACTGATAATGTATTCTTTGGAATTTAGAAGAATGATTGTGGATCTTATAGAAACATGTACATCTCTCAAAGGATTGGACAGGCTAGATGCAGGAAAAGGGGGAGTCCAGAAGCAGGGGTTACAGTATAAGAATATGAGATAGGCCCTTTTGGACTGAGATGTGGAAACACTTTTTCACCCAGAGATTTGTGAAGCTGTGTAATTCTCTGCCACAGAAAGCATCGGAGGGCATTTAACTTGATGTTTTCAAGAGCAAGTTAGATTTAGCTCTTAAGGCTATTGGAATCAAGGTTTATGGGGGAAAAGCAGGAACGGCTTTTAGATGATCAGACATAATCATATTGAATGACGGTGCTATCGTGAGGTGCCGAATGGCGTAATCCTGCACCTCTGTTAAGAGTTGCTAAGCGGATATGACCATCGACAAGATCAAGCTTTGACCGGACGACCGCTTGCCCGCGTTTTCATTACGGCATTTGTGCCGGGCACCTTGAGATATTGTCTACATATTATTGGTACTCCTCGTACCATTCGCGCACGCATTTGTCTCCCCTCGGCCTTTCACCACAGATACGTTCATTCCAAGCGGTAGCTAAAGGAAGAACCTTCATATTCCCTTGGGATACCCTACAACCTAGTGCAATCAATAATGTCATCCAATTTCTGGAAACTCACACTCGTGGCTTCCTCTCCCATCTTGCACCTTCTAATCCCTTTTGCTCCGTAAGTTCATCCCCGCCTGTTCTTTTTACACCAATCACTAACATGTTTACCAGCCTGTTACTTTTCTTCCTTGGTTGACGACGTCCATCCCCTCTCCACCAGTCATCGATCACATACCCCTCCTATGTCAGCCTGCACCAACCAGCTAGCAGCATATCTCTGCACCCTTCTTCGTCCGTCGCCGACCTAGTTTGGTCTGCCCAAGCATCCCCATTACCCGTTTTCACTACAATCTACGTCCTAACCTCAATTCTATATACAGCTTACGTTCTCAACGCTCAGATCCTGATGTGTGATTTCAATCCGAAAGGTTGACCATGCCGTTTTCTCCAAAAATCCTGCCTGAGCCACGAATACCATGAATGCAATTATAAAGAGCTGAATCATCACCATTTTCAGTTGAGCTCCTCGGCCACCGTGACCCCCAACCTGTTGTGCAAGGAAACGGATACACGTCCTGTTCAATGGAAGCTGGAGACCAAAAACTGGAGTAACCTAGCCGAACATGCAGCATCTATGGATAGAAGCAATGGGTGCCGTTTCTTGTCAAGAGCCTTCTTCAGACTAGGTAGGGAAAAGGGAAACGAGAGATTTTGACGATCATGTAGAGATATAAAGAACAATAAAAGAAAGATATATAGAAAAGTAGCAATGATAAAGGAAACATGCCATTGTTAGGTACATGTTTGGTGAAAACGAGAAGCTGGTGCTACTTGGGTGGGGGAGGGATATAGAGAGAGGTAATGTCAGGGTATCTTGAAGTTCGAGAAATCAATATTCATTCAACTCTGCTGCAAACTATCAAACAGAAATATGAAATGATGTTCCTCCAATTTGCATCAACCCTCATTCTGACAATGGCGCAGACCTAGGCCATAGATGTCTGTGTCGGAATTTGAATTAACCTGTTTAGCATCCGGGAGTTCAGGCGGAATGAGCGAAAGTGTTCTGGGAAACGATCGCCCGGTCTACATTTGATATCGCCGATGTATTAGAATCCACATCTTGACCAATGGATACAGTAGATGAGATTGAAGGAAGAGCAAATTAACCTCTGTCTAACCTAAAATGACTGTCGAGGTCTCTGGATAGAGTCGAGCGAGGAGGTATAGGGACAGGTGTTGCATCTTCTGCGGTTGCAGGAGAAGGTACCTGGGGATCGAGTGCCTTGGGTGCGAAACATAGAAACATAGAAATATAGAAAATAGGTGGAGGAGTAGGCCCTTGCAGTCAGCACCGCCAATCATTGCAATCATGGCTGATCGTCCCCAATCAATTTCCCATGCCTGCCTTCTCCCCATATCACTTGATTCCACTAGCCCATGGAGCTCTATCTAGCTCTCCCTTAAATCGATTCAGTGATTTGGCACTCACTGCCCACGAATTGTGGCAGCGAATTCCACAAATTCATAACTCTCTGGGTGAACACGTTTTTTCTCACCACAGTCTTAAATGGCCTCACCTTTATTCTAAGACTGTGGCCCCTGGTTCTGGACTCGCCCAACATTAGGAACATTTGTCCATGTATCTAGCTTGCCCAGTCCATTTATAATTTTATATGTTTCTATAAGATTCCCCCTCATCCTTCTAAACTCTTGTGAATAGAAGCCTAGTCTTTTCATATGACAGTCCCGCCATCCCAGGGATCAATCTCGAGAACCTGCGCTGCACTGCCTCAATAACAAGGATGTCCTTCTTCAAATTAGGAGACATAGAAACATAGAAACATAGAAATTAGGTGCAGGAGTAGGCCATTCGGCCCTTCGAGCCTGCACCGCCATTCAATATGATCATGGCTGATCATCCAACTCAGTATCCCGTACCTGCCTTCTCTCCATACCCTCTGATCCCCTGACAAGGGCCACATCTAACTCCCTCTTAAATATAGCCAATGAACTGGCCTCAACTACCCTCTGTGGCAGAGAGTTCCAGAGACCCACCACTCTCTGTGTGAAAAAATTCCTTCTCATCTCGGTCCTAAAGGATTTCCCCCTTATCCTTAAGCCAAAAATGTACACAACTATACTGAAATCCTCTGGTTATTTCCTTTCATAAATCCATGGTGACTTAGGCTAATCATTTTACTCTTATCCAAATGCCCCATTATTACCTATTTAATAATTGACTCCTGCATCTTTCCCACCACTGAAGTCAGGCTAACTGGTCTGTAACTCCCCGTTTTCCCTCTCGTTCCTTTCTTGAAAATTGGGATAACATTAGCTACCCTCCAATCCACAGGAACTGATCCTGATTCTATTGAAAATTGGAAAATGATCACCAATGCGCCCACTATTTCTAGAGCCACCTCCCTGAGGACCCGGGGATGCAGTCCACCAGGCCCCGGGGATTTATCATCCTTCAGTCCCATTAGCCTACCCAATACTATTTCTCGCCTAATGAAACATTATTTCAGTTCCTCGACCCCCCTTAGAGCCACTGTCCTCCAGCATTTCTGGGAGATTGTATGTGTCCTCCTTAGTGAAGACAGACCCGAAGTACCTGTTCGACTCTTGTGCCATTTCCTCATTCCCCATAATAATCTCACCTGTGTCTGAATTCAAGTGACCCACATTTGTCTTTGCTACTATGTTTCCCTTAACATATCTAAAGAGGCTTTTACTGTCCTTCTTCATATTCCTCGCCAGCTTCCCTTCGTACTTCATCGGTTCAGCCAGCATTGTTTTGTTTCCTTCTGTTGTCCTATGAAACATAGAAACATAGAACATATAAATTAGGTGCAGGAGTAGGCCATTCGGCCCTTCGAGCCTGCACAGCCATTCAATATGATCATGGCTGATCATCCAACTCAGTATCCCGTACCTGCCTTCTCTCCATACCCTCTGATCCCCTTAGCCACAAGGGCCACATCTAACTCCCTCTTAAATATAGGCAATGAACTGGCCTCAACTACCCTCTGTGGCAGAGAGTTCCAGAGACTCACCACTCTCTGTGTGAAAAAAATTCTTTCTCATCTCGGTCCTAAAGGATTTCCCCCTTATCCTTAAGCTGTGACCCCTTGTCCTGGACCTCCCCAACATCGGGAACAATCTTCCTGCATCTAGCCTGTCCAACCCCTTAAGAATCTTGTAAGTTTCTATAAGATCCCCTCTCAATCTCCTAAATTCTAGAGAGTATAAACCGAGTCTATGCAGTCTTTGTTCATAAGACAGTCCTGACAGCCCAGGAATCAGTCTGGTGAACCTTCGCTGCACTCCCTCGATGGCAATAATGTCTCCCAATGCTCTGGCGTCCAGCTACTCTTTGCTGTGTTATAAATCTTTTCTTTTAGTTTTATTGTATCTCTAACTTCCCTTGTCAGCCACGGTTGCATCCTACTCGCCTTAGAATATTGCTTCCTTTTTTTAATGAAATGATCCTGTGTCTTCCGGATTATGCCCTGAAATTCCTGTTATTGCTGTTCACCGTCGTTCCTGCCAGTATCTATTTCCTGTCTACCTTGGCCAGCTCCTCTCTCATTCCTTTATAATCCCCTTTGTGCAGGTGCATCCATTAACCTTCTCCTTCTCAAATTGCAGATTAAAACTAATCATATTATGATCACTACCGACAAGCGGTTCCATTACCTCAAGCTCGCTGATCAAATTTGGTTAATTGGACAACTCTAAATCCAGAATTGCCTTTTCCCTGGTCGGCTCCATTACAAGCAGCTCTAAGAATGCATCTCGGAGGTACTCTACAAACTCTCTATCATGGGGTTCTGAAACAACTTGATTTTCCCAGTCTACCTGTATATTGAAATCCCCCATCACCACAGTGGCATTACCTTTGTTACATGCCAGTTTTAACTCCTGCTGCAACTTAGGACCTACATCTAAGCATCTGGTTAAACAAGGTTTGATTAGTGAGGCCATGGATTTGGGACTGTAAGGTCATATTTGACTAATCTTCTTGAATTTTTTGAAGAGGTCACTATGGAAATTGATGAGGGTAAAGTGGAGGGTGTTGGCTGTATGGAGTTCAGTAAGGCCTTTGACAAGGTTCCACATGGAAGGTTGGTTAAGAAGGTTCAATTGTTGGGTATTAATGGTGGAGTAGCAAGATGGGTTCCGCAGCTGCTGTGTGAGAGATGCAAAATAGAGTAAATTGAGTTCAAACTTTCTTAGTAATTAAGTTGTTGAAACCCAGGCAACATTCTAGTAAATCTCCTCTGTAATCTCTCTATTTTTTTTACTTCTTCCCCAAGCTCAAGAGCAAAGATCAAAGAGCGGAGCGGGTCACGGGGCGACAGACAATAGGACAACGGCGGTGAAGCTTACTCCTGTGTCAGCGCGAGAAACCTCAATTGGCCTCTTCAAGTAGTGATGTCATTCAATACGATCACAACTGACTCAAGTTGTCCAGGTGTGCTCCCGTTTTCCCACCATCTCTCCACCTACCGTCACCCCCCCCCCCCCCCCCCCCCCCCTCACACACACGCACATTTTGAATGAAGGAGATCTGGAAGCCTTGGGCAAATTGAATTGTTACTTTCTTTATTTTTATTTTATTTTTATTTATTTTTTCAGCGTGAGAAATTCTATCTCCCTCCGGTCTTTTTTTTCAACATTTAGCCACTGAAAATGCGGGTGCGTCTTCGACGCAGGTGCGGTTTTTTAAAGATTTTTTTAAATAGCGGACTGACAGCTGACGGACAAAATAACAATCTGGGCAAGCGCGGTTTTCATGATTTTTTTAAAAAGCCGACTGAGTGCCTACCGTGACTACTCACGATACGTCCCTGCATTGAAGAGATGAAAGCGGTTAATATTTAGGGTTACAAATGTGATTCGGCATGCTCGCCTGTAGAAAGTTCTCGATTTTTACTGTAATAAAACAGGAAGTGGTATTAATATACAGCATCTGTTGGATCTATCTCAGACATTTTCCCCGGATATTGAAAAGGAACCCAGTGTCCACTTTGCACTGATTGTGCCTTACCGCGATCGTTGGGCATGTGCATCCAAATGCCTTTGTGTCTCCATCGTTGTCAGGACAGGAGTATGCTTATGACATAATCAACTCCTAAATGTAACTCGCGTGTATCAGGTTCAATTCTTTCCGAAACCTGTCCGATTTACTGCTGATCAAAGTCACACTGTAACCTCGGAATACCATCCTCAGTACCAATCAGCAGTTTCCGCATCACATGTAAATAAGAACTGAGAGATGTAACTCAGAACTGTGTGAAACCTAATAACGTACCTAGGCATCAGAACTGCAGTCTTCAATAAAACATGTCACGTGCTGTTTCCGTGGAGGAGGTTGATGGCATTTGGACGCCAGTGGCGAAACAGATCTTTTGAATAATTACCAGTACAGCTGCAGATATTGGATGAAGATTTTAAAAACCGTTTATTGTTTCAAGATTGATTCACCCCCGTTATCACTGAAAAGTAAATTCGTTAAACAAATTGAAACAGGCCTGCCCAGGTGTTATGTTAACGTTTATGTAGGTGTGTGTCTTGTGGCTTTTTTTAGTATGGCTCTATGATAATTCGATTTTCACTGTACGTTAATTGGTACGACAATAAACAGACCTTTGAACCTTGGAACTTAGAAATAGCTCACATTTATTTCGCTACCCAGTTCACTCACATGATATCGGCATAATCTGGCAGTAATTGATGTACACTTAGAGTCCAGGACTTATTCCACTTTGGTAATGCTTAACGCCTGACAAAATACTGCAGATTTGAAACTCAAATAATTATTGGCAAAATAATAAGCACTGTTCCACGATGTACAGTTGCATATGGCGAGGATGCGCCTGGTGGATTCGAATAAATTACAACATCTCAATGACATAGAGCTTTCAATTTCATTTAATTTCCATTTTATTTTCAATTGAACAATCTACCTGAATATTTTGCCCAAATAACATGTTGAGCCTGTTTGTACAACAATGTAGGTACGCCACAATTGATGGAAAGATTAGTTCCTAAGGCATACTGCGTCAGGAAATGTCCATGGAAAATATAAACAGAGGAAAGAGTTCGAATGCAGGCGCAAGTGCGATTGACACTCATTTTCATAGCTGCATTTATCTTTCACAATAGTCCGGATGCAGGTCCAATTTTATAAACATTCCAGGATTGCTTATTCCGGCGGTTTAGGAAACAATTCATGTTATGCACATTTCCGCAAAAGTTGTAGTTGGGAAAAGTGCGAGCCATTGAGATAACCTGCGCCGTATGATTTCATCATCAGAGCAGTGAGCCAGAATGCATATTTCACGAACTTCGTTGCGGCATCCGTCCAATAAACCTGTATTTATATAAATTTGCTCCTTTGAGCCACAGGCTACATTGCAGTGCGTGTGTCTGCGTTATTCCTAGGAATGTGTGTTCAAGACAGTGAACGCATTCAAAACCTTCAGTGACATCATCACGGTGTGAGCGAATTCACGCCAGTTGGTAGAATTCCGTGGCGAGCCTGGTCAACATGGAACATACATCGCGGATAGCAGCATCACGGAAACAGGACCCCAGTCCACAATATAACATTACATCACTATAAACTAATTTTATCTGCATGCACATGATCCATGTCCGTCCATTTCCTGCATATTTTTAATAGCCCTGTATTCGCCACTTTTGTATCATCCTGCACCAGACACCCGCCAATTTCTGAGTACATCATATACCCCCGTCTCTTCTTTAAATATTTTCCTCCACCCATTACGTCCTTACTCTAAAATTGATGGTGTCTGGTCTTTGACATTTTCATCACTAGAAAATGGCTCCGACTTGATGACTACCCTGTCCATGTTTCTCAATTTGTTTAATACTTCGAGTAGGGATCTACCACAGATTCCAGCGTTCCAGAGAAATCAGCCGAGGTTTGTCCAATCCATCCTCGCAGATACCACAACAAAATTCAGACAGCATTCCGTTAAAGCAGCTGTACACCCATTCCTAAGACTCTCCATCGTGTTGTAATGGGACGACTAGAACTGCACGCGATATTCAAATTGTGGCCAAATCATAGTCTTATTGACCTGTATCATAACTTCCTGACACTTATATTGAATGCCGCGAAGTAAGAAAACAGGCATACTATTTGGCTCTTTTACTCCCTTTGTTTTTTTTTAGTTTAGTTTAGTTTAATTTAGAGATACAGCGCTGAAACAAGCCTTTCGGCCCGCCGGGTCCGCGCCGACCAGCGATCCCCGCACATTAACGCTATCCTACACACACCAGGGAAAATATTACATTTATCAAGCCAATAAACCTAAACACATGTACGTCTTTGCAATAGACACCAAGAAACATAAAAAAATAGGTGCAGGAGGAGACCATTCTGTCCTTTGAGCCAGCACCGCCATTCATTGTGATCATGGCTGATCGACCCAAATCAATAACACGTGCCAGCCTTCTCCCCATATACCTTCATTCCACTAGCCCATAGATGTCTATCTAACCCTCTCTTAATCCATCCAGTGATTTGGACTCCACTGCCCTCTGTGGCAAGGAATTCCACAAAATCACAACTTTCTGGGTGAAATTTGTTTTCTCACCTCAGTCTTAAATGGCCTCCCCCTTTATTCTAAGACTGTGGCCCCTGGTTCTGGACTCGCCCAACACTGGGAACATTTTCCCTGCATCTAGCTTCTCCAGTCCTTTTATGATTTTACATGTTTCTATAAGATACTCCCTCATCCTTCTAAATTCCAGTGAATACAAGCCTGGTCTTTTCAATCTATCCCCACATGACAGTTCCGCCATCCCAGGGATCAATCTCGTGTACCTACATTGCACTGCCTCAATCACAAGGATGCCCTTCCCCAAATTAGGAGACCAAAATTCTACACAATGCTCCAGATGTTATCTTACCAGAGCCCTGTACAACTGCAGAAGAACCTCTTTACTCCTATACTGAAATCCTCTTGTGATGAAGACCAACATTTAATTAGCTTTCTTTACTGCCTGCTGTACCTGCACGACCACTTTATATGACTAGTGTACAAGCACACCCATGTCACGCTGCGCCTCCCCTTTACCTAACCTAACCCCATTGAGATAATAATCTGCCCGCTTGTTTTAGCCGCCAAAGTGGATAACCTCACATGTTATTATATTGCATCTGCCACGCATCTGCCCACTCGCTCAACCTGTCCAGGTCACCCTGCAACCTCCTAACATCCACTTCACAGTTCACACTGTCACCCAGCTTTGTGTCATCCGCAAACTTGATAGTGTTGCTCCTAATTCCCTCTTCCAAATCAATAATATATATGGTAAACGGTTGCGGCCCCAACACCGAGCCTTGCGGCCCTCCACTCATAACATCCTGCCATATTGAAAAGGACCCGTTCACTCCCACTCTTTGCTTTCTGTCTGCCAAACAATGTTCTATCCATGTCAACACCCTACCGCCAATACAATGCGCTCTAATTTCAGTAACCAGTCTCCCGTGCGGGACCTTATCAAAGGCTTTCTGAAAATCTAGATGCACTACATCCACTGCCTCCCCTTCATCCATTGTACCTGTCACATCTTCAAAAAAAATTCCGGAAGATTAGTCAAGCATGATTTCCCTTTCATAGAAACATAGAAACATAGAAAATAGGTGCAGGAGTAGGCCATTCGGCCCTTCGAGCCTGCACCGCCATTCAATGTGATCATGGCTGATCATAAATCCATGTTGACTTGGACTAATCATTCTACTGCTGCCAAAATGCCCCATTATTACCTTTTTAATAATTGACTCCAGCATTTTTCCCACCACCGACGTCAAGCTAACTGGTCAGTAATTCCCCGTTTTCTCACTCGCTCCTTTCTTGAAAGTGGGACAACATCAGCTATCCTCCAATTCACAGCAACTGATGCTGAATCTATTGTACATTGGAAAATAATCACCAATGCGTCAATTATTTCTAGAGCCACCTCCCGGAGGACCCTGGAATGCAGACCATCCGACCCAGGAAATTTATCATCCTCCAGTCCCATTAGCTTACCCAATATTATTTCTGGCCTAATGGAAATATATTTCAGTTCCTCAAACCCCTTAGATCCTCTGTCGTCAAGTACATCTGGGAAATTGTTTGTGTCTTCCTTAATGAAGAAAGATCCGAAGTACCTGTTCAACTCTTCTGCCATTTCCTTGTTACTCATCATAATTTCATCCGTGTCTGACTTCAAGGGACCTAAATTTGCCTTTGCTACTCTTTTTCCCTTAACATATCTAAAGATGCTTTTACTGTCCTTCTTTTTTATTCCTGGCCAGCTTCTCATCGTAGTTCATCTTTTCTGCCTGTATTGTCCGTTTTGTTTCCTTCTGTTGTCCTCTGAACGTTTCCCCATCCTCTGGCTTTCGGTTACTCTTTGCAGTGTTATACATCTTTTTTTTTTTAAGTTGTATTATATCCCTATCTTCTCTTGTCAGCCACGGTTCCCTCCTACTCCCCTTAGAATCGTTCTTCCTCTTTGGAATGAAATGATCCTGCGCCTTCCGGATTATGCCCATAAATTCATGCCATTGCTGTTCCACCGTCATTGCTGCTAGAATCCCATTCCAGTCTACATTGGCCAGCTCCTCTCTCATGCCTTCATATTCCCCTGTGTTCAACTGCATCACAGCCACTTCCGATTTAACCTTCTCCATTTCAAATTGCAGATAAAAACTAATCACTACCTCCAAGCGGTTCCTTCACCTCGAGTTCTCTTATCAAATCTTGTTCATTAAACAACAGTAAATCCTGAAATGCATTATGTCTGGTCGGCTACATTACAAGCTCCAAGGTCATTTTAAGCACCATCACCGCCATCATTTGTCCTGCCCCCAGCACAAACTTAACTGGGCCCCGTCTAAGTGCGAGGAATTTACTACATTTTTCACTACCAAGGTAAAGAAAATAAGAACGAATATGTCCCCTCCCACCCGTGACCTGGCTGTCTCATTGGTCTGTTCTTCAAAATTAGATTGTTTCCAACCCGTCACACTACCCTCCCTTGTAAAACTGACCACCACCATGAATCCTACTAACTACCCCCTCGACACTGTCCCCTCTGCCCTCCTAAAGGACGTCATTACAATAGCCCATCCCAGAATCCTCGCCATCTTCAACAGTTCTCTTGCCACTGGCACTGTTCCTACCTGCTTCAGGCATGCGGTGGTCCAGCTACTCCTGAAAAAAACTAACCTCGACCTCACTTGCCAAGCAACTACAGACCCATTTCTAAACTGCCTTTCCTCTTAAAAGCCCTTGAAAAGAAAATTGTAATTCAACATTTGCCTTACCTTCACCAAAATACTATCTTGGAAACTTTCCAATCAGGTTTCAGAGCTCACCACAGCACAGAGTCTGCCTTGTTGAAGATACATAATGACTTACTGCTCACCGTTTACTCTGGCGACTGTGCAATCCTGCTCCTTCTTGACCTCAGCGCAGCATTTGATACTGTCGACCACACCATTCAAATTGACGGACTCCGGTACGGGATTGGTATTGATGGCACTGCCCTGAGCTGCTTCATCTCCTACCTCAAAGGTAGAAATTTCTCTACCAACATAGGAAACTATTTCTCCTCCCCAGCTAGTCTCTGCTGTGGGGTTCCTCAAGGTTCCATCCTTGGCCCCATTCTCTTCACCCTGTATATGCTCCACTTAGGCCAAGTCATTGGAAGGCATGATATTTCCTTCCATTGCTATGGAGACGATACACAACTCTATCTCCCCCTGATGACCAAAAAACAATCAAATCTGCTTAACCTTACCCACTGCCTCGAGGATATAAAGTGCGGGATGGCCCACAACTTACTCCAACTAAACGACAGTAAGTCTGAGGTCATCTTTCTCGGCCCCTCGGACTCAATCAAAATGATAGCAGGCAGTCTTGGAAGCCTTACCCTACTACTCAAACCTCACGTCAAAAACCTTAACGTGATATTTGACTCAGCACTGAAATTTGACAAACAAGTCAATGCCGTGGCAAAAGCTAGCTTCTTTCACCCTCGGATGATAGCTAAAATAAAACAATTCCTCCAGTTTGATTACCTCGAAAAGATAATTCATACATTTATCTCCTCCCGCCTAGATTACTGCAACTCCCTTTACACTGGCATTAGTCAATATTCCCTCTCCCGCCTGCAACTGGTCCAAAACTCCGCAGCGAGAATCGTGATGGGCACCCGAAAAAGGGACCACATCACCCCGATCCTGGCCTCTCTCCATTGGCTCCCTATGTGGTTCCGAATAAATTTCAAGACCCTCTCTTTGTCTACAAAGCCCTCAATGGGCTTGCACCAACCTACATTAAAAGTATTCTCACCCACGACACCTCCTCCAGGTCCCTCAGATCGGCCGGCTTGGGGTTGCTGAATGTCCCGCGGTCTAGGCATCAGCTCAGGGACGACCGCGCCTTTGCAGGTGCACCTCCTAGACTACGGAACAGCATCCCCCTCCCCATCAGAACGGCCCCACCATCGACTCCTTTAAGTCTAGACTAAAAACCTATCTGTTCAAGCAAGCCTTTCATTAAGTCCTCTGAGCGAGGGCTATTTGGATATATGTACGTAGTTTGCTAGTGTATAATATTCTTGTAACAATTGTAAAGCACTTTGGTCAACGAGAGTTGTTTTTTAAATGGGCTATATAAATAAATGTGACTTGACTTAACTTGACAAGCTGCTTTAAGAATACATCTCGGAGGCACACGACAAACTCACTTCTTTGCGGTCCTGAACCAACCTGATTATCCCACCCTATCTGCATATTGAAATTCCCCATCACCACAGTGGCATTACCTTTGTTACATCCCAGTTTTAAATCCTGCTGCAACTTACACCCTGCATCCGGGCTAATATTTGGGGGTCTGTAGATAACACTAATTTGTGTCTTCTTGCATTTACAATTCCACAACTCGACCCACAGTGAATCTACCTCGACAGTCCCTATGCCTTATTTCGCAAGGGATTGAATTCCATCCCTCACCGGCAGAGCTACCCCCCCCCCCCCCCCACCCACCCCGCTCCTCTGCCCATCTGCCTGTCATTTCTATGCGATATATAAACCTGAATATTAAGTTCCCAGGCCGATCCTCCTGCAGCCACGTCTCAGTAATCCCAACAATGTCATATCTACCAACCTCTAACTGAGCCTCAAACTCATCTACTTTACTTCAAATACTTCGCCTATACATACACAATATTTTACTTCCTTGCGCATCTCACATTTCACATCGATCCCTATTACACTTGGCTATACTCTCCTATCCGTTTGTGAGCTGTCTTTCCGGTTAATTCTGTGGTCATTAACTGTACGTTTACTCTATTTCCCTTTATCTCCGCCCTTCACTATCCCATTTGACAGCAAACCTGCCTGCCAGAAAGCTGGTCCCCCACCTGTTAAGGTGCAATCCTTCCCTTTTGCACAGTTCCCCCTTACTCGAAAAGGGATCCCCGTGGTATAAGAACTCAAATCCCTGCCCCCTGCACCAGTTCCTCAGCCACACATTCAGGAACCGTGTCTCCCTGTTCCTGCTCTCGGCAGCACGAGGAACTGGAAGCAAACCGGAGATAACCACCCTGGGGGTCCTGCTTTTCAGCATTTTTCCGCGCTCTCTAAAGTCACGCTGCACAATATTCATCCCCTTCTTTCCGACATCATTTGTACCGACATGCACTAGCACTTGCGGATGTTCACCTTCGCCCTTGAGGATTTTCTGCACTCTGTTCGTGACAACCTGGATCCTGGCACCAAGGAGGTAGCACAGCATCCTCGAATCCAGTCTTTTGCCGCAGAAAAGCCTGTCCGTGCCTCTCACAATGGAGTCTCCAACTATCACGGCGTTGTCTCACGTCGGCCTCTTTGGTTTTGGCTCAACAGTATGTTTTGCTTCGCAAGCTAGTCCGCCGCTCAGTGTGTTAACGTCTTCTGGCCCGGCAGCTTCCAAGCGGGTGAACCAGTTCTCAAGAGGTACAACACCCGGTGACCTTTGCATTCCATGTGTCCTTTCATTTCTCACCGTCGCCCACCTTCTCTCTTCCAGTACCTTGCGTGTAACAATCTTCCTGTAGGATCTGCCGAGTGTGGGAGGAAACCGAAGATCTCGAAGAAAACCCACGCAGGTCACGGGGAGAACGTACAAATTCCGTACAGACAGCACCAGTAGTCTGGATCGATTGCGGGTCTCCGGCGCTGCATTCGCTGTAAGGCAGCAACTGTATCGCTGCGCAACCTGCCGCCTGTGTAGCTAATTTCAGGGCGCTATGGTCCTAGACCCCAAGATTCATCTGCACGTCAATGCAGTGCAGCGTCTTGGAGTCAACCCCATAAATCTGACCACCTAATCAGAATCAGAATCAGAATCGCACTTTATTCGCCAAGTATGTTTTGCAACATACGAGGAATTTCGTTTGCTGGGTCAGTCATACAATTAAAAGCAACAGATCACTCAAAAACACATTTCAACATGGAACATCCACCACAGTGACTCCTACACATTCCTCGCTGCGATTGAATGCGAAATAAAGTTCAAGTCACTTCCATTAGTTATTCCTCGGTTGTGGGCCTCGAGCCCCCGGTGACGGGAGGATCGGGACTCCGGTAGCCGGCGGAATTCGGGCCCTCCGCATCGAGGCGATCAGCTCCTCCATCGGGGCATGTCAGCTCCCCCGCGCTGGACGATCAAACCTTGCGTCTGGGCTGGTCGAACCTTCTGCGCCGTTGGAGCTCCCGAATATCCTCTCCCGAGATTGCGAGGTCTTGATTGTAAAGTCCGCGGTGGTCGCGGTGGGAACGATCCCAGGCAAGGGATCAGCTCCGATGTTAAGTCCGCGCCCCGCGATAGGGCTCAAGTCAGTCTCCAGCTCCATCGCTCAAAGGTCGCAGAGCGCGCCGGTGTATGTGACCCGAACATTACTCACATCTCCGGCAATGTAAGAAGTTGTAAAAAAAATCTCCCGATCCCCTCCCACATCCCCCACATATCCAAACCGAAGAATCTTAAAACAAACTTTTAACAACACTAACATTAACAAAAATAATGTAAAAACGAGCAGACTGCCGGCGGAGAAGCCATCGCCCAGGCGCTCCTAGTGTGCTTTGCATCACCCTTACGAACATAAATATACTTTTCATTGAAGGTTGGAACCACCCGAGGCAGATACAATCATCAACATATGATAAATTTGTCCATTTGCATTAGATTCATCTGCTGCGAGTTCGTAGAAACATTAAACGCAATGATCGCGGTTGTTAGGTGCGGTGGATGGAAGGATTGAGCTAATATACTCGAGAAGACATTGCTTAATCATGTGGGATTGACAGCGGATAATCCATTCATTGACTTGGCGAAAATGTAGATGGAGCAGTAAATCTCGGCAACATCTGGAGCACGTTTCTCGCCAGGACACAATGGAGTGCAGAAGAATGCCGGTCAAATCTCATGATGACTGCCGGAGGTTGGTACGAAGGCTCTGTGGCTTAACTGGTCAAAGCGCCTGTCTAGTAAACAGGAGATCCTGGGTTCAAATCCCAGCGGAGCTTTACATTTATAGAAATATTTTTCCTGTGATGGTCGGGTTTTCATGCAATTACGCCCTACAAAATTAATCACAACACATAATGCAGCAACCAATTAATAGAATAACCTTCCGATTCCCTCTGCAGATCCAGTGGTATCTGCGGAGGAGGAAACAGAGCAAATATTTCAGACAAATGACAATTCCAATGATATTTCAGCATGGTTTTGGTATAACGTGAGAATCGGTTGCAATGCCAGGTGCATGAACTTGACCCGATACTTCAGATAGACGACAATGCAACGAAGAAATTGAGGCTCTGGACACGAATAAAATGGAGACATACGCAGATGTAGGCAGGTGGAATGAATTGAATCCCTGAAGGAGTGTCGGAAACTGAGTAACACGCTACAAATTGAAATTAAGACGGCAACAATGGGATAGCAGAAAACACTGTCGGCTAATATTCAGGATAATTCAAATAGATTTTTCAAGTACATAATGAAAAAGGGGTAACAGGGGACAGGGGAGGAGTGGGGAACGAGGGGGAGAGGGGTAGCGGGGAGTGGTGCAAGAGGGAGGAGTAGGGGGAAGGGGGTGGGGGAGAGAGGGGTGGGGGATGGGGGCGGAGGGGGGAAGCGAGGTAGGAGGTAGGAGAGGGGGGGGGACAGGGGTGTGGGAGGGGATGTGAGAGGGACGGGACAGAGGTGAAGAGAAGGGTGGGGGAAGGGGGGATGGGTAGTGAGGGGGAGGGGGAGAGAGGGGGGAAGGGAGAGATCTGGGGGAGGAGGAGTGGCGAAGAGGGGGATAGGGGTATGTGGAGTGGTGGAAGAGGGAGAGAGGTGTAGGAGGGAGGGGGTGGGGGGAGAGAGGGGGGAGGGGGAGAGGGATGGGGGCAGGGGGTGGGAGGGGAGGAGGGAGAGGCGTGATGACGAGGGAGATGGAGAGGGGTGAGAGGGGGAGGGAAGGATGAATGAGGGGTTGGGGAGGGGTGAAAGGGGGAGGGGGAGAGAGGGTGGGGGAGGGGGAGAGGGAGGATGGATGGGATGGAGAAGGGAGAGGGGAAGAGTGTAGATGGAGTGGGAGAGCGGAGATAGGGGTAAGAATGGTGAGGGAGAGGGTAAGAGTGGGGAGGGAGGGGGAAGGGAGAGAGAGGGATGGGGAGGGAGATGGGGAGGGGTGGGCGATGGGGGAGATAAGTGGAATGGTGGGGATGAAGGGGGAGAGGTGTTGGGGGGTTGGTGGAAGTGGGAGAGAGGGTTAGGGGGAAGGGGGTGGGGGAGGGAGGCAGAGAGGGGGAGAGAGAGGAGTTATGGAGGAAGAGAGGTGCGCGAGGGAGAGGGGTGGGGAGGGAGAGGGCTGGGGGAAGGGGGAGAGAAGTGGAAGAGTGGGGAGGGAGGGGGAGAGGGGTAGGGGGGGTGGTGTAAGTGGACGAGGGAGGAGAGGGGGGGTAGGGGAGAAGTGGACGAGGGAGAGAGGATTAGGGGAAGGGGGTGGGGGGAGGGGGGAGAGGGGGGAGAGGAGGGAGGGGGAAGGGAGGGGAGAGAGAGGGGTGGGCCATAGGCATATGCAAATGTATCCATTCCGATTTGATATCTGTGAGCATTGGGCATTGCGACATCACACGATGGAACATAGAAACATGGAAGATAGGTGCAGGAGGAGGCCATTCGGCCCTTCGAGCCAGCACCATCATTCAATATGATCATGAATGATCGTCCGCTATAACCCGTGCCTGCCTCCTCCCAATATCCCTTGACTCCACTAGCACCTAGAGCTCTATCTAACTCTCTCTTAAATCCATCCAGTGATTTGGCCTCCACTGGCCTCTGTGGCAGGGAATTCCATAAATTCACAACTCTCTGGGTAAAAACGTTTTTCCTCACCTCAGTCTTAAATTACCTCCCGTTTATTCTAAGACTGTGGCCCCTGGTTCTGGGCCAGGCACATAGCGTGAGTGATTACTCAGGGTAGGCACTCAGTCGGCTTTAAAAAAAATGTACACCTCGCATACGCAGATTGTTCACTCCGTAAAAATAAAAAATAAAAATAAAACCAGTAACAATTCAATTTGCCCAAGGCTTCCTTGTCTCCTTTATTCTTAATTACTGAATGGGCGGGTGGTGAAGGGTGATGGCAGGTGGAGAGATGGTGGGAAAAACGGGAGCACAGGGAAAAGTTGAATCAGTTGTCATCTTATTGAATGACAACACTTGCTCAAGAGACCAATTGGGGGGAGAGTTCCTTTCACAGCGTGTGCCTGGGGTAAAGTTGCGCGGAGGGCAGGAGTATTGGGAAGGAGGGGGTCGGTGATAATGCCAGTAACTCACTCACTCACCGCTGCCGCAGCTCTCCGGCCGCGAAGCCACGCACTGTAGCCGGGGATAGAAGGAGCTCGGGTAGCTGCGAGCGGCCACCGGGAGCCGACAGCAGAACTGGCCGCAATTTCAGCGCCTTCTGCCGGCCCGCTCACCTCTGGCTCTCCGCCTGAACACCTCACACTTGCCACTCGCTGGCTTCGCTCATGTCAGCCTCTTCCCGCAAATCCTTAAATTCCCACAGCAGAGTAACCTTAATAGCGCTGTTGGAATTTAAGGATTTGCGGGACATGGGTGAGGCCGGCGAGCGGCAGGAAGGGGAGAGTTGGGGAGATAGAGAGAGGTGGGAGAGACAGAGAGAGAGAGAGAGTGAGAAAGAGAGAGAGAAAGGGAGAGATAGATAGGGGGAGAGAGGGAGAAAAGAGCCACGACTCTGAGAGCCGCCGATATGCGTCACTGCCTATCCGCTTACTCACAAGCCGATGCAAGCCAATCTCAGTTATCTACATCAGCGGATCAAATAAGCGCGACGTTTTTAAACAGTTATGCAATCATTTTTTTCAAACAGAATTATTCAAATATAAATAAATATTGAAAACATCGTCCACGTTTGGAATGAAAATGTATAGCGTTTGCCTTTTGGAAAAAGTGTAAATCGAAATAATGATGGATGTTTTATGCGAAGGATGTAGAAGGATGTAGAAGAGAAATGGAGGACATTTAAAGGGCAAATTGTAAGAATCCATAATCTTTATGTCCCTGTTCGGTTGAAAGGAAATAGTAAAAATTGGAAAGAGCCATGGTTTTCAAGAGAAATTACACACTTTGTTTCGAAAAAAGAGAGATATCTACAATATTTATAGGAGGCGTGCAGTGAATGAGGTGCTAGAGGAGTATAAAGAATGTAAAAAGAACCTTAAGAAAGAAATTAGGAAGGCTAAACGAAGATATGAGATTGCTTTGGCAAGAAAGGTGAAAGTAAATCCAAAGGGTTTCTACAGCTATATTAATAGCAAAAGGATAACGAGGGATAAAATTGGACCATTAGAGAGCCAGAATGGACAACTATCTGCAGAGCCAAAAGAGATGGGGGAGATATTGAACAATTTATTTTCTTCGGTATTCACCAAGGAGAAGGATATTGAACTCTGTGACGTAAGGGGAAAAAGTAGAGTAGCTATGGAAACTATGAGATTCAAAGAGGAGGAAGTATTCACACTTTTGAAAAATATAAAAGTGGATAAGTCACCAGCTCCTGAAAGGATATTCCCTTGGACATTGAGGGAAGTTAGTGTAGAAATAGCAGGAGCAATGACAGAAATATTTCAAATGTCATTAGAAACGGGAATAGTGCCGGAAGATTGGCGTAATTCGCATGTTGTTCCATTGTTTAAAAAGGGTCCAAAGAATAAATCTAGCAATTATACACCTGTTAGTTTGACGTCAGTGGTGGGCAAATTAATGGAAAGGATACTTAGAGATAATATATATATATATGCATCTGGATAAACAGGGTCTGCTCAGGAACAGTCAACATGGATTTGTGCCTGGAAGGTCATGTTTGACAAACCTTCTTGAATTTTTTGAAGAGGTTACTAGGGATATTGATGAGGGTAAAGCAGTTGAGTTGTCTATATGGATTTCAGTAAGGCATTTGACAAGGTTCCCCATGGAAGGTTGGTTAAGAAGGTTCAATCTTTGGGTGTTAATGGCGGAGTAGCAAGATGGATTCAACAGTGGCTGAATGGGAGATGCCAGAGAGTAATGGTGGATGGCTGTTTGTCAGGTTGGAAGCCGGTGACCAGTGGGGTGCCTCAGGGATCTGTGTTGGGTCCACTGTTGTTTGTCATGTACATCAATGATCTGGATGATGGGGTGGAAAATTGGATAAGTAAGTATGCAGATGATACTAACATAGGTGGTGTTGTGGATAATGAAGTAGATTTTCAAAGCCTACAGAGAGATTTGGGCTATTTGGAAAGGTGAACTGAAAGATGGCAGATGGAGTTTAATGCTGATAAGTCTGAAGTGCTATATCTTGGCAGGACAAATCAAAATAGGACGTGCATGGTAAATGGTAGGGAATTGAGGAATGCTGTGGAACAGAGGGATCTAGGAATAACTGTGCATAGTTCCCTGGAGGGTGGTAAAGAACGCTTTTGGTGTGCTGTCCTTTATAAATCAGAGCATTGAATATAGGAGTAGGGAAGTAATGTTAAAATTGAACAAGGCATTGGTTGGACCAATTCTGGAGTATGGTGTACAACTTTGGTCGCCTAATTATAGGAAGGATGTCAACAAAATAGAGAGTGTACAGAGGAGATTTACTAGAATGGTGCCTGGCTTCCAGCAACTAAGTTACAGAGAAAGGTTGATCAAGTTAGGTCTTTATCCTTTGGAGCGCAGAAGGCTAAGTGGGGACTTGATTGAGGTCTTTAAAATAATGAAAGGGATAGACAGAGTTGACATGGATAAGCTTTTCCCATTGAGGCTAGGGAAGATTCAAACAAGGGTGCATGACATGAGACACTTGAGGGGGAACTTCTTTACTCAGAGAGTGGTGGCTGTGTGGAATGAGCTTCCAGCAGAAGTGGTGGAGGCAGGATCGATTTTAACATTTAAAAGTAAAGTGGATAGGTATATGGACGGGAAGGGAATGGAGGGGTATGATCTGAGTGCAGGTAGATGGGATTAGGGGAAAATAAATGGTCGGCACGGACTGGAAGGGCCGAGAGGGCCTGTTTCCGTGCTGTAATTGTTATATGGGTATAATGAATGTAATCAAAAATTTAAAAAAATCAAAAACGTGTGAAATTAAAAATTTTTAAAAGGCAGACATCCAGCGTATAGATCGAACATTTAGATTGTAAAAATCGGAATCGGAACTTCGCTTGGGGTACTCTGGCGTGAAACGAAGTCCGAATGACCGTTGGGGAAGAATATTCTGGAAAAGGGTTCCCAGCGGACAACGCGAGCGAGCGAGCTGGAAATACCGGGCGTCAACAGCTGATGGAAGGTGCGATAGGGAGCGAGGACCGTGCGATTTAACGGATATTGACAGGTGTGTGTGGGGGGCGAACGTTGACAGTTGGGGCTCGTGAATGAGCGAGAGAGAAGGAGAGGGAGGGAGCGAGGGGGGGAGGAGGAGAAGGTGGGGGGGATATAGAGAGAGAGGAAGGGAGAGAGAAAGAGTGAGGGGTGAGAGGGAGGGGGGAGAGGGAGGGGGGAGAGAGGGTGTGAGAATGAGTGGGAGAGAGAAGGGGGAGAGTTAGAGAGAGAGGGAGAGGGAGAGTAAGGGGGAGAGAGGGAGAGGGAAGATGGGGGAGAGGGAAGGGGTGAGGGGAGAGAGAGAGAGGGGGAGAGAGAAAGCAGGAGAGAGATGGGAGAGAGAAAGAAGCCTGAGGTTGCGGTACATATAGGTACCAATGCCATAGGTAGAAAAAGAGAAAAGGTCCTGCTAGGCCCTCCCCTTTCACTTCCCCACTCTCTATCTCCCTCTTCCCCACCCTCCCTCTCTCTCTCTCACGCTCTCTCTCCCTCACTCTCCTTCTCTCCCTCTCCCCTCCTCTCTCTCTCTCCCATCTCTCTCCTGCTTTCTCTCCCCCTCTCGCTCTCTCCCCTCACCCCTTCCCTCCCATTTCAGGATATCTTGGACACGTTCAGACACATCCCAGGCCCTGGCACCAGGGAGGCAAACTACCATCTAGGTCTCCTGTCTGCGCCTACAAATTCGCCTATCTGACCCCCTAACTATAGAGTTCCCAATTACTACTGCCCTCCGCTTCTTTTCCTTACCCTTCTGTCAACAGGGCCGGTCTCTGTACCTGAGGCCCGGCCGCTGTTGCTACCCCCAGTTAGGCTGTCCCCCTCAACAGTACTCAAACATAAGTACTTATTTCCAAGGTCTACAGCCACCGGGGTACTCTCTAGTCCCTGCCTCTGCCCCTTGCCCTTCCTAACCGTGACCCACTTTACTACCTCCTGTGGTCTTGCAGTGACCACCTCTCTGTAACTCCTCTCTGTGACCTCCTCGCTCTCTCTGGCCAGACGGAGGTCATCGAGCTGCAGCTCCAGGTTCCTAATACGGTCCCTTAGGAGCCCCATCTCGATGCACCTGGCGCACATGTGGACGTCTGAAAGGCGGTATCAAATTCCCCACTTCCGTTTGGCGACATCGACGAATTTGCGCCCGTGTGGCCGCTTCCGGTCCCTGGAAAAATTGTTTGAACGGCAAGCAGTGACTAATGGTGTGCCGCAAAACTCAGTGCTGGTACCCCAGTTATTTACAAAATATAGTAACGAATTGGAAGATGGAATTAAATGTAACATTTCCAAAATAAAATGTATTATTTAGCACCGAATGACCACTTTACCCTTTGGGCAGAGGCATTTATATATGCCCAAACTCATCTTCTGGAACCGTGGCCGATGAAGTTATGCAGGACATGTTGGAGGTGGGAAGTTGAGGGTGAAAAAAGGGGGGGGGAGGGGGGAGAAAACAGGGAATGCAGCATCCATGAAGTTCTTCATTGGTGGAACGAATAAACAGGACACTTAAGAAAAGTAAAGCTAAAGCAATGATCGGAGCCAGAAAGGGATGGTGTTCAGGAACAGTTGATGAAGTTCAAATAACCCAGTGCGCGAGCCGTTGATTTGACGTTGACAAGGACCTTCAGTGGGTGAGTCATACCAGTGTTAGGGGGTTTGGACGCAATTGTTAGCACAGAACTGAAGTGTGTGGCCGTGATCGTATGGTGGTTAGTATTCTGCGTTGTGGCCGCAGCAACCCCGGTTCGAATCCGTGTCCCAGCTGGACGTATCTTATAAATTCATAATTCAGTTGCTCAGGGAAATTATTATTCATTTTTTTTATTTATTATTTTTTAATATTGTAATTATTTCATTTTATTAGAAGTAAGTACAGCAAAATGGCATCAAGGTTCCTAATATATATTGACATGTTACATTTTATGTACAGCTTCTTTTTTTTAATGTTTTAAATAATGAAAAAGAAAAAGAGAGGAGATAATAAAAAATAGAGTAACATGTGATATATAGTGTGTGAGAAAGAAAAAGGTGTGAAAAAAGATAGTTGAGAATGAAAAAGAAAAAAAAGAGAAGAAGCATAGAAAGTAAGAGATTAAGGAGATCGTTATCTTTATTCTTGACCATCCCTCACCCAATCCTGAAACAATTTGCTTCTACGGTTTGTTGCAACATATGCTTCCAAAAAATCGACAAATGGAGACCAACGCTTTAAAAATTGGTCTGATTTATCTATTAGGAGGAATCGCATTTCCTCAAGATGTGCAGTGTCCAACATGTTTGAAATCCACATTTTAAGTGTTGGTATGGTTGTATTTTTCCAAAACTTAAGTATAAGTTTTTTGCCGTTATTAACCCATAATTAAAAAAATAAAATTTTCACATGAGTTCACTTTATTCCCATCTTCCATTACTCCAAATATAATCATTTCAGTATTAGGTTCCATTTTAATCTGAAATAATTTTGTAAATATTTCAAAAATATTACCAGAACTTATAAAATTTTATGCGAGAGACAAAAGAGTGTGTTACAGTTGCGTTTTGGGATAGACATTTATCACAAATGGGGGAAGTATTTGGATAAAATTAATTCAGTCTAGTTTTTGAGTAATATAATCTATGGAAAATTTTAAATTGAATTAAATTATGTCTTACATTAATCGAACATTTGTGTATGTATATCAAATACTTTTCCCATTTTTCCTTCTTAATTTATATCATTAATTCTCGTTCCCACTCTTCTCTAAGTGTCTCTGTCGATGGTAAATCTATTATTAAAATACTATTATATAAATATGATATTAATTTCTGTGAGTCAGCCTTAATGTTCATTGCTTCTTCCAATGGCTCTGAAGTTATGTTATGATATCTTTGTATGTATTTCTTCATGAAGTCCCAGATCTGAAGATATTTAAAATATTTGGTTATTTTTCAGTTTAAATTGTAATTGTAGTTGTTGGAATGATAACAGATTTCCCATTTCATACATATCCCCGCTCCTTTTAATTCCCATTCTTTCCTATTGATTTTATGTTTTATCAATAAGAGATGGTTTAAATGAAGGATTATTCACTATTGGCATTAACAATGATAGGTTTCTTAATTTTAAGGATAATTTTATTTGTTTCCAAATTCTTATTGTTTCATGTATAATTGGGTTATTCTTATATATTGTGTTGTTCAGTTTTATCGGGGAGAAGAGGATCGTTCCTATATTACAAGAAGAACAGTCCTCTTTCTCCATTCTTATCCATTCTGTCTGTTGGGTAGAACTGTCCAACCAGTAAATTATATTCTTAATATGCACTGCCCAATAATAATACAAAAAGTTCGGCCGTGAAAGTCCCCCAATATCTTTTAGTTTATTTGGGTTCTAAGTGATCTATAATCCCAGTCATACCAGTGTTAGGGGTTTGGACATTCCATCTCGCATTCATACATATAGAGCCAGTGGTGAATTTCGAAATGAACCGTGTCAACAGTTTCGCAGGCACGATAATATAATAGGGATTTTTAGGTATTATCATTGACCTGGCTCCACGAAATGCAAGAGACGAGATCACCCGGAATCCACCGGCAAAGACATTGGAGCTCGTTCGCTGAACCAGCTGCTACCGGCGGAGAGGTACCGTTTCCAGCAGCAGCCATGTATGGAAGTCACCTGCTGCAGATTATCTTCATTAACCTGACAGCGTTGGGTCTGCTGCCACGCTGACTCGACACGTCTGTTCACAGGCTCGCGCCGTCGAACCTTGTTTAGCTAAGTGCATCCCTGCTGGTAAATAATTTCTCATTATCGTCCTATTAATATTTCGTAGTGATGCACGTCACCAATGCAAAGCACAGAGTTCTGCGGATCCCACCAATTTTCATAGGACTGGACTCAAGTGTATGTCAGTGAGTGTGCATGAGATAAAAGGAAGGGGCTATTTTCTAGGATCAAAAGAAAGCATATCGTCTGACTAATTGTAGGGGCGACGACCCACATTCACATTTTTTCGGTGTCCTCGGTTTATCTACGTGAATAAATGCCTGCCTCATTGTCCCGTTCTCGGATGCTGAGTGCAGCTATGCACACCCGACCGACTGGCCAACTATTTGCAACCATTGAGTCTCCAGGTCTTACGAACTTCCCGGTCACACGCGGACACGGGCCACTGACTACACCCATCCTCACATCTTCCCAACTGCCGGGGACAGATCGGGGACACCGACTTACTTGGATTCGATAACAACCCTGGCCGCTTCCAACGGTCTTGAATATGTGTTTTTAACAGAGGCGTTATGTTTGTACTCCGAAGTCCACATCTCGATGTGTTCCTAAGTCGCCATAAATCGATCTCCTTACGTCGCACCTGCCTCTGAGTCACTGCTCCTGCTCGACATGTCATTCTCCCCTCTATTTCCCCCATCCTCCGTCCACGACATCTCACTCGCTCCTCCTGGCTGCCATTCTCAAAGCCTGGTTTTGACCAATGTCCCAACCCTGTCGTTTTAAGCCTGCTGCATTCTAAAAGACTGACCTCTACCGCGCTCATGCCAGGAGCCATTCCTTAGACACCTTCGCTTGAGGGGGGCCTGTCCCGCGTCCACTTTAGGATTTCCTCCCAGGCCCTGGACCATTACCCCACATCCAACACCACGACTTCTTCGCCCCCTATCCTATCCTCTGGAGTTACATTTCACGCTGCATCTCCTATTTTTATTCATTTTCAATTTTGCCTTTCTCACTTGGTCAACCTCTCAGCCAATCACCCCGACAACTGTACCCGCCTATCACTTGCGGGTCCCGCCACGCCTCTCATTTACAGCTCTTTTTCCACCCCTCTCCAATGCTCTTGTAGAAGCGTTCCTGTCAGATCTCGCGTTTGATCTACTTTCTGTTTCTTATTGGTTTTTAGTATTAGAGTTTGCATTCTTGTATTATTTTGGTGTCTCACATCCCCTATTGTTTCAGGTCCAATTCCTGTCATGTCGTTTACTCTCATGTGATTGTTGGCTCCGCCCTGATGTGTGTCACTTGTGTCTCCTTATCCCCTGTTAGTCTGTACATTACACCTGCCATCGGTTCGCAGGTGAACACTTTAAGTTCTCGGTTTGAATACCTGGTTACTCAGCTGAAATATTTGTTTCCTGCTGCGGCTTCCGTGCCTGCCAAGTCTGTTTCTTTGTCTGTGTCTCCAGGGACTCCGATGGCCACGGGTACCGCAGCGTCCACCTGACAAGACCGAAACACTTTTCGGGGGAATCGGAGAAGTGTAAACCTTTTTTGATTCAACGTGGGCTGCATTTCGAATTTCAAGCGGCATCCTTTCCATCAGAACGCTCAAGGGTAGCCTTTACCATCACGCACCTGTCGGGTAGAGCGGAGGCTTGGGCCACGGCGGAATGGTCTCGGAAACCTCCTGGTTGCCAGACGTCGGTCCTGTTCATGGAAGCTCTATCCCGCACGTTTGATCACTCCAATCCTGGCCGAGAGGATTCTCAGAACATGGTCCCCATGAAAGAAGGTAATCGCTCAGTTATGGATTTTGCTATTGAATTTCGATATGTTGCTGCTAAGAGTGGATGGAATGAGGCTGCTTTGTTTGATGCTTTTCGCAATGGATCGCCTGAAGCTATCAAGGATCAGTTGGCTCCACTAACCCTGCCTTCCGACTTCTAGTCTATGATTTCCCTGGCTGTCCAAATTGACGCTAGGCTCAGATAAAGAGAGAGAGAGAGGAGATCGGCGGCAGTTCAGTCCTCCTCCCAACAGTGGCGGCAGCGTCGCCATTCGCCTTCCGGTCGGGACTTCGTCCCTCTCGGCCGGTCCAGTCAGCCTACAGCGCCAGTTGTCTCTTCGGAGGAGTCCATGCAGGTGGGACGAGCCAACTCAGCCCGGAGGAACGGCAGCGCCGCCTAAGGGACGGGAGGTGTTTTTACTTTGGTGAACGGGGACATTTGTTGAACGGCTGTTCAGTAAAAGACAAGGCTAACCAATGAAAGTGAGGGCATTGGTGAGCTGTACCACTCCTATGAGCCGTTCCTCTCGTCAACTCACAACTTTACAATTGTTGGTGCATTCCCCGTGGCACTACCTGCAGGCTTTGGTTGATTCTGGGGCAGATGAGAACTTCATGGACATTCGCTTGGCTGATGAATTGAAGCTGGAACGTGAACAGCTTCAAGATCCTCAGGAGGCTAGTGCACTGGATGGGCGCCTACTATACAGGGTGATTCATCGAACTCAACCTGTTCAACTCATCGTGGCAGGTAATCACCTTGAGACGATCAGTTTTCATCTCGATTGTCCTCTTCATCCTCTGGTTTTGGGGCTCGCTTGGCCGTCTTATCATTATCCTCACATGAACTGGGGTACTGGTGAAGTAATTTCTTGGGGAAATAACTGTAAACGCATCTATCTGCATGATTCTTCTCATGAGTCTATGAAGGATCCATCAAGGAGCAGTTTGCTGGGATCTTCCAGGACCACCCTCCGGCAACCTCCCCGTTCAAGGGAGGGGAATTTTCCAGATCTCACCAAGGTTCCCTCGTGTTATCTAGACCTAAAGGAGGTGTTCAACAAGGCCAAGGCCACCTCTCTTCCGCCGCATGGACCATACGACTGCTGCATTGACCTTCTGCCAGGTACAGCGCCTCCTAAGGGTCGTCTTTTTCCTTGTCTTCACCTGAGCGGTTCGCTATGGAGAAGTACATTCACGACGTCCTGGCTGCTGGGATCATCAGACCGTCCTCTTCACCTGCAGGAGCTGGATTCTTCTTTGTGGACAAGAAGGGTAGAACACTTCGGCCCTTCATTGACTACAGAGGAATCAATTACATTACTGTTAAGAACAGATACCCTCTTCCTCTTATCTGCATTTGAACTGTTAAAAGAAGCTAAAGTATTCACTAAGTTAGATCTCGGAAATGCTTATCATCTGGTAAGGATAAGGGGGGGGGGGGGGTGAATGGAAGACTGCGTTTAACACACCCAGTGGACATTATGAATATCGGGTCATGCCGTTTGGTCTTACTAACGCTCCAGCAGTTTTTCAAGGCATGGTTAACGATGTATTACGGGACAGACTGAACACATTTGTGTTTGTGTACCTTGATGACATTTTGATTTGTTCTCCAGACGAAACTTCCCATGTGCAGCATGTACGCCAAGTGCTGGAACGTTTGCTCTTGAATGATCTGTTTGTGAAAGCTGAGGAATGTGAATTTCATGCTACCACTGTTCAGTTCCTTGGTTATGTTGCATCACCTGATGGTATACAGATGGACCCGGGCAAGGTCAGTGCTGTGGCCACCTGGCCTACACATTCCAGTCGTAAGCAACTTCAGGGGTTCCTTGGGTTTGCTAATTTTTATAGGAGGTTTATCCCGAACATTAGTGTCACTGCTGCACCACTCCATGCTCTCACCTCACCCCACATACCTTTCTCTTGGTCCCCTCAAGCAGAAACTGCATTTATGAGGCTGGAAAAGAGCTTCTCCCCAGCCTCCATCCTGGTTCACCCTGACCCGTCACTCCAGTTCGTGGTTGAGATGGATGCCTCGGGTGTCGGCATCGGGGCCGTACTCTCCCAGAAATCCTCCACAGATGGTCGACTACATCCCTGCGCTTTCCTCTCAGGAAAGTTTTCTCCTGCTGCGAGGAATTAGGAACAGTTAGCGGTTAAAACAGCCTTGGAGGAATGGACACTTTGGTTGGAGGGTACCAAGCAGCCGTTTCTAGTTTGGACAGACCACAAGAACCTGGAATACATCAAGTCAGCCAAACGCCTCAACACGCGCCAAACAAGGTGGGTTCTCTTCTTTAATCGATTTGATCTTGTACTGTCTTACCGCCCTAGTGCCAAGAATGGCAAATCTGATGTTCTCTCCAGACAGTTTCATCCTAACCCGTCCGCTAGGGTTTTAACTCCCATTCTGCCTGCTTCCTGTTTTGTTGGGGCGGTTACTTGGGAGATTGAGAAGAGAGTTTCCGAGGCTACTGCTGGTGTTCAATCTCCGCTAGGGTGTCCTTCTAATCGTCTGTTTGTTCCCGAGTCTCTTCGTTCACAGGTGATTCACTGGGCTCATACGTCTCGGATCTCCTGTCGTCCCGGTGTCCACGGAACCCTGTTTGTGGCCAAACAGCGGTTTTGGTGGCCTTCCATGGAGAGGGGGATTAAGGAGTACGTCGCCGCCTGCAGTATTTGTGCTCAGAACAAGACTTCACGTCGGCCCGCCTTTGGCTCCTGAATCCGCTGCCTGCCCGGTCACGCCCCTGGTGAGACATCTCCATGGACTTTGTCACGGTCCTGCCCTCTTCTGAAGGTAACACCACAGTCATGACTGTGGTGGACAGATTTTCAAAGATGGTCCAATTCATTCCATTGCGCAAGCTTCCGTCCGCCAGGAAAACGGCAGAGGTCATGTTCTCTCATGTTTTTCGAATTCATGGATTCCCTAGAGACATTGCGTCTGACCGGGGGCCTCAGTTCGTGTCCAGGTTTTGGAAGGAGTTTTGTTCTCTGTTGGACGCCACGGTCAGCCTTATATCTGGTTATCACCCGGAATCCAATGGACAGACTGAATGCCTTAACCAGGAATTCGAGACAGGAGTGCGGTGCTTTGTGGCACAGAATCCTTCAACTTCGATCAAACACCTTATTTGGGTGGAGTATGCACACAACATACTTCCTTGCTCATCCTCTGGCCTCTCTCCATTCCAGTTGTTATCAACCGCCATTGTTCCCTGCTGTGGAAAAGGAGTCCAGTGTGCCCTCCGCTCAGGATATCATCCGTCGCTGTCGCAAGGTTTGCGATGGGGCTCGTCAGATGCTGTTGCGTAGTTCTGCGCGTTACAAAAGAATGGCTGATCGTGGAAGAACGCCGGCTCCATTATACCCGCCGGGCCACAAGGTGTGGTTCTCCACTCGAGACTTACCTCTGAGGGTAGAATCGCGGAAGCTGGCTCCTCGTTTTGTTGGTCCTTTCCCCATATCGAAGGTCATCAATCCTGTGGCAGTTCGTCTCAAACTCCATCGTGCCATGAGGGTCCATCCTACTTTCCACGTCTCCCGACTGAAGCCATTTAAGGAGAGTCCTCTGGTCCCTGCCTCCACACCCCCCTTCGCTCCCCACCTTGTTCCTTGTTGGGGGCCCAGTGTTTACGGTCAGCCGGTCGCTGGGGATGCGCCGGCGTGGTCGTGTTTGTCAGTATCTTGTGGATGGGGAGGGTTATGGACCTGGGGAGGGGTCTTGGGTGCCGGCTCGCAACATATGCGACCCGGAAATTATCAGGGAATATCGGCGCCATCATCCTGACGAACCTGGGCCGTCAGGAGCCGGCCGTGGATGGGGGGGGGGGGGGGGGGAAGGGTACTGTCAGGTCTCGCGTTTCATCTAGTTTATGTTTCTTATTGATTTTTAGTATTAGAGTTTGCATTCTTGTTTTATTTTGGTGTCTCACATCTCCGCTTGTTTCAGGTCCCATTTCCGGTCATGTCGTTTACTCTCATGTGATTGTTCGCTCTGCCCTGATGTGTTTCACTTGTGTCTCGTTATCCCCTGTTAGTCTGTATTTAAGCCCTTTGTGTTTTAGTTCTCATTGCCAGTTCGTTGTGTATGGCACTTGTATCACCTCGTTCCAGCTCTAGAAATTTTGTGAGCTTGTGATCTCGACCATTGCCTGTTTTTAGACCACTGTTTTTGCCTGCTCCTAGATTATACTGTTGCTTCTGCTTTTGCTTACCTGTGTAGCGACTTGGATCGATTAAACTCTGAAAGCGGATCTGCCCTGTGTCTGAGCCTGCATTTGTGTCCTCCTCGTTCAATTCTGATAGTTCCTTCCAGGAAGGTCGGCCATGCGTTCCACCGATGCTGCTGACCCGATGCCTTTCTCCAGTACTTTATTGAGCCAATTAACAGTTTGTCCTCTTTGAGTCTCGACCACGTTATTAGTCCATCAGGAAGCTGAGGTCCCTGAGCTTGATCGCGCCGACGCGGCGGGCCCGACCACCGGTTACGGAAGCGAAGTTCATCCCGTAAACGCAAGGTTCGAGGCCCTCGACCGCGGGAGGACAAAGGGAAGATATTAAACCGTTTGTCGCATACCAACACATTGAGGAATGCGAATGAGTCACTGTGTTGGATTTTTACGCTAAAATGTATTTTGTGTGTTTTGCTACTTTTTTTCATATAACTGGATGGCAAAAGAAATTCCTCGCATATTGCAAAACATACTTGGTTAATAAAGTATGATAATGATTATTTCTATGATTATTATAATTATGTAAAACAAAGGAACAGAGATAGAGAGAGAAAGAGCCGAATATTTTTGACTGACAGGTGGTCAGTGGAATATGTAGAAAATCTGATTGAGGAGAACACGCCATGCTGGAGCTTGTCCACTTTATTTCAATATGTCACGATGACAGACATTTGGGGGGGGGGGTCTTTATGAATGTTAAAGATGACTTGAAAAAGTTAATCGGATATATATTATAATCATAATAATCATAATATTAATAGTTGATTAGCCAAGTATGTTTTGTAACATATGAGGAATTTGATTTGCTATTCAGTTATACCAAAATGAGCACCAAGACACCAACATATTTTTTTTAATGAACATCCACCACAACGACTCGTACATCCCTAACTGCGATGGAAGGCAAACACAGTTCAATCTTCTTCACTTTGATCTCCCGTGGTCGGAGCACTCGAACCTTCCGTGGGCAGAGCGATCTTGGCTTCCGCAGCAAGCGGTAGAGCCCTCCACATGATCGAAATTATGGCCGGTGCGCCATCTATCTATCTATCTATCTACCTATCTATCTACAGTGGCTTGCAAAAGTTTTCATACCCCTTGAAATGTTCCACATTTTGTCACGTTACAACTACAAACGTAAATGTATTTTATTGGGATTTTATGTGATAGACCAACACAAAGTGGCGCATAATTGTGAAGTGGAAGGAAATGATATATGGTTTTCAAATAGTTTTTACAAATAAAATATTGAAAAGTGTGGCGTGCAAACGTATTCAGCCCCGTGTACTCTGATACCTCTAAATAAAATGCCGTGCAAACAACTGCCTTCAGAAGTCACCTAATTAGTGAATAGAGTCCACTTGTGTGCAATCTAATCTCAGTATAAATACAGCTGTCTGTGAAGGCCTCAGAGGTTTGTTAGAGAACATTAGTGCACAAACAGCATCATGAAGCCCAAGGAACACAGCAGACATGTCAGGGATAAAGTTGTGTTGAAGTTTAAAGCAGGATTAGGTTTTAAAAAAACAGCCCAAGCTTTGAACATCTCAGGGAGTACTGTTCGGTCCATCATCCGAAAATTGAAAGAGTATTGTCAGAACTGAATGAGGAGGAGGACACAAATGCAGGCACAGACACAGGGCAGATCCGTATTCAGAGTTTAATCGGTCCAAGTCGGTACACAGGTAAGCAAGCACAGAAGCAACAGTCTAATCTAGGAGCAGGCAAAAACAGTGGTTGAAAAACAGGCAATGGTCGAGTTCACAAAGTCACAATATTTCTAGAGCTGGAACCAGGTGATACCAAGTAGCATACACAACGAACTGGCAATGAGAACTAAAACACCAAGGGCTTAAATTCAGACTTATCAGGGGATAACGAGACACAGGTGAAACACATCAGGGTGGGGCCAACAATCACATGAGGGTAAACGACCTGACAGGAAATGGGACCTGAAACAAGAGGAGATGCGAGACACCGAAATAAAAGAAGAATGCAAACTCAAATACTGAACCCCAATAAGAAGCAGAAACGAAATCAAACGCGAGACCTGACAGAACCCCCCCCCCCCCCCCCCCCCCCCCCCCCTCCACCGCCGGCTCCGGACGGCCCACGATCGTCAGGATGTTCGCGCCGATATTCCCTGATAATTTCCGGGTCGCATACGTTGCAAGCCGGCACCCAAGACCGCTCCTCAGGTCCATAACCCTCCAAATACACAAGATACTGACAACCACGACCACGGCGACACATCCCCAGCAACCAGCTGACCGTATACACTGGACCCCCATCAAGGAACGGGGGGGGGAGGGGGTGTGGAGGCAGGGACCAGAGAACTCTCCTTAACTGGCTTCAGTCGGGAGACAAGGAATGTAGGGTGGACCCTCATGGCACGGGGGAGTCTCAGACGAACCGCCACAGGATTGATGACCTTCGATATCGGGAAAGGACCAACAAAACGAGGAGCCAGCTTCCGGGATTCCATCCTCAGAAGTATGTCTCGAGTGGAGAGCCACACCTTTTGGCCCGGCGAGTATACTGGAGCCGGCGTTCTTCCACGATCAGCCATCATCTTGTAACTCGCAGAACTGCGCAACAGCATCTGACGAGCCCCATTCCAAAACTTGCGACAGCGACGGATGAGAGCCTGAGCGGACGGCACACTGGACTCCTTCTCCTCAGCAGGAAACAATGGCGGTTGATAACTATAGGCACACTGGAATGGAGAGAGACCAGAGGATGAGCAAGGGAGTGTGTTGTGTGCATACTCCACCCAAATAACGTGTTTGCTCCAAGATGAAGGATTCTGTGCCACCAAGCATCGCAGTCCTGTCTCCAATTCCTGGTTAAGGCGTTCAATCTCTCCATTGTATTCCGGGTGATAACCAGATGTAAGGCTGACCGTGGCGTCCAACAGAGAACAAAACTCCTTCCAAAACCTGGACACGAACTGAGGCCCCCGGTCACACACAATGTCTCTGGGAAATCCATGAATTCGAAAAACATGAGACAACATGACCTCTGCCGTCTTCCTGGCGGACGGAAGCTTGTGCAACGGAAGGAAATGGGCCGTCTTTGAAAAACTGTCCACAATAGTCATGACTGTGGTGTTGCCTTCAGAAGAGGGCAGGCCCTCGACAAAGTCCATGGAGATCTCCGACCAGACGCGTGAGGGGACAGGCAGCGGATTCAGGAGGCCATAGGCGGGTCGACGCTAGGTCTTGTTCTAAGCAGAAATACTGCAGGCGGGACGTAATCCTTAATCCCCTTCTCCATGGAAGGCCACCAAAACCGCTGTTTGGCCACAAACAAGGTTCGGCGGACACCGGGATGATAGGAGACCCGAGACGTATGAGCCCAGTGAATCACCTGTGAACGAAGAAACTCGGGAACAAACAGACGATTAGAAGGACACCCTGGCGGAGACTGAACACCAGCTGTAGCCTCGGAAACTCTCCTCTCAATCTCCCAATTAACCGCCCCAACAAAACAGGAAGCAGGCCGAATGGGAGTTGAAAGCTTAGGGGACGGGTCAGGATCAAACTGTATGGAGAGAGCATCAGGTTTGCAATTCTTGACACCAGGGCGGTAAGATAGTACAAAATCAGATCGATTAAAGAAGAGAGCCCACCTTGCTTGGCGCGAGTTGAGGCGTTTGGCTGACTTAGAAACATAGAAACATAGAAAAATAGGTGCAGGAGTAGGCCATTCGGCCCTTCGAGCCTGCACCGCCATTCAATATGATCATGGCTGATCATCCAACTCAGTATCCCGTACCTGCCTTCTCTGCATACCCCTGATCCCTTTAGCCACAAGTGCCACATCTAACGCCCTCTTAAATATAGCCAATGAACTGGCCTCGACTACCTTCTGTGGCAGAGAATTCCAGAGACTCACCACTCTCTGTGTAAAGAATGTTTTCCTCATCTCGGTCCTAAAGGAATTCCCCCTTATCCTTAGACTGTGACCCCTTGTTTAGGACTCCCCCAACATCGGGAACAATCTTCTAGCATCTAGCTTGTCCAACCCCTTAAGAATTTTGTAAGTTTCTATAAGATCCCCCCCTCAATCTTCTAAATTCCAGCGAGTACACTCCGAGTCTATGCAATCTTTCCTCATATGAAAGTCCTGACATCCCAGGAATCAGTCTGGTTGTATTCCAGGTTCTTGTGGTCTGTCCAAATTAGAAACTGCTGCTTGGTACCCTCCAACCAATGTCTCCATTCCTCCAAGGCTGCTTTAACCGCTAACAGTTCCCGGTTACCCACATCGTAATTTCTCTCAGCAGGAGAAAACTTTCTAGAAAGGAAAGCGCAGGGGTGTAGTCGACCATCTGTGGAGGACTTCTGGGAGAGTACGGCCCCGATGCCCACACCCGAGGCATCCACCTCAACCACGAACTGGAGTGACGGGTCAAGGTGAACCAGGATGGGGGCTGAGGAGAAGCTCCTCTTGAGTCTCATAAATGCAGCTTCTGCTTGAGGGGACCAAGATAAAGGCACGTGGGGTGAGGTGAGAGCATGGAGTGGTGCAGCAGTGACACTAAAGTTCCGGATAAACTTCCTATAAAAATGAGCAAACCCAAAGAACCCCTGAAGTCGCTTACGACTGGAGGGTGTAGGCCAGGTGGCCCTAGCGCTGACCTTGCCCGGGTCCATCTGTATGCCATCAGGTGACACAATATAACCAAGAAATTGAACAGTGTTAAGATGAAATTCACATTCCTCAGCTTCCACAAACAGATCATTCGAGAGCCAACGTTCCAGCACCTGGTGTACTTGCTGCACATGGGTAGCTTCATCTGGAGAAAAAATCAAAATGTCATAAAGGTACACAAACACAAATTTGATCAGCATGGCCCGTAATACATCGTTAACCATGCCTTGAAAAACGGCTGGAGCATTATTGAGACCAAACGGCATGACCCGATATTCATAATGACCACTGGGTGTGTTAAACACAGTCTTCCATTCATCCCCCTCCCTTGTCCTTACCAGATGATAAGCATTTCTAAGATCTAACTTAGTGAATATTTTAGCGTCCTTTAACAGTTCAAATGTAGAGGAGATAAGAGGAAGAGGGTATCTGTTCTTAACAGTAATGTCATTGAGTCCTCTCTAGTCTATGCATGGCCGAAGTATTCCATCCTTCTTATCCACAAAGAAACCAGCTCCTACAGGTGAAGAGGAAGGTCTGATGATCCCAGCAGCAAGGGCGTCGTCAATGTACTTTTCCATGGCGGGCCGCTCAGGTGAAGACAAGGAATAAAGACGACCCTTAGGAGGCGTTGTACCTGGCAGAAGGTCAATGCAGCAGTCGTATGGACTATGCGGCGGAAGAGAGGTGGCCTTGGCCTTGTTGAACACCTCCTAAAGGTCTAGATAACATGAGGGAACCTTGGTGAGATCTGGAAAATCCCCCTCCTTTGAATGGAAAGGCTGCCGGAGGGTAGTCCTGGAAGATCCCAGCAAACTGCTCCATGATGGATCCTTCCTAGACTCATGAGAAGAATCATGTAGATAGACGAGTTTACAGTTATTTCCCCAAGAAACTACTTCCCCAGTACCCCAGTTCATGTGAGGATTCTGGTAAGACAGCCAAGGGACCCCAAAAACCAGAGGATGAAGAGAACAGTCGAGGAGATGAAAACTGATGGTCTCCAAGTGATTACCTGCCATGATGAGTTGAACAGGTTGAGTTCGGTGAATCACCCTATACATTAGGCGCCCATCCAGTGCACTAGCCTCCTGAGGATCTTGAAGTTGTTCACGTTCCAGCTTCAATTCATCAGCCAAGCGAATGTCCATGAAGTTCTCATGTGCCCCAGAATCAACCAAAGCCTGCAGGGAGTGCCACTGCAAATGCACCAACAATTGTACAGTAGTGAGTTGACGAGAGGAACGGCTCAGAGGAGTGGTACAGCTCGCCAATGTCCTCTCTTTCATTGGTGAGCCTTGTCTTTTACTGAACAGCCGTTCAACAAATGTCCCAGTTCACCACAGTAAAAACACCTCCCCTACATGAGGCGGTGCTGCCGTTCCTCCGGGCTGAGTTTGGCTCGTCCCACCTGCATGGGCTCCTCCGGTGAGATAGGTGGCGCTGTAGGCTGACTTGACCGGCCGAGAGGGACGATGTCCCGACCGGAAGGCGAAGGGCGACGCTGCCGCCACTGTTGGGAGGAGGACCGAACTGCCGCCGATCTCCTTTCTCGCTCCCTTCCTCTAAGCCTTGCGTCAATTTGGACAACCAGGGAAACCATAGACTCGAAGTCGGAAGGCAGGGTTAGTGGAGCCAACTGATCCTTGATAGCTTCAGTCAATCCATTGCGAAAAGCATCCAACAAACAAGACTCATTCCATCCACTCTTAGCAGCAACAGCTCGAAATTCCATAGCAAAATCCATAACTGAGCGATTACCTCGTTTCATGGAGACCAGGTTCTGTGAACCCTCTCGGCCAGGATTAGAGTGATCAAACGTGCGGGACAGAGCTTCCATGAACAGGACCGACGTCTGGAAACGAGGAGAATTCCGAGCCCATTCCGCCGTGGCCCAAGCCTCCACTCTACCCGACAGGTGCGAGATGATAAAGGCTACCCTTGATCGTTCTGATGGAAAGGAAGCCGCTTGAAATTCAAAATGCAGCCCACACTGAATCAAAAACGGTCTATACTTCTCCGATTCCCCCGAAAAGTGTTCTGGTCTTGCCAAGTGGACGAATGGAGACGCTGCGGCAACCGTGGCCATCGGAGCCCCTGGAGACACAGACAAGGAAGCAGACTTGGCAGGCACGTAGTAGGAAACAAAGAATTCAGCCGAGCAACCAGGTATTCAAATCGAAAACTTAAAGTGTTGACCTGTGAACCGATGTCCTACAGGAACCCCTGCAGACGCTCGCCAAGATCGCGGAACTTGGCGACGTTCGAGGCGAGTTGACCTTCCTAATGCGAGATGCGCTCCTCTTGCTCCTGCAGTGGTGCACGAAAAGGATCAGAGCCCGCTGCGTCCATTGTTGGCCAGTTCGTACTGTCCGAACTGAACGAGGAGGAGGACACAGATGCAGGCTCAGACACAGGGCAGATCCGTATTCAGAGTTTGATCGGTCCAAGTCGGTACACAGGTAAGCAAGCACAAAAGCAACAGTCTAATCTAGCAGCAGGCAAAAACAGTGGTCGAAAATCAGGCAATGGTTGAGTTCACAAACTCACAATATTTCTAGAGGTGGAACGCGGTGATACAAAGTAGCATACACAACGAACTGGCAATGAGAACTAAAACACCAAGGGCTTAAATACTGACTTAACAGGGGATAACGAGACACAGGTGAAACACATCAGGGTGGGGCCAACAATCACATGAGGGTAAACGACCTGGCAGAAAATGGGACGTGAAAAAAGAGGAGATGTGAGACACCAAAATAAAACAAGAATGCAAACTCAAATACTAAACCCCAATAACGAAACGAAATCAAACGCGAGACCTGACAAGTATAGCATCACTGCAAAGCTACCAAGACATGGCCGTACACCTAAACTGACAGGCCGGGCAAGGAGAGCATTGATCAGAGAAACAGCCAAGAGGACCTTGGTAACTCTGGAGGAGCTGCAGAGATCCACAGCTCAGGTGGGAGAATCTGTCCACAGGACAACTAATAGTCGTGCACTCCACAAATCGGGCCTTTATGGAAGAGTGGCAAGAAAAAAACCATTGTTGAAACAAAGCCATGAGAAATCCCGTTTGCAGTTTGCCACAAGCCATGTGGGGGACACAGTAAACATGTGGAGGAAGGTGCTCTGGTCTGATGAGGCCAAAATTGAAGTTTTTGGCCTAAATGCAAAACGCTAGGTGTGGCTGAAAAATAACACTGCACATCACCCTGAACGCACGATCACCACTGTGAAACATGGTGGTGGCAGTATTATGCTGTGGGGATGCTTTTCTTCAGCAGGGACATGGAAGCTGGTCAGATTGATGGGAAGATGGATGTAGCCAAATACAGGGCAATCTTAGAAGAAAACCTGTTAGAGTCGGCAAAAGACTTGAGACTGGGGCGGAGGTTCACCTTCCAGCAGGACAACGACCCTAAACATACAGCCAGAGCTACAATGCAATACTTTTGATCAAAGCATATCCATGTGTTAGAATGGCCCAGTCAAAGTCCAGACCTAAATCCAATTGAGAATCTCTGGCATGACCTGAAAATTGCTGTTCACAGACGCTCTCCATTCAATCTGACTAAGCTTGAGCTATTTTGCAAAGAAGAATGGGCAACAATTTCAGTCTCTAGATGTGCAAAGCTGGTAGAGAATACCCCAAAAGACTTGCAGCTGTAATTGCAGCGAAAGGTGGTTCTACAAAGTATTGACTCAGGGGGACTGAATACTTTTGCAAGCCACACTTTTCAGTTTGTTATTTGTAATAACATTTGGAAAATATGTATCATTTTCCTTCCACTTCACAATTATGCAGCACTTTGTGTTGGTCTATCACATAAAATATCAATAAAATACATTTACGTATGTGGTTGTAACGTGACAAAATGTGGAAAAGTTCAGGCGGTATGGAGACTTTTGCAAGCCACTGTATCTATCTGTATAGGAGCAAGGAGGTCATACTGCAGATGTACAGGGCCCTGGTGAGCCCACACCTGAAGTAGTGTGTGCAGTTTTGGTCTCCTAATTTGAAGGGGGGGAAAACAGGGATGCAGAATCCACGAAGTTCTGGACTGGTGGAACGAATAAACAGGACATTTAAGAAAAGTAAAGCTAAAGCAATGATCGGAAACAGAAAGGGATGGTGTTCAGGAAGAGTTGATGAAGTTCAAATAACCCAGTGCGCGAGCCGTTGATCTGACGTTGACACAGGAACATCAGTGGGTGAGTCATACCAGTGTTAGGGGTTTGGACGCAGTAGTTAGCACGGAACTGAAATGTGTGGCCGTGATCGTATAGTGGTTAGTACTCTGCGTTGTGGCCGCAGCAACCTCGGTTCGAATCCGAGTCACGGCAGGCCGTATCTTATAAATTCATAATTCAGTTGCTCAGGGAAATTATGGTTAATGACATCCTTTTAATGAAACACAAGCCGTTCAGGCTTCTCTGTCGCTTCCGCTTTCTCTTCTGGACATTCCATCTCGCATTCATACATGTAGAACTACCGTTTCCAGCAGCAGCCATGTATGGAAGTCACCTGCCGCAGATTATCTTCATTAACGTGACAGCGTTGGGTCTGCTGAGACGCTGACTAGACACGTCTGTTCACAGGGTCGCGCCATTGAACCTTGTTTAGCTAAATGCATCCCTGCAGGTAAATAATTTCTCATCATCGTCCTATTAATATTTCGTACTGATGCACGTTACCAATGCAAAGCACTGAGTTCTGCGGATCCCATCAATTTTCATAGGACTGGACTCAAGTGTATATCAGTGAGTGTGGATGCGATAAAAGGAAGGGGCTATGTTCTAGGATCAAAGGAAAGCATATTATCTGACTAATTGATGGGGCGACGACCCTGGTTCACATTTTTTCGGTGTCCTCGGTTTATCTACCTGAATAAATGCCTGCCTCATTTTCCCGCTCTCGGATGCTGAGTGCAGCCATGCACATCCGACCGATTGTCCAGCTATTTGCAACCATTGAGTCTCCAGGTATTACGATCTTCCCGGTCACAAGCGGACACGGGCCACTGACTACACCTGAAGTATTGTGTGCAGTTTTGGTCTCCTAATTTGAGGAACGACATTCATGCTATTGAGGGCGTGCAGCGTAGGTTCATCAGGTTAATTAACGGGATGGCGGCACTGATACATGGTGATAAAATTGAATGATTGGTCTTATATTCACTGGAAATTAGAATATGAGTGGGGATCTTATAGAAATGTAAATATGCTCCTAAAGCATACCCCCTCAGTAAAATACTGATTCAAGCACTGCACCAACTAAACTTTATTTTTGAGCGAACAACAAATCCCCCTATACGATAGCTAAACCACCGCGGGTTCGATCCTTGTCTCTGCCTGGCCAAGCCATTCAGCCTCGTGCAAGCAGACACTACCAAAATGCCACGAAGTCCCAAGCCCCTTTGCAGATGATCGACGCCGATCCAAATGGGGCTACGTTGTTTAGGTTAACGAACCCTGAGGGTCTGAACTACATAGGGGTGACTGCCATTACAAGCCAATCACACATATTGATTATATTGAAGTATTATTGACAGTCCCCAACCCAATTCGAAAGAGTCCAGGCACAATGTTTCTACAGAAGTTTCTGGAAAGTAGTCACCTTAACGGAATAAAGCAACATTTACCCTGGCAATGCAAGTGATTTAGTCAGCGCTTCACACTTCGGCCAATCACCAAACAGCAGGGCAACTTTCTTGCAACATTATTGACATTAATAACAATCCTTTTGCAGTAATCCAATCAAACGCATGCATCTACAACGCCTTAGAGTTTCTCTGCAAAGTCCTCATACTTATTATCGATTGCGAGGACCTCTGGACCCCTCCTTACCTGATGTATTGATCTGGGACGTAGACTTCCAGGCAGCAGCTCGCAGCTTATGGTTTCTGACACAGGAAAAAGGGTAATAGGCCTTGTCGATGCACGAATCCTTTGCTTTATGTTAGCAATGTTTTAACCAGGGTTTACATTCTCCCCTCTTATCATATGATAGCCTATCATCAATGATAATTAAAGTACAGTAGTTACAAAAGTTACAGTGTTGGTACCCCAGTTGTTTGCAAAATATAGTAACGAATTGGAAGAAGGAATTAAATGTAACATTTCCAAAAGAAAATGTATTATTTAGCACCGAATGTCCACCTTACCCGTTGGGCAGAGGCATTTATATATGCCCAAACTCATCTTCTGGAACCGTGGCAGAGGAAGTTATACGGGACATGTTGGAGGTGGGACGTTGAGGGGGAAAAGGGGGGGGGGGGGGGGGGAAAACAGGGATGCAGAATCCACGAAGTTCTGGACTGGTGGAACGAATAAACAGGACATTTAAGAAAAGTAAAGCTAAAGCAATGATCGGAAACAGAAAGGGATGGTGTTCAGGAAGAGTTGATGAAGTTCAAATAACCCAGTGCGCGAGCCGTTGATTTGACGTTGACACAGGAACATCAGTGGGTGAGTCATACCAGTGTTAGGGGTTTGGACGCAGTAGTTAGCACGGAACTGAAATGTGTGGCCGTGATCGTATAGTGGTTAGTACTCTGCGTTGTGGCCGCAGCAACCTCGGTTCGAATCCGAGTCACGGCAGGCCGTATCTTATAAATTCATAATTCAGTTGCTCAGGGAAATTATGGTTAATGACAACCGAAATGAGGAAAACATTATTTACACAGAGAGTGGTGAGTCTCTGGAATTCTCTGCCACAGAAGGTAGTTGAGGCCAGTTCATTGGCTATATTTAAGAGGGCGTTAGATGTGGCACTTGTGGCTAAAGGGATCAGGGGGTATGGATTGAAGGCAGGTACGGGATACTGAGTTGGATGATCAGCCATGATCACATTGAATGGCGGTGCAGGCTCGAAGGGCCGAATGGCCTACTCCTGCACCTATTTTCTATGTTTCTATGTTTCTATGTTTCTATCCTTTTAATGAAACACAAGCCGTTCAGGCTTCTCTGTCGCTTCCGCTTTCTCTTCTGGACATTCCATCTCGCATTCTTACATGTAGAACTACCGTTTCCACCAGCAGCCATGTATGGAAGTCACCTGCCGCAGATTATCTTCATTAACGTGACAGCGTTGGGTCTGCTGAGACGCTGACTCGACACGTCTGTTCACAGGGTCGCGCCATTGAACCTTGTTTAGCTAAATGCATCCCTGCAGGTAAATAATTTCTCATCATCGTCCTATTAATATTTCGTACTGATGCACGTTACCAATGCAAAGCACTGAGTTCTGCGGATCCCATCAATTTTCATAGGACTGGACTCAAGTGTATATCAGTGAGTGTGGATGCGATAAAAGGAAGGGGCTATGTTCTAGGATCAAAGGAAAGCATATTATCTGACTAATTGATGGGGCGACGACCCTGGTTCACATTTTTTCGGTGTCCTCGGTTTATCTACCTGAATAAATGCCTGCCTCATTTTCCCGCTCTCGGATGCTGAGTGCAGCCATGCACATCCGACCGATTGTCCAGCTATTTGCAACCATTGAGTCTCCAGGTATTACGATGTTCCCGGTCACAAGCGGACACGGGCCACTGACCACACCTGAAGTATTGTGTGCAGTTTTGGTCTCCTAATTTGAGGAACGACATTCATGCTATTGAGGGCGTGCAGCGTAGGTTCATCAGGTTAATTAACGGGATGGCGGCACTGATACATGGTGATAAAATTGAATGATTGGTCTTATATTCACTGGAAATTAGAAGATGAGTGGGGATCTTATAGAAATGTAAATATGCTCCTAAAGCATACCCCCTCAGTAAAATACTGATTCAAGCACTGCACCAACTAAACTTTATTTTTGAGCGAACAACAAATCCCCCTATACGATAGCTAAACCACCGCGGGTTCGATCCTTGACTCTGCCTGGCCAAGCCATTCAGCCTCGTGCAAGCAGACACTACCAAAATGCCACGAAGTCCCAAGCCCCTTTGCAGATGATCGACGCCGATCCAAATGGGGCTACGTTGTTTAGGTTAACGAACCCTGAGGGTCTGAACTACATAGGGGTGACTGCCATTACAAGCCAATCACACATATTGATTATATTGAAGTATTATTGACAGTCCCCAACCCAATTCGAAAGAGTCCGGGCACAATGTTTCTACAGAAGTTTCTGGAAAGTAGTCACCTTAACGGAATAAAGCAACATTTACCCTGGCAATGCAAGTGATTTAGTCAGCGCTTCACACTTCGGCCAATCACCAAACAGCAGGGCAACTTTCTTGCAACATTATTGACATTAATAACAATCCTTTTGCAGTAATCCAATCAAACGCATGCATCTACAACGCCTTAGAGTTTCTCTGCAAAGTCCTCATACTTATTATCGATTGCGAGGACCTCTGGACCCCTCCTTACCTGATGTATTGATCTGGGATGTAGACTTCCAGGCAGCAGCTCGCAGCTTATGGTTTCTGACACAGGAAAAAGGGTAATAGGCCTTGTCGATGCACGAATCCTTTCCTTTATGTTAGCAATGTTTTAACCAGGGTTTACATTCTCCCCTCTTATCATATGATAACCTATCATCAATGATAATTAAAGTACAGTAGTTACAAAAGTTACAGTGTTGGTACCCCAGTTGTTTGCAAAATATAGTAACGAATTGGAAGATGGAATTAAATGTAACATTTCCAAAAGAAAATGTATTATTTAGCACCGAATGTCCACCTTACCCGTTGGGCAGAGGCATTTATATATGCCCAAACTCATCTTCTGGAACCGTGGCAGAGGAAGTTATACGGGACATGTTGGAGGTGGGACGTTGAGGGGGAAAAGGGGGGGGGGGAAGGGGGGGGGGAAACAGGGATGCAGAATCCACGAAGTTCTGGACTGGTGGAACGAATAAACAGGACATTTAAGAAAAGTAAAGCTAAAGCAATGATCGGAAACAGAAAGGGATGGTGTTCAGGAAGAGTTGATGAAGTTCAAATAACCCAGTGCGCGAGCCGTTGATTTGACGTTGACACAGGAACATCAGTGGGTGAGTCATACCAGTGTTAGGGGTTTGGACGCAGTAGTTAGCACGGAACTGAAATGTGTGGCCGTGATCGTATAGTGGTTAGTACTCTGCGTTGTGGCCGCAGCAACCTCGGTTCGAATCCGAGTCACGGCAGGCCGTATCTTATAAATTCATAATTCAGTTGCTCAGGGAAATTATGGTTAATGACATCCTTTTAATGAAACACAAGCCGTTCAGGCTTCTCTGTCGCTTCCGCTTTCTCTTCTGGACATTCCATCTCGCATTCATACATGTAGAACTACCGTTTCCAGCAGCAGCCATGTATGGAAGTCACCTGCCGCAGATTATCTTCATTAACGTGACAGCGTTGGGTCTGCTGAGACGCTGACTAGACACGTCTGTTCACAGGGTCGCGCCATTGAACCTTGTTTAGCTAAATGCATCCCTGCAGGTAAATAATTTCTCATCATCGTCCTATTAATATTTCGTACTGATGCACGTTACCAATGCAAAGCACTGAGTTCTGCGGATCCCATCAATTTTCATAGGACTGGACTCAAGTGTATATCAGTGAGTGTGGATGCGATAAAAGGAAGGGGCTATGTTCTAGGATCAAAGGAAAGCATATTATCTGACTAATTGATGGGGCGACGACCCTGGTTCACATTTTTTCGGTGTCCTCGGTTTATCTACCTGAATAAATGCCTGCCTCATTTTCCCGCTCTCGGATGCTGAGTGCAGCCATGCACATCCGACCGATTGTCCAGCTATTTGCAACCATTGAGTCTCCAGGTATTACGATCTTCCCGGTCACAAGCGGACACGGGCCACTGACTACACCTGAAGTATTGTGTGCAGTTTTGGTCTCCTAATTTGAGGAACGACATTCATGCTATTGAGGGCGTGCAGCGTAGGTTCATCAGGTTAATTAACGGGATGGCGGCACTGATACATGGTGATAAAATTGAATGATTGGTCTTATATTCACTGGAAATTAGAATATGAGTGGGGATCTTATAGAAATGTAAATATGCTCCTAAAGCATACCCCCTCAGTAAAATACTGATTCAAGCACTGCACCAACTAAACTTTATTTTTGAGCGAACAACAAATCCCCCTATACGATAGCTAAACCACCGCGGGTTCGATCCTTGTCTCTGCCTGGCCAAGCCATTCAGCCTCGTGCAAGCAGACACTACCAAAATGCCACGAAGTCCCAAGCCCCTTTGCAGATGATCGACGCCGATCCAAATGGGGCTACGTTGTTTAGGTTAACGAACCCTGAGGGTCTGAACTACATAGGGGTGACTGCCATTACAAGCCAATCACACATATTGATTATATTGAAGTATTATTGACAGTCCCCAACCCAATTCGAAAGAGTCCAGGCACAATGTTTCTACAGAAGTTTCTGGAAAGTAGTCATCTTAACGGAATAAAGCAACATTTACCCTGGCAATGCAAGTGATTTAGTCAGCGCTTCACACTTCGGCCAATCACCAAACAGCAGGGCAACTTTCTTGCAACATTATTGACATTAATAACAATCCTTTTGCAGTAATCCAATCAAACGCATGCATCTACAACGCCTTAGAGTTTCTCTGCAAAGTCCTCATACTTATTATCGATTGCGAGGACCTCTGGACCCCTCCTTACCTGATGTATTGATCTGGGACGTAGACTTCCAGGCAGCAGCTCGCAGCTTATGGTTTCTGACACAGGAAAAAGGGTAATAGGCCTTGTCGATGCACGAATCCTTTGCTTTATGTTAGCAATGTTTTAACCAGGGTTTACATTCTCCCCTCTTATCATATGATAGCCTATCATCAATGATAATTAAAGTACAGTAGTTACAAAAGTTACAGTGTTGGTACCCCAGTTGTTTGCAAAATATAGTAACGAATTGGAAGATGGAATTAAATGTAACATTTCCAAAAGAAAATGTATTATTTAGCACCGAATGTCCACCTTACCCGTTGGGCAGAGGCATTTATATATGCCCAAACTCATCTTCTGGAACCGTGGCAGAGGAAGTTATACGGGACATGTCGGAGGTGGGACGTTGAGGGGGAAAAGGGGGGGGGGGGGGGGGGAAGGGGGGGAAAACAGGGATGCAGAATCCACGAAGTTCTGGACTGGTGGAACGAATAAACAGGACATTTAAGAAAAGTAAAGCTAAAGCAATGATCGGAAACAGAAAGGGATGGTGTTCAGGAAGAGTTGATGAAGTTCAAATAACCCAGTGCGCGAGCCGTTGATTTGACGTTGACACAGGAACATCAGTGGGTGAGTCATACCAGTGTTAGGGGTTTGGACGCAGTAGTTAGCACGGAACTGAAATGTGTGGCCGTGATCGTATAGTGGTTAGTACTCTGCGTTGTGGCCGCAGCAACCTCGGTTCGAATCCGAGTCACGGCAGGCCGTATCTTATAAATTCATAATTCAGTTGCTCAGGGAAATTATGGTTAATGACATCCTTTTAATGAAACACAAGCCGTTCAGGCTTCTCTGTCGCTTCCGCTTTCTCTTCTGGACATTCCATCTCGCATTCATACATGTAGAACTACCGTTTCCAGCAGCAGCCATGTATGGAAGTCACCTGCCGCAGATTATCTTCATTAACGTGACAGCGTTGGGTCTGCTGAGACGCTGACTAGACACGTCTGTTCACAGGGTCGCGCCATTGAACCTTGTTTAGCTAAATGCATCCCTGCAGGTAAATAATTTCTCATCATCGTCCTATTAATATTTCGTACTGATGCACGTTACCAATGCAAAGCACTGAGTTCTGCGGATCCCATCAATTTTCATAGGACTGGACTCAAGTGTATATCAGTGAGTGTGGATGCGATAAAAGGAAGGGGCTATGTTCTAGGATCAAAGGAAAGCATATTATCTGAATAATTGATGGGGCGACGACCCTGGTTCACATTTTTTCGGTGTCCTCGGTTTATCTACCTGAATAAATGCCTGCCTCATTTTCCCGCTCTCGGATGCTGAGTGCAGCCATGCACATCCGACCGATTGTCCAGCTATTTGCAACCATTGAGTCTCCAGGTATTACGATGTTCCCGGTCACAAGCGGACACGGGCCACTGACTACACCTGAAGTATTGTGTGCAGTTTTGGTCTCCTAATTTGAGGAACGACATTCATGCTATTGAGGGCGTGCAGCGTAGGTTCATCAGGTTAATTAACGGGATGGCGGCACTGATACATGGTGATAAAATTGAATGATTGGTCTTATATTCACTGGAAATTAGAAGATGAGTGGGGATCTTATAGAAATGTAAATATGCTCCTAAAGCATACCCCCTCAGTAAAATACTGATTCAAGCACTGCACCAACTAAACTTTATTTTTGAGCGAACAACAAATCCCCCTATGCGATAGCTCAACCACCGCGGGTTCGATCCTTGTCTCTGCCTGGCCAAGCCATTCAGCCTCGTGCAAGCAGACACTACCAAAATGCCACGAAGTCCCAAGCCCCTTTGCAGATGATCGACGCCGATCCAAATGGGGCTACGTTGTTTAGGTTAACGAACCCTGAGGGTCTGAACTACATAGGGGTGACTGCCATTACAAGCCAATCACACATATTGATTATATTGAAGTATTATTGACAGTCCCCAACCCAATTCGAAAGAGTCCAGGCACAATGTTTCTACAGAAGTTTCTGGAAAGTAGTCACCTTAACGGAATAAAGCAACATTTACCCTGGCAATGCAAGTGATTTCGTCAGCGCTTCACACTTCGGCCAATCACCAAACAGCAGGGCAACTTTCTTGCAACATTATTGACATTAATAACAATCCTTTTGCAGTAATCCAATCAAACGCATGCATCTACAACGCCTTAGAGTTTCTCGGCAAAGTCCTCATACATATTATCAATTGCGAGGACATCTGGACCTCTCCTTACCTGATGTATTGATCTGGGACGTAGACTTCCAGGCAGCAGCTCGCAGCTTATGGTTTCTGACACAGGAAAAAGGGTAATGGGCCTTGTCGATGCACGAATCCTTTGCTCATTGATGGGGCGACGACCCTGATTCACATTTTTTCGGTGTCCTCGGTTTATCTACCTGAATAAATGCCTGCCTCATTTTCCCGCTCTCGGATGCTGAGTGCAGCCATGCACATCCGACCGATTGTCCAGCTATTTGCAACCATTGAGTCTCCACGTATTACGATCTTCCCGGTCACAAGCGGACACGGGCCACTGACTACACCTGGAGTATTGTGTGCAGTTTTGGTCTCCTAATTTGAGGAACGACATTCATGCTATTGAGGGAGTGCAGCGTAGGTTCATCAGGTTAATTAACGGGATGGCGGCACTGATACGTGGTGATAAAATTGAATGATTGGTCTTATATTCACTGGAAATTAGAAGATGAGTGGGGATCTTATAGAAATGTAAATATGCCCCTAAACCTTACCCCCTCAGTAAAACACAGAGTCAAGCAGTGGACCAACTAATCTTTATTTTTGAACGACAACATATCCCCCTATACGATAGCTAAACCACCGCGGGTTCGATCCTTGTCTCAGACACTACCAAAATCCCACGCAGTCCCAAGCCCCCTTGCAGAAGATCGTCGCAGATCGAAATGGGGCTACGCTGTTTAGGCCAATGAACCCTGAGGGTCGGAACTACGTAGGGGTGACTCCCATTACAAGCCAATCACACATATCGATTATATTCTGGATAAAGAGGGTCTAATTAGGAACAGTCAACATGGATTTATGCCTGGAAGGTCATGTTTGACTAATCTTCTTGAATTTTTTGAAGAGGTTACTAGGGAAATTGACGAGGGTAAAGCAGTGGATGTTGTCTATATGGACTTCAGTAAGGCCTTTGACAAGGTTCCTCATGGAAGGTTGGTTAAGAAGGTTCAACTGTTGGGTATAAATGCAGGAATAGCAAGATGGATTCAACAGTGGCTGAATGGGAGAAGCCAGAGGGTAATGGTGGATGGCTGTTTGTCGGGTTGGAGGCAGGTGACTAGTGGGGTGCCTCAGGGATCTGTGTTGGGTCCTTTGTTGTTTGTCATGTACATCAATGATCTGGATGAAGGGGTGGTAAATTGGATTAGTAAGTATGCAGATGATACCAAGATAGGGGGTGTTGTGGATAATGAAGAGGATTTCCAAAGTCTACAGAGTGATTTAGGCCAGTTGGAAAAATGGGCTGAAAGATGGCAGATGGAGTTTAATGCTGATAAATGTGAGGTGCTACACCTTGGCAGGACAAATCAAAATAGGACGTACATGGTAAACGGTAGGGAATTGAAGAATACAGTTGAACAGAGGGATCTGGGAATAACCGTGCATAGTTCCTTGAAGGTAGAATCTCATATAGATAGGGTGGTAAATAAAGCTTTTGGTATGCTAGCCTTTATAAATCAGAGCATTGAGTATAGAAGCTGGGATGTAATGTTAAAATTGTACAAGACGTTGGTGAGACCAAATCTGGAGTATGGTGTACAATTTTGGTCGCCCAATTATAGGAAGGATGTCAACAAAATAGAGAGGGTACAGAGGAGATTTACTAGAATGTTGCCTGGGTTTCAACAGCTAAGTTACAGAGATAGGTTGAATAAGTTAGGTCTTTATTCTCTGGAGCGCAGAAGGTTAAGGGGTGACTTGATAGAGGTCTTTAAAATGATGAGAGGGATAGACAGAGTTAATGTGGACAAGCTTTTCCCTTTGAGAATAGGGAAGATTCAAACAAGAGGACATGACTTTAGAATTAAGGGACAGAGGTTTAGGGGTAACATGAGGGGGAACTTCTTTACTCAGAGAGTGGTAGCGGTGTGGAATGAGCTTCCAGTGGAAGTGGTGGCGGCAGGTTCGTTGATATCATTTAAAAATAAATTGGATAGGCATATGGATGAGAAGGGTATGGAGGGTTATGGTATGAGTGCAGGCAGGTGGGACTGAGGAAAAAAAGTTGTTCGGCACGGATTTGAAGGGCCGAGATGGCCTGTTTCCGTGCTGTAATTGTTATATGGTTATATTAAAGTATTATTGACAGTCCCCAACCCAATAAGAAAGAGTCCGGCCACAATGTTTCTACAGAAGCTTCTGCAAGGTAGTCAGCTTAACGGACTAATGCAACATTTACCCTGGCAATGCAAACAATTTAGTCAGCGCTTCACACTTCTGGCAATCACCAAACAGCAGGGCAACTGTCTTGCAACATTATTAACTTGAATAACAATCCTTTTGCAGTAAACCAATCAAACGCATGTATCTACAACGCCTTAGAGTTTCTCTGCAAAGTCCTCATACATATTATCAATTGCGAGGACCTCTGGACCTCTCCTTATCTGATGTATTGATCTGGATCCTAGACTTCCTGGCAGGGGCTCGCAGCTTATGGCTTCTGACACGGAAAAGGGCTAATAGGCCTTGTCGATGCATGAATCCTTTGCATTATGTTAGCAATGTTTTAACGAGGGTTTACATTCTCCCCTCTTATCATGGGATAATCTATCATCAATGATAATTAAAGTACAGTAGTTACAAAAGCTACAGTGCTGGTACCCCAGTTGTTTGCAAAATATAGTAAGGAATTGGAAGATGAAAGTAAATGTAACATTTACAAAATAAATTATATTATTTAGCACCGAATGATCAAATTACCCGTTGGGCAGAGGCATTTATATATGCCCAAACTCATCTTCTGGAACCATGCCGAGGAAGTTATACAGGACATGTTGGAGGTAGGACGTTGAGGGGGGAAAAGGGGGAGGGGGAGAAAACAGGGAATGCAGCATCCACAAAGTTCTGGATTGGTGGAACGAATAAACAGGACACTGAAGAAAAGTAAAGTTAAAGCAATGATAGGAACCAGAAAGGGATGGTGTTCAGGAACAGTTGATGAAGTTCAAATAACCCAGTGCGCGAGCCGTTGATTTGTCATTGACACAGGAACTTCAGTGGGTGAGTCATACCAGTGGTAGGGGTTTGGACGTAGTTGTTAGCACAGAACTGAAATGTGTGGCCGTGATCGTATAGTGGTTATTTCTCTGCGTTGTGGCCGCTGCAACCTCGGTTCGAATCCGAGTCACGGCAGGCCGTATCTTATAAATTCATAATTCAGTTGCTCAGGGAAATTATTTTTAATTACTTCCTTTTAATGAAACACAGGTCGCCACAAGCCGTTCAGGCTTCTCTGTCGCCTCCGCTTTCTCCATTCCATCTCGCATTCATACATATAGAACTAGTGGTGAATTTCAAAATGCACCGTGTCAACAGATTAGCAGGCACGATAATATAATCAGGATATTTAGGTATTATCATTGATCGTTACCTGGGTCCGCGAACTGCAAGAGACGAGATCACCCGGAATCCATCGGCAAAGACATTGGAGCTCGTTCGCTGAACCAGCCGCTACCGGCGGAGAGCTACCGTTTTCAGCAGCAGCCATGTATATAAGTCACCTGCCGCAGATTATCTTCATTAACCTAACAGCGTTGGGTCTGCTGACACGCTGACTCGACACGACTGTTCACAGGATCGCGCCATTGAGCCTTGTTTAGCTAAGTGCATCCCTGCTGGTAAATAATTTCTCATCATCGTCCTATGAATATTTCGTACTGATGCACGTCACCAATGCAAAGCACTGAGTTCTGCGGATCCCATCAATTTTCATAGGACTGGGCTCAAGTGTATATCAGTGAGTATGGATGAGATAAAAGGAAGGGGCTATGTTCTAGGATAAAAGGAAAGCATATTGTCTGACTAATTGAAGGGGCGACGACCCAGATTCACATTTTTTCGGTGTCCTTGGTTTATCTCTCTGAATAAATGCCTGCCTCATTGTCCCGCTGTCGGATGCTGAGTGCCGACCGACTAGCCAGCTATTTGCAACCATTGAGTCTCCAGGTCTTAATAACTTCCCGGTCACACGCGGACACGGGCCACTGGCTACACCCATTCTCACATCTTCCCGACTGCCGGGGACAGATCAGGGACGCCGACTTACTTGGATTCGATAACACGCCTGGCCGTTTCCAACGGCCTAGAACAGTTTTTAACAGAGGCCTTATGTTTTTTGTACTCCGCAGTCCACATCTCGATGTGCTCCTAAGCCGCCCTCTCAGCCAATCACCGCGACAACTGTACCCGCCTATCACTTGCGGGTCCTGCTACACCTCTCATTTACCGTTCTTTTTCCACCCCACTCCAATGCTCTTGTAGAACCGTTCCTTCCAGGAATGTCGGCCGTCTATGCCTTCGACAGATGCTGCTGAGCCAACGCCTTTCTCCAGCACTTTATCGAGCCAATTAACAGTGTATCCTCTTTGCGTCTCGACCACGTTATTAGTCCATCAGGAAGCTGAGGTCCTTTAGCTTGATCACCCTGACGCGGAGGGCTCGACCGCCGGCTACGGAAGCGAAGATCGTCCCGTAAACGCAAGGTTCGAGGCCCTCGACCGGGGGAGAGCAAAGGGAAGATATTCAACTTTTTGTCGCATTCCAACACATTGAGGAATGCGAATGAGTCACTGTGTTGGATTTTTACGCTAAAATGTATTTTGTTTGTTTTGCTACTTTTTTAATATAACTGTATGTCAATTGAAATTCCTCGCATATTGCAAAACATACTTGGTTAATAAAGTATGATTATGATTATTACTATCATTATTATGATTGTGTAAAAGAAAGGAATAGAGATAGAGAGAGAAAGAGCCGAATATATTTGACTGAAAGGTGGTCAGTGGAATATGTAGGAAATCTGATTGAGGCGAACACGCCATGCTGGAGCTTGCCCGCTTCGTTTCAATACGTCACGATGACAGACATTTGGGGGTGTTTTTATGAATGCTAAAGATGAGACTTGAAAAAGTTAATCGGATATATGTTATAATCATAATAATCATAATCGTAATAGTTGATTAGCCAAGTATGTTTTGTAACATATGAGGAATTTGATTTGCCATTCAGTTATACCAAAATGAGCACCAAGACACCAACATATTTTTTTAATGAACATCCACCACAACGACTCGTTTATTCCGCACTGTGAGGTAACGCAAACACAGTTCATTCTTCTTCACTTTGATCTCCCGCGGTCGGGGCACTCGAACCTTCCGTGGGCAGAGCGATCTTGGCTTCCGCAGCCAGCGGTAGAGCCCTCCGCATGATCGAAATTATGACCGGTGCGCCATCTAACTATCTATCTATCTATCTATCTATCTATCTATCTATCTATCTATCTATCTATCTATCTATCTATCTATCTATCTATCTATCTATCTATCTATCTATCTATCTATCTATCTATCTATCTATTTATCTATCTATCTATCTATCTATCTATCTATCTATCTATCTATCTATCTATCTATCTATCTATCTATCTATCTATCTATCTATCTATCTATCTATCTATCTATCTATCTATCTATCTATCTATCTATCTATCTGTATAGCTTACCCCCTCAGTAAAACACTGAGTCAAGCACTGGACCAACTAAATCTTATTTTTGAACGAACAACAAATCCCCCTATACGATACCTAAACCATCGCTGGTTCGATCCTTGTCTCTGCCTGGCCACGCCATTCAGCCTCGTGCATGCAGACACTACCAAAATGCCACGCAGTCCCAAGCCGCCTTGCAGAAGATCGACGCCGATCCAAATGGGGCCACGTTGTTAAGTTCAACGAACCCTGAGGGTCCAAACTACATTGGGGTGACTCCCATTACAAGCCAATCACACATATCAATTATATGAAAGTATTAGTGACAGTCCCCAACCCAATTAGAAAGAGTCCGGGCACAGTGTTTCTACAGGACTTCCGGTGGCGCCATGGTTTGGTAACAATCGCCACACATAGCTTTGCTCCCGAAAATTTGCGATTTTTCGCATTAGAACTGGGTCTACAGATCGGGACCGATTAAAAAAAGGTAGCGGAGTCTTTGAATGCTCTGCTGATGGCGTCATCAGTAAGTGTTGTGCATTAAACTCTGGATTTACCCCTTTAAATGCAGAACCCGATTTTTGGTCAGAGTCCGCAGAGAAGCATTTCAAAAATATATTGCTGCGCTGAGAAAGAGCCTGAAGAGCTTGAAGAATCGACCTCTGAAGGTGCTCTTGAAGGAAAACTGCCTTTCCGAAATGTCTACAAGAGCTAAGGCAGATACGGCAGATAAGGAGAAAGACTTGGACGACCTGAAGCAAACGGTAAGAGAACTGAAAGATGAAAAGGTGGACGGAAAGCACATGGAAAAAATTATGAAATAAATGACAGATAAGCAAATGCTGAATACGAATACGGGCAATTTGAAAGTTATTGAGTCTGTGCAGGATTCGATCAACACCGTAAATAAAAGAATTGAAGATGTGAGAGTTGAACTATTGGGGCGAAAGGACAAGGGGGAAGAGGACACTAATAAGAAGTTTGTTGCAGTGCATGAGACTGTCTCCTCATATGTGAAAACAATGAAAGAGATGGAGGAAGAGATGGGACGAATGGCCGAGGATATGAAGAAAATGAAGATACAGCACAACCTCACTGCAAAAAAGCTGGCAAAATGTTCGGATCAGTGCTTAGACTTGGAAACTCGTTCGAGACGCTTTAATCTAAGGCTGGTAGGAGTACCCGAGGAAGCCGAGGGAGATAACCCTCGGGAGTTTGCTGCGGATCTAATTAAAGCTCTCAATCTTCCTAACCTTCCGAAAATTGAAGAGGCACATCGAATTCCGAGATTCAAACAAAAATCCCAAACAGGCTCAGAATACACACGTCAGATCATTGTGAAATTCTGGGACATTTCTGGCGTGGAAGAGGTTATGAATAATATTAAATATGGAGTTCCACTGAAATACGAGCAGACAACCTTCAAAATATTTAGAGATTATCCCTATGAAGTTGTCCAGAAAAGAAATCAGTTCTATAAGATAAAGCAAGCTCTCCAAGGCGTGAAGGGTGTCAGATATGGAGTCTACTTTCCCGCGAGAATGCGTATTTCCTACAAGGATCAGCAAAAATCGTTTACAAATCCGGAGAGCGCATATAAATATGCCTTAACCATCGTGGAAGAGAATCAGTAACTTGAAAAGCTGAACTGTATGGATATTCTTTCTCTTTATTATTTCACCATGAAATCTGTTCAACAGAAGATGGAACTCTCCCTGTGTTTTGACTCGACGGCTTATCGAGGAATGTTAATTCAAGGACATACTGGGTTCCAAGTGAAGCGGAAAAAGATAAACATTGAATAGAGTTTTACAATATAATCTGAAGAGAGCAATTACCGTGGTTTAAAAAAATAACTGAATAACCTAATGTTATAGAAGTAACACTTTTTACACTTAAAATATAGAATATTATCATAGAAATTGTAATGAATACTAACCAGATCGGTAGTAAGGGGCTGATTTACAAACTAACATCTGTAACTTAATATCTTAATACGTTTTAAGCAGATTTATAACCGGGTTGTGAGGGAGATGACGGGCTCCTGGCTCAAATCCAGAAGCCTGCCCTAGGTAGCCCCTTCAACCAATAGCTGATTATTATCGAGGTAAAAACTGAAGCTTAACACTCAGTAGATAAAACAGTCTGGTATATTTGGGAATACATATGAAATGGATATATGTACTGCAATTAGGTATTATATATTGGAATCGGCTCGGTTCTTGTGTGGATATGTTATGACTTATTGAGGGAACGGAGCTATTTGATTATTAACATCGACTACGGAAGTCGATATAATGTTTTCTCCCACCAACAGGAGGGCCACCTATTACAGTGCCGACAAGCTCGGTCACTGTATTTTCACTTTTTTTTTTTTTACTATCACAATTAATCACATGTGTGTTTTTTTATTCAAGGGTAATCGCAAAGGGAATCCACAAATTGAACTTGGTAGGTTGACTGTTCCCCCATTGCTTAAAGACCTGAGGTACGGATGCACCGCAAGATACATAGGTACTAAACCTAGCTAGAATTCAAGACACTAAATAAAATAAATCGGGAGGAATCTCATTTTGCGGTTGGAATATTAGGGGGGCTAACCAACGTATTAAAGGGGGTAAGATTTTAGCACAGCTGAAAGCATTTAATTCAGATGTTATCTTCCTCCAAGAAACGCATCTTAAAGTTCAAGATCAAGTTAGATTGGGGGCCAACTCGATAGGTCAAACTTTTCATTCGTCATACACGTCAAAATCCAGAGGCACGTCCATCATAATTCGCAAAGGTATACCATTTAAACAGAAAAATACCTTAACAGATAAAGATGGGAGATAATTTGATAGTTACCGGTGAGATCCTTGCAATCCCAATCACATTAGTAAATATATATGCGCCTAACTTTGATGATCCGCATTTTTTAAATCAAATTTTGAATATAATTGCAGAATATAATTACCAGAATGTTATAATTGGGGGAGACTTTAACTGTGTCTTAGATCCTTATTTAGATAAATACAGTTAAAAAAAACCAGCCAGGTAATACGACATTTAAAACTAGTGAACTTTTAATCACATATATAAAAAATACAAATATAACCGATGTTTGGAGGATTGCAAATCCGACAGGCAAGGAATATTCATTTTATTCATCGGTACACAAGACTTATTCACGTATAGATTATTTCCTGGTAAACACAAAATTAATTCCGTATACTCTTAACCCAAAATACCATACAAATACGATTTCAGATCATTCCCCTCTAACTTAAAAAAAAAAAATAGAAGGTATGTCTAAGAATACATCGTTCTGGAGGTATAACCCACACATTTTAAAAGACCCGCAAGGGAGTATATATCTAAGACAGCAAATTGATCTTTTTTGCGAAATAAATGATACGCCAGACACACCACCTACTTTATTATGGGCATCTTTCAAAGCTTTTCTTAGAGGTGTTATAATCTCATACCAAGCCTTTCAGAATAAAAAAAGTAAGAATGAACAACGGCAGCTAGAGGAACAAATTAGCAATTGGATATAGATAATGCTGAAGACCCGTCCATGGACAAACATAATAAAATATTAATAACAAAATTCAAATTAAATAAATTACTATCAGAGAAAGTTATAAGATTACTCCAAATTACAAGACAGGAACTGTTTGAATTTGGGGAGAAGCCTCATAAACTTCTCGTACGCCAATTAAAAAAATGAGAACAGGAACACACGATTTCAAAGATTAAATCAGACAGATGGGAAGTATTAACATTATCGAATGAAATTAATAAAAGATTTGTGCAACTTTATGAGAATTTGTATACTTCCAAATCGTCAATGGACACCAACACAGTCACTGAGTTTCTGGATAATTGCAATCTTCCCAAACTAGAATTGCAGGAACAAGAGGAATTGGGAGCACACATCTCAAATAAGGAAATAGAAGAAACAATATTCTCATAAAAAAATGGAAAAACACCAGGTCCCGACGGACTTAGTAATGAATTATATAAAGGTTTTTACGATATATTTAGTCCTCGTCTACAGAAAATGTACACACACGCTTTCAGAGAACAAATATTATCTGATACACTAGCAGAATCTACGATTACATTAATACTTAAGAAAGATAAAGATGAGTAAGAACGTGGATCTTATAGAGCTATCGCGTTGTTAAATACAGATCAAAAAATATTAGCAAAAATATTAGCAAGAAGATTAAGTAAGTACGCCAGTAAACTAATACATCCGGATCAAACGGGGTTTATCCCTAAGAGACAATCATTTAATAATTTGAGACATCTGCTTAGCATAATGCACTCACACCAAACTAAAGTTCCAATTATTTCGCTGGATGCAGAGAAAGCATTCGATCAGGTTGATGGAAGTATATGGTTAAGATATTGCAAAAAATTTCAACTGGGAGAGAATTTAATTCAATGGATTAAATTAATATATAATAAGCCAACGGCCATAATATTAACTAATAATATGTTACCCACGATATTTCAACTGTCAAGGGGTAATATACAAGGTTGTTCATTATCACCATTGTTATTTGCACTCACAATTGAACCACTAGCGGAAAGATTTAGAGCTCATCCGAATGGCCACGGATATAACACACAATATTCAAACAATAAAATATCATTATACGCTGATGATGTAATTTTGTACATCACACATATCACTACACCCAACATTTTAAATTTAATTCAGGATTTCGGTTCATTTTCAGGTTATAGAATAAATTTGAATAAAAGTTAAATCATGTCAATAAAACCGAATGATTCTACACATCTCGTACAATTTCCCTTTAAAATAGCTGTGGAAAAAATTAAATACTTGGGTATTGAAATTACTAGAAGACTTCAAGACATGTTTAAAGCAAACTATAACCCTGTACTTAAGAAACTACATAATTTAATTAAATTCTGGAAACCGCTTCCGATGTCCTTAATAGGTCGAATAAACGCCATAAATATGATTTTTCTACCACAAATTCTATACTTGTTCCAATCAATCCCACTATATCTACCCAAAAAGTTGTATTTGGGATTACAAGACCCATAGAATACAAAGACCACACCTGAATAAACACAAAGTAGTAGGGGGATTAGCACTCCCTCATTTTATGTATTATTATTGGTAGGTAAATATTAGAAATATGATTCAATTGTTGGATAATTCTCTTCATCAACCGGAATGGGTCATTATGGAGAAAGAGGACTGCTCCCCCTTTAATATTGGTGTGATCCTTCTTTCACCAATGACGGTGAATAATACAAACTACAACAAAAACCCCAAAACCCAATTATACATAGTACAATCAGAATTTGGAAACAAATAAAATACAATTTAAAATTAAGAAACTTATCTCTCCTATCTCCTATTGCAAAAAAACCCCTCTGTTTAAACCCTCAATTATAGACAATGCATTTATACAATGGGAAAGAGCAGGAATTGAAACTTTGGGAGATTTGTATGATACGGGAAAACTATTATCATTTAAACAATTACAACTAAAATACAATCTGGGTAACAATCAGTATTTTAAAATTTTCCAAATATGTGGTTATTTGAAAAACATGCACATGAATTTCACAAAATGCCATTAGACTTACTTGTTGAAGTGATGAATACAAAGGCGGAATCAGCGAATTTAATTTCACATATATATATAATATTATACTAAATGCAGTAATACCAACAACGGAAGGTATTAGAGGTGAGTGGGAAAACGAACTAAGCATAAAAATTTCGAAAGGTGGAAAGAATACTTATTAAATGTGCACAAATGCTCAATTAACGTAAGACACATTTTAATACAATTTAAAATTATACACAGATTATAATACTCAAAAACTAAATTAAATCAAATTTTCCCTAATTTTTCACAAATTTGTGATAAATGCCAGTGTCAAGCAGCTACTATATCGCACTCATTCATCTTTTGCACAAAATTGCAATGGTTTTGGATTGAAATCTTTGAAATTTTCACAAAGCTGTTTAAAATAAAAATGACACCAAAGCCAGAATGGATTATTTTCGGAATGACAGAAGGTAGTTCGGAATGTGTACCAATTTTTTTAATTTAATTACAGCTTAATAATATGAAAAAAACACATCTTAAAATTCTGGAAAATTGCTCCTATACCAACATAAAATATGTGGATTTCGACTATGTTTGAAACATTACATCTGGAAGATATGATACTCCGCCTGGAAGGAAAATCAGAACGCTTCTTTTAGACATGGTCTGATTGAAGCGTACCGCGGGCCATGGTAGGGGGGGATGAAAAACTATCGAGTTGGTGGATTCCTTTTGCGTGATATATATAACATATATATCCTTATAGGACCTTAAAAGGAGTGAACGCACGAAAGGCGGCAGGCCCTGATAACATACCAGGGCGGGTGCTCAGGGAATGTGCTGATCAGCTGGCACATGTACTTACGGACTTATTTAACACCTCGCTGAACCAGGCTGCCGTCCCATTATGTTTCAAGACTGCCACCATCATACCAGTGCCAAAAAAATCCAACATACAATGTCTCAATGAATACCGCCCTGTAGCACTCACCCCCACAATGATGAAGTGCTTCGAGAGGCTGGTCAGGGACCACATTACCTCCAGACTCCCCTCCACACTCGACCCATACCAGTTTGCTTACAGGCCAAACCGCTCCACAGAGGACGCTATATCCTCCGTACTCCATCTGAGCCTGGAACATTTAGAGGAGAAAAACACCTATGTGCGAATGCTGTTGGTGGATTTCAGTTCAGCATTCAACACCATTATCCCCCAGCACCTGATAAGCAAACTGGTTCCATTGGGCCTCGGCACCCCCATGTGTAACTGGCTACTGGACTTCCTCACTGACAGACCCCAGTCTGTGAGGGTTGGAAATAACACCTCCAACACCATCTCTCTGAGCACCGGCTCCCCTCAGGGCTGTGTCCTGAGTCCACTGCTGTTCACCCTGATGACTCACGACTGTTGTGCCAGGTTTAGTACAAACCACATCATGAAGTACGCAGATGACACAACAGTGGTGGGCCTCATCAGGGACGACAATGAGCTGGCTTACAAAGAGGAGGTGAAACAACTGGTGGACTGGTGCAATACGAACAACCTGATCTTGAATGTCGAAAAAACAAAGGAGGTTATCGTCGACTTCAGGAAAACCCGGCACAGTCCCAAACCACTTCACATCAATGACAGCGATGTGGAGGTGGTCAATAGCACAACGTTCCTGGGGGTGCAGATCACTAACAGTCTGACCTGGTCGAATAACATCTCATCAACAGTTAAGAGAGCGCAGCAGCGGTTGCACTTTCTGCGCCGGATGAGAAGAGCTTCTCTCCGCCATCCCATCCTCACTACTTTCTACAGGGGCACCATAGAGGGTATTCTGACCAGCTGTATCTCTGTCTGGTTTGGGGACTGTAGAGCCTCCGACTGGAAGTCTGTGCAGAGAGTGGTGAGGACAGCGGAAAAAAATCATCGGGACCTCTCTCCCCTCAATCGGGGATATTGCGACCAAACGTTGCGTGTCTAAGGCCAGCAGTATTATAAAAGACCCCACACATCTCCATCACGGACTGTTCACTCTGCTGCCCTCGGGAAAAAGATATCGCAGCATAAGGAGCAGAACATCAAGGTTCTGCAACAGCTTCTTCCCACGAGCCATCAGACTCCTGAATGCCATGTAATGGGCTGCCACCATTGTCTATTTATCCTTTTCATCCATGCCTATCCTTCTGTTAATTTATTGTGTTCCACAGGGAGCCAAATGCAACGTAATTTCGTTTGGAACTGCATATATCAATGTATTTCTAAATGACAATAACGTTTGTTTGACTTGACTTGACATAGTAACTGGCTTTTTTTCTTTTTCTTTTTCTTTTTTTAGGGCCTATCTTTTAACCCCCTTTCTCTAATTCTTTGACCAAGGGTTTCTTCTCTCCTTTGGCGCGCTCTTTCACTATCACAACACTTTTCACCTATTTCACTCTCTTTCTTTCTATTATTTTTTTTTTTAAAGCCATAAAATTATGGGGTACAATGATTGTAACAATATATATGTGAAGTACATTGATGTATTTACCTCTAATAAATTAAAAATTAAAAAATCCAAAAAAAAACAATGTTTCTACAGAAGCTTCTGGAAAGTAGTCTGCTTAACGGAATAATGCAACATTTACCCTGGCAATGCAAACAATTTAGTCAGCGCTTCACACTTCGGCCAATCACCAAACAGCAGGAAAACTGTGTTGCAACATTATTAACATTAATAACAATCCTTTTGCAGTAATCCAATCAAACGCATGCATCAACAACGCCTTAGAGTTTCCCTGCAAAGTCTTCATACATATTATCAATTGCGAGGACCTATGGACCTCTCCTTATCTGATGTATTGATCTGGATCCTAGACTTCCTGGCAGGAGCTCGCAGCTTATGGCTTCTGACACAGAAAAGGGCTAATAGGCTTTCTCGATGCACGAATCCTTTGCATTATGTTTGCAATGTTTTAACCAGGGTTTACATTCTCCCCTCTTATTATATGATAATCTATCATCAATTATAATTAAAGTACATTAGTTACAAAAGTTACAGTGCTGGTACCGCAGTTATTTACAAAATATACTAACGAATTGGAAGATGGAATTAAATGTAACATTTCCAAAATAAAATGTATTATTTAGCACCGAATGACCACCTTACCCATTGGGCAGATGCATTTATATATGCCCAAACTCATCTTCTGGAACTATGGCCGAGGATGTTATACAGGACATGTCGGAGGTGGGACGTTGTGGGGGGAAAAGGGAGGCGGGGAGGGGGGAGAATACAGGGAAAGCAGCATCCACGAAATTCTAGATTGGTGGAACGAATAAACAGGACACTGAAGAAAAGTAAAGCTAAAGCAATGATCGGAACCAGAAAGGGATGGTGTTCAGGAACAGTTGATGAAGTTCAAATAACCCAGTGCGCGAGCCGTTGATTTGACGGTGACACAGGAACTTCAGTGGGTGAGTCATACCAGTGTTAGGGGTTTCGACGCAGTAGTTAGCAGAGAACTGAAATGTGTGGCCGTGATCGTATGGTGGTTAGTACTCTGCGTTGTGGCCGCAGCAACGTCGGTTCGAATCCGAGTCACGGCAGGCCGTATCATATAAATTCATAATTCAGTTGCTCAGGGAAATTATTTTTAATGACTTCCTTTTAATGAAACACAGGTCGCCACAAGCCGTTCTGGCTTCTCTGTCGCCTCCGCTTCCTCCTCGGGACATCCCATCACGCATTCATACATATAGAACTAGTGGTGAATTTCGAAATGAACCGTGTCAGCAGATTAGCTGGCACGATAATATAATCGGGATCTTTAGGTATTATTATTGATCGTTACCTGGGTCCGCGAAGTGCAAGAGACGAGATCACCCGGAATCTATCGACAAAGGCATTGGAGCTCGTTCGCTGAACCAACCGCTACCGGCGGAGAGCTACCGTTTCAAGCAGCAGCCATGTATGGAAGTCACCTGCCGCAGATTATCTTCATTAACGTGACAGCGTTGGGTCTGCTGAGACGCTGACTCGACACGTCTGTTCACAGTCTCGCGCCGTTAAACCTTGTTTAGCTGAGTGCATCCCTGCTGGTAAAACATTTCCCATCATCGGCCTATTAATATTTCGTACTGATGCACGTTACCAATGCAAAGCACTGAGTTCTGCGGATTCCATCAATTTACATAGGACTGGGCTCAAGTGTATATCAGTGAGTGTGGATGAGATAAAAGGAAGGGGCTATGTTCTAGGATCAAAGGGAATCATATTGTCTGACTAATTGATTGGGCGACGAACCAGATTCACATTTTTTCTGTGTCCTCGGTTTATCTATCTGAATAAATGCCTGCCTCATTGTCCCGATCTCGGATGCTGAGTGCAGCCATGAACATCCGACAGACTGGCCAGCTATTAGCAACCATTGAGTCTCCAGGTCTTGCGAACTTTCCGGTCACACGTGGACACGGGCCACTGACTACACCCATCCTCACATCTTCCCAATTGCCGGGGACAGATCGGGGACGCCGACTTACTTGGATTCGATAACAGCCCTGGTCGCTTCCAACGGTCTAGAAGATCTGTTTTTAACAGAGGCCTTGTGTTTGTACTCCGAAGTCCACATCTCGATGTGTTCCGAAGCCGCTATAATTCGAACTCTTTCCGTCGCCCCTGCCTCTGGTTCACTGCTCCTGGTCGACATGTCATTCTCCCCTTTGCTTCCCCCATCCACCCTTCCATGACATCTCACCCGCTCCTCCTGGCTGCCATTCTCAAAACCTGGTTTTGACCAATGTCCCAACCCAGTCGTTTAAAGCCTGCTGTATTCTAAAAGACTGACCTCTACCGCGCTGATGCCAGGAGGCATTCCTTAGACACCTTCGCCTGTGGGGGCGTGTCCCCCGTCTACCTCAGGATTTCCTCCCAGGCCCGGGACCATTAACCCACATCCAACACCACGACGTATTCGACCCATATCCTTCCCTCTGGACTTACATTTCACGCCGCATCTCCTATTTTGGTTCATTTTCACTTTTGCCTTTCTCACTTGGTCAACGTCTCAGCCAATCGCCCCGACAACTGTACCCGCCTATCACATGCGGGTCCCGCTACACCACTCATTTACAGCTCTTTTTTCCACCCCACCCCAATGCTCTTGTAGAACCGTTCCTTCCAGGAAGGTCGGCCGTCTATGCCTTCGACAGATGCTGCTGAGCCGATGCCTTTCTCCAGCACTTTATCGAGCCAATTAACAGTTTATCCTCTTTGTCTCGACCACGTTATTAGTCCATCAGGAGCTGAGGTCCCTGAGCTTGCTCGCCCCGACGCGGAGGGCCCGTCCGCCGGCTACAGAAGTGAAGATCGTCCCGTAAGCGCAAGGTTCGAGGCCCTGGACCGCGGGAGAACAAGGGGAAGATATTATACATTTTGTCGCATTCCACCACATTGAGGAATGCGAATGAGTCACTGTGTTGGATTTTTACGCTAAAATATATTTCGTGTGTTTTGCTACTTTTTTTTAATATAACTGTATGGCAAATTAAATTCCTCGCATATTGCAAAACATACTTGGGTAATAAAGTATGATAATGATTATTACTATGATTATTATGATGATGCAAAAGAAAGGAATAGAGATAGATAGAGAAAGAGCAGAAAATATTTGACTGACAGGTGGTCAGTTGAATATGTAGGAAATCTGATTGAGGAGAACACGCCATGCTGGAGCTTTTCCCTTCAATACGTCACGATGACAGACATTTGGGGGTGTTTTTATGAATGTTAAAAATGAGACCTGAAAAAGTTAATCGGATATATATTATAATCATAATAATCATAATCGTAATAGTTATTAGCCAAGTATGTTTGGTAACATATGAGGAATTTGATTTGCCATTCAGTTATACCAAAAAGAGCACCAAGACACCAACATATATTTTTTAATGAACATCCACCACAACGACTCGTATATTCCTAACTGCGATGGAAGGCAAACACAGTTCATGCTTCTTCACTTTGATTTCCCGCGGTCGGGGCACTCGAACCTTCCGCGGGGAGAGCGATCTTGGCTTCCGCAGCCAGCGGTGGAGCCCTCCGCATGATCGAAATTATGACCGGTGCACCATCTATCTATCTATCTACTAATATCTATCTATCTATCTATCTATCTATCTATCTATCTATCCATCTATCTATCTATCTACCTATCTATCTATCTATCTATCTATCTATCTATCTATCTATCTGTCTGTCTGTCTATCTATCTATCTATCTATCTATCTATCTATCTATCTATCTATCTATCTATCTATCTATCTATTTATCTATCTATCTATCTATCTATCTGTCTATCTATCTATCTATCTATCTATCTATCTATCTATCTATCTATCTATCTATCTATCTATCTATCTATCTATCTATCTATCTATCTATCTATCTATCTATCTATCTATCTATCTGTCTGTCTACCTTTCTGTCTGTCTGTCTGTCTGTCTGTCTGTCTGTCTGTCTGTCTGTCTGTCTGTCTGTCTGTCTGTCTGTCTGTCTGTCTGTCTGTCTGTCTGCCTGCCTGCCTGCCTATCTATCTATCTATCTATCTATCTATCTATCTATCTATCTATCTATCTATCTATCTATCTATCTATCTATCTATCTATCTATCTATCTATCTATCTATCTATCTATCTATCTATCTATCTATATATCTATGTATCAACCTACCTATCTATCAATCTATCTATCTATATATCAATCTATCTATCTATCTATCTATCTATCTATCTATCTATCTATCTATCTATCTATCTATCTATCTATCTATCTATCTATCTATCTATCTATCTATCTATCTATCTATCTATCTATCTATCTATCTATATATCTATCTATCTATCTATCTATCTACCTATCTATCTATCTATCTGTCTGTCTGTCTGTCTATCCATCTATCTGTATAGGGGCAAGGAGGTCATACTACAGTTGTACAGGTCCATGATGAGGGGATATGGGGGGATACGTCCTTTTCTTGTCGTGTCCCCTTTCTCCGTCTGCGCTGAGGCCTAATGGCGGAGCTGACGGCCTCGGGCCCTCGGAGCTGACGGCCTCGGGCAGCGTTCGCGGCAGCGGCAATTTCGGCAGCGGCAGAAGCCCGACTGGCCCGACCTGGCAGCTGTGGCGGCACTCCCACGTTGCGGTAGCGGCAGCGGCCCGACATGGGGCTGTGGCCTGACTTTGGAGCTGTGGCGGTGTTCTGGCGTTTCGGCGGCGGTGGCGGCGCGGCTTCCGAGGCCCGGCCGCGGGCCCAGTGGACGACATCGTCGGGAGCTCGCAGGTCACAGGTTGATGACCTGTTTTCTGGAGCTCCCGCAACAACAGCTGCGTCCGTTGGACTGGAGGGCGGCAGCTTTTGCAACTTTGACCGCCCCGGGCCGCGGAGTTGAACCGGCCCGTTCGCGGAGCTCGATTCAGCCGCGGGACTGACTCACTTACCAACACCCGTTGGGGTCACAACATCGGAGGCCTGGATCGCCTCAGCATAGAGGGAGAACAAGGAGGGAAGAGACAAAGACTAAGACTTTTGCCTTCCATCACAGTGATGAGGTGTTTGGTGAACTCACTGTGGTGGATGTTAAATTTGTGTTTATAGTGTGTTTGTGTTACTTTTAATATCTGTATGACTGCAAGGCACGAAATTTCGTTAAGACCGAAAGGTCTGAATGACAATAAAGGTAAATCTAATCTAGTCTAGTCTAGTCTAATCTAATCTAATGAGCCTACACCTGAAATATTGTGTGGAGTTTTGGTCTCCCAATTTGAGGAACGACATTCTTGCTATTGAGGGAGTGCAGCGTAGGTTCATCAGATTAATTAACGGGATGGCGGCACTGATATATGGTGATAAAATTGAATGACTGGGCTTATATTCCCTGGAATTTAGAAGATCAGTGGGGATCTTATAAAAATATAAATATGCTCCTAAAGCTTACGCCCTCAGTAAAACACTGAGTCAAGCACTGGACCAACTAAACTTTATTTTTCAACGAACAACAAATCCCCCTATACGATAGCTAAACCATCGCGGGTTCGATCCTTGTCTCTGGCTGGCCACGCCATTCAGCCTCGTGCAAGCAGACACTACTAAAATGCCACTCAGTCCCAAGCCCCCTTGCAGAAGATCGACGCCTATCCAAATGGGGCTACGTTGTTAAGGTCAACGAACCCTGCGGGTCCGAACTACATAGGGGTGACTCCCATTACAAGCCAATCACACATATCGATTATATTAAAGTATTATTGACAGTCCCCAACCAATTAGAAACAGTCCGGACACAATGTTTCTACAGAAGCTTCTGGAAAGTAGTCAGCTTAACGGAATAATGCACCATTTACCCTGGCAATGCAAACAATTTAGTCAGCGCTTCACACTTCGGCCAATCACCAAACAGCAGGGCAACTGTCTTGCAACATTATTAACATTAATAACAATCCTTTTGCAGTAATCCAATCAAACGCATGCATCAACAACGCCTTAGAGTTTACCTGCAAAATCCTCTTACATATTATCAATTGCGAGGACCTCTGGACGTCTCCTTATCTGATGTATTGATCAGGGACGTAGACTTCCTGGCAGCAGCTCGCAGCTTATGGCTTCTGACACAGGAAACGGCTAATAGGCCTTGTCGATGCACGACTCCTTTGCTTTATGTTAGCAATGTTTTAACCAGGGTTTACATTCTCCTCTCTGATCATATGATAATCTATCATCAATGATAATTAAAGTACAGTAGTTACAAAAGTTACTGTAGTTACCATTCGAACAATTATCTTAAGAAAAATATGCTGATGTATTTTCTCAGAATCTCAAAAGGCTTCCCGAGTTTGCGTGGTCGTAGCTTTCCGATTTCCGTCTGATGAGCCTTCAGCTTCCGAGAATTCATCGGCGCGAATCCCCTCCATCCACATTGATAATCCATCTGTGCTTGATCCGTAGTAGAGTAAGAAGTTTCTTAAATAACCAGGAATAAAGTAATCCCACTGATACTCCTACAGTGGTGGAGATGCGGGTCGTTTCGCTGGCGGTGCGTTTGGGACTCACAGCGGGCGCGGGACACTCTGCCCCGCCGGTATCAAATTATCAACTTCCGTTTGGCGACATCGGCGAATTCTCGCCGGTGTGGCCGCTTCCGGTCCCAGGAAAAATTGTTTCCGGTTGGAAACCTCCGCCGGCCATTCTCAGCTCCAGTAAAGACTCGATGGCGCAGGAAGGGGCCGTCCGTGCGATGCAGTGACAGGAGAAGCAACCAATCCTTTAAAAACATATTTACATTTCTGTACTATCCCCACTCATCTTCTAAATTCCAGTGAATATTAGCCCAGTCATTCAATGTTTTCATCATATATCAGTGCCGCCATCCCGTTCATTAACCAGATGAACCAACGCTCCACTCCCTGAATAGCAAGAATGTCGTTCCTCAAATTAAGAGACCAAAACTGCACACAATACTTCAGGTGTGGGCTCATCAGGGCCGTGTACATCTGCAGTATGACCTCCTTGCTCCAAGACACAAATCGTCTCGGTATGGAGGCCAAAATGTAATTTGCTCTTTTCACTGCCTGCGGGGATGCAAGCAGAGGGCTCCACGTGGCGCATCCCGGGCAATGCTGACGGCAGGAACTGTAACACAGTGGCTGACAGAAGTAGCCAATTCTGCAACCACCGACCGGCAACCGTCACTGACGGACTGGAAAGACGTGATGAAGAAGATGGCCGGGCACGAGGAAGAAGAGGAACTGCACCTTCAACACTACCGAAGTCAGACTAACTAGTCAATAATTCCCTGCTATCTCTCCCTCATTTTTAAAAAGCGGGATTACATTAGCTACCTTCCAATCCACAGGAACTGATCCAGTGTCCATAGAACGTTGGAAAATGATGATAAATGCATCTACGGTTTCTAGGACCACCTCCCTGAATACGCAGGGATGCGGACCATCGAGCCTGGGGCTTGATCTGCCCCAACAACGTTCTTAGCTAATGCGCATTTCATTCAGATCTTCCCTCCCATTAGGTCCTCCGTCCTCTGGTATTTCTAGGTAGTGATAGAATGGGGAAGAAAATAGGTAAAAGGGGAAAATCATAGCAACTAGATGAATACAGGTGGCAGACAATTGTTTCGAGGGAATACCCCAAGTTTGCAACAGGAAATGAGCATTTATTTCTATCGACACCAGATTCGCTTTGGGGTGGTACATAAATACATGTTAGCGTTGGGACGAAGGGGACGTGGCACCGCCTCGATCACACATTTAACACGAGAAATGTGCTTTTCAAAACTGGTAGCAGCAGCTTACGTCCCTCCGGACTTGGCTATGACGAGGAAAGGATTCATACCCCACAACAGAAAGGGAATGTTTGTACAAATAAAGCGATTGGAGCATTAAACCCGGATGGAAAATTGAATGGACAGACGCCGTCATCAGTAAAATAACCAATGCGGTAGAGAGACAACGACCATGCAGAAGTCTATGTCGGAAGAGATAGCTTATTCGTAGTTGGTGGTGGACAGGGTTGGGCAGAAATATAGCTGCACCTTGCCCAACGGCGGAGGATTTATGCGCAATGAGAAACGCGGAAAGCACCACATATACGAATGGGAAATCAACACCTACCAATCGGGCCGCGTGGACGTATGCAGGTAAATTACACTGGACTCTTGCTAAATTCAAAAAATAAAATATACTATTTAGCACCGAATGACCACCTTACCCGTTGGGCAGACGCATTTATATATGCCCAAATTCATCTTCTGGAACCGTGGCCGAGGACGTTCTACAGGACATGTTGGAGGTGAGACGTTGAGAGGGGGAAATGGGGGGGGGAGAAAACAGAGAATGCAGCACCCACGAAGCACTGGATTTGTGGAACCAATAAACAAGACACTTAAGAAAAGTCAAGCTAAAGCCATGATCGGAAACAGAAAGGGATGGTGTTCAGGAACAGTTGATGAAGTTAAAATAACCCAGTGCGCGAGCCGTTGATTTAACGTTGACAAAGGCACTTCAGTAGGTGTTTCATACCAGTTTGGACACAGTAGTTAGCACAGAGCTGAAGTGTGTGGCCGTGATCGTATAGTGGTTAGTACTCTGCGTTGTGGCCGCAGCAACCTCGGTTCGAATCCGAGTCACGGCAGGCCGTATCTTATAAATACATAATTTGGTTGCTCATGGAAATTATTTTTAATGACTTCCTTTTAATGAAACACAGGTCGCCACAAGCCGTTCAGGGTTCTCTGCCGCTTCCGCTTTCTCATCGGGACATCCCATATCGCATTCATACATATAGAACTAGTGGTGAATTCGAAATGAACCGTGTCAACAAATTTGCAGGCACGATAATATAATTGGGATCTTTCGGTATTGATGGAAACATAGAAACATACAAAATATGTAAAGGAGTAGGCCATTCGGCACTTCGAGCCTTCACCGCAATTAAATATGATCATGGCTGATCATTCAACTCAGTATCCTGTACCTGCCTTCTCTTCATACCCCATGATCTCTTTCGCCACAAGGGCCACATCCAACTCCCTCCTAATTATAGCCAATGAACTGGCCTCAACCACCTTCTGTGGCAGAGAATTCCAGAGATTCGCCACTCTCTGTGTGAAAAATGTTTTCCTCGTCTCGGTCCTAAAGGAATTCCCCCTTATCTTTGAACCGTGACCCCTTGTTCTGGACCTCCCCAACATCGGGAACAATCTTGCTGCATCTAGCCTGTCCAACCCCTTAAGAATGTTGTACGTTTCTCTAAGATCCCCCCTCAATCTTCTAAATTCCAGCGAGTACAAGCCGACTCTATCCAGTCTTGCCACGTATGAAAGTCCTGACATCCCAGGAATCAGACTGGTGAACCTTCCCTGTACCCCCTCTATGACAAGATTGTCTATCCTCAGATTGGGAGACCAAAACTGTACGCAATACTCCAGGTGTGGTCTCACCAAAACCCTGTACAACTACAGTAGAACTTCCCTGCTCCTATACTCAAATCCTTTTGCTATGAATGCTAACATACCATTCGTTTTCTACACTGCCTGCTGCACCTGCATGCCTACATTCAATGACTGGTGTACCATAACACCCAGGTCTCGTTGCATCTCGCCTTTTCCTAATCGGCCACCATTCAGATAATAATCCTGTTTATGTCACCAAAGTGGGTAACCTCACATTTGTCCACATTATGCCACATCTGCCATGCATTTGTCCACTCACCCAGCCTATCCAAGTTACCTTGCAGCCTCCTAGCATCCTCCTCACACCTAACACTGCCCGCTAGCTTCGTGTCATCCGCAAACTTGAGGATGTTGTATTTAATTCCCTCGTCCAAATCATTAATATATATTGTAAATAGCTGGGATCCCAGCACTGAGCCTTGCGATATCCCACTAGTCACTACCTGCCATTCTGAAAACCACCCGTTTACTCCTACCCTTTGCTTCCTGTTTGCCAGCCAGTTCTCTATCCACATCAATACTCAAGCCCCAATACCGTGTGCTTTAAGTTTGCATACTAATCTCTTATGTGGGACCTTGTCGAAAGCCTTCGGAAACTCCAGATATAACACATCCATTGGTTCCCCCTAATGCACTCTACTAGTTGCATCCTCGAAAATGTCTATAAGATTCGTCAGACATGATTTACCTTTCGTAAATCCATGCTGACTTTGTCCAATGATTTCACCACTTTCCAAATGTGCTGCTATCTCATCTTTAATAACTGACTCTAGCAGTTTCCCCTCTACCGATGTTAGACTAACTGGTCTGTAATTCCCCGTTTTCACTCTCCCTCCTTTTTTTTTATCATTGACCGCTACCTGGGCCTGCGAAGTGCCAAAGACGAGATCACCCGGATTCCATCGGCAAAGACATAGGAGCCCGTTGACTGAACCAGCCGCTACCGGCGGAGAACTCACACTTCCCGCCGCAGCCATGTCAGGAAGTCACCTGTCGCAGATTATCTTCATTAACCTGACATTATTGGGGCTGCTGAAAGGCTGACTCGACACGCCTGTGCACAGGCTCAGGTTGAACCTTGTTTAGCTAAGTGGTAAATCTTACCTGCTGGTAAATAATTTATCATCATCGTCCTATTAATATTTCGTACTGATGCACGTTACCAATGCAAAGCACTCAGTTCAGCGGATCCCATCAATTTTCATAGGACGGGACTCAAGTGTATCTCAGTGAGTGTGGATGAGAAAAAAAGTAAGAGGCTATGTTCTAGGATCATATTGTCTGGCTAATTGATGGGGCGACGACCCAGATTCACGTTTTGTCGGTGTCCTCGGTTGATCTTTCTGAATAAATGCCTGCCTCATTGTCCCTCTCTCGGATGCTGAGTGCAGCCATCCATATCCGACCGACTGGCCAGTTATTTTCAACCATTGAGTTTGCAGGTCTTACGTACTTCCCGGTCACATGCGGACACGGGCCACTGACTGCATCCATCCTCACATCTTCCCGTCTGCCGGCGTCAGATCGGGGACGCCGACCTACCTGGATTCGATAGCACACCTGGGCGCTTCCAAGATTCCAGAAGATCTTTTTTTAACAGAGGCCTTAGGTTTGCACTCCGAAGTCCACATCTCGAAGT